>VMBQ01000336.1:172366-332312 GCA_007657795.1 Dreissena rostriformis | reverse complement strand
GGTGAAAAGTTGGGTTATACAGCTACGCCGAAAAACAATCAATCACTTCTGTATATATTGTCAATGCAACTGCGCTGATGCCAGGTAGCTCATGTCACATGTACCGTGGCTCAAACCAATCAGGAATTCAGACCGTCTAGGTCAAAGGTCATGTCAAGGTATTTGATTGACAGTGAAAGATCAACATTTGGCTGTTTTCAGATAAGTTTTAAGACTTGCTGTCACACTTTATAATGACATACACTTTCAGTTTTCTTTTGAAGCGGTGTCGGTGGGATATCACAAAGTCAGAACATTGTTTTTTTAAACACCAGTCATTTAGCCTTAATAAACAATAATGTAAAACAAATTGTCAGTAATGTTTGAATTCAAATGTTTTTAGGATCCGATTACTTGTTTCAGTGTAAAGACATTGTTCAGTACCGCAATTCCAATTTGATTGCATTTGCGCAGAGAGGTCTCCGATACGAGAGTACAATTACTGTTTTTGTTTTGTCTTATATTATGTCCACATTTCCTTTGCATTGTCTTACACTGGAAAATGGCAAATTACAGTTGTGAACAATTTCATTTTCCCAGAACTTCATAATTACAATTGACATGGGTACATCTGAAGTTTTACACAAGTAAGATGTGTCCAGGTCATTTCAATATTTATTATAAATATATATATATTTGAACAAATATAAAACATTCTAGCACTCTGTGTAGAAAAGATTAACGTTCTTGTACTATAATATGTTTTCTCCTGCTGTTGCAGCAAATATTTCACGTTGTTTAGACTGAGAACGATCAAAACAAAAAGCACTGTATACAAAATCAAAGACATAACTGTTAATTTATGAGCCGCGTTCTGGAAAAACTGTGCTTAATGCATGTGCATAACGTGTCGTCCCAGATAAGCCTGTGCGGACAAGCTAATCAGCGACGAAATTCTCCGTTTTATGGTATTTTTTTGTTTTTAAAAAGTGGATTCATAGCAATTCTTTCCCTCGATCCCCTCGAAAATTTACTGCATGGACCCGTTGATTGATTGCTTGCTATCTGGCTCAACATTGATTGGGTCAGATGAGGATAGAAATTACACTCGATCTGTGAAAAGAGGGTTTAATGCATGTGCGTAAAGTGTCGTCCAAGATTAACCTGTGCAGTCCGCACAGGCTAATCAGAGACGATACTTTCCGCTTTTATTGTATTTTTCGATTAAAGGAAGACTCTTCTTAGCAAAAATCCAATTAAGGCGGAAAGTGTCGTCCCTGATTAGCCTGTGTGGACTGCAAAGGCTAATCTGAAACAACTCTTTACGCACATGCATAAAATCTCGTTTCACAGAGCGCGACTCAAATCTATAGTTATGTATTCAAGCCCATGAAACAAGGTTTTACAGACATTCATAAACAATTCACTCGGTGTACAATTTTAAGAGAACCTTTTTATACCGATTTCATATTTAAATGTAAAAACATGGAATCAGTCTACCGCTTGCAAAATAGTACTTATTGAAAATGGTCCATTCCTTTTTGCCAAGACATGAAATGAGAAAAGCAGTCTATGTAATTTTATTTTTCTTTATTTGCAGATTCCATTTGTCAAGAAATGCAATCAGAGTCAAACTATGACTGTTCCTGTGGTATGTCTGAAATATTTGTCGTGTTCTAAGAAAACTGGGCATAATGCATGTCGTAAAGGGTCGTCCGAGATTTACCTGTGCAGTCCGCACAGGCTAATCCGGGACGACAATTTCCGCCTAAACTAGATTTTCGCTAATAAGAGACATCATTTAGACGAAAAATCCCATTAACGCGGACATTATCGTCCCTGGTTAGCCTGTGCGTACTTCACAGGCTAAGCTGGGATGACAATTTACGCACAAGCATTATGCCCAGTTTTCTCAGAACACGACTCATATAAGAATGTTTCCTAGTCTTGTATTAAGGATAAGTTCCATAGGAACGGAGAATGTTGTTGTAAAGAAGAATGCAAGATGCCCTTTATAGAACTTTCTCTCTGAACGGTCAAGATCTGTATGAGTTTTTATTTTATTCAATGACAAAAGTTTGGGTAATCAGCCGTTTTTTGGTGATTACATCCTTAAACAAGATCATCAAATAATTGTTTTCTGGTCAACAAACAGTGTCAGTGATTTACAACTTTTTCTTGACAGGAAATTTTAGTTAAAACCCTGACTTATTGAAGCAATACTAATAAATAGTGAAACTAATAAACGTTGCATTTTATTGTACTGTTGGAAAATCTTCGTGTTATTATAACTCAATTGTTAAGTTAACACACTTTTATATATATGTCACAATTTAAAAGGCATACTTCAATATGACTACAACCATGCCAGTTGCCTTCGTATAACTGGACCGCATTCAATTGCTTTGCGCTATTTCCTTATGCTTTTTATGCATAAATATATTTCTTTGCACATCGGCATATTTATAATAGTGTTTGGCCAAGACGCTCAGGTAAATACTGGATTTCACACATGATTCGGAGTGTGTCCCAGTACTCGTACCTAATTAACTATTACACTCACGAAAGTTGGGACGAATTACGAATTTTAGCTGCAATTTGCATCTATTTTGTTTTATACTGAAATCTATTTTTAATTTTGGTGTGGTCTTGTGATAGGGGGACCCCGGAGTACCCAGAAGAAATCCCACCTGTCCGGTATGGTGACCACCTACCAAACTAACATCCTTCCGGGAACGGGGATTGAAAAGTGCTCTTACCAACCACTGCACTAACCGGATCTCCCCGTATGAACGCATCTCCTATGTGACTTTCCTATTGTGTTGATTTCAGATGGATTATTATGCAAATGTAACGTTCTTAAACATTGTAATTTACGTAATTTTTGGTAACGCATTTTTTCCGTTCATATATTTCACGAATGTCATACCAAACGATGCGTCTTAAACAATTCGTGTTCAAGAATTTGACACATTTCCGGTACAAGTATACATAACATCTTGGCACTTTTATGAAACGATAGAGAATTCCACAAACATTACATTGCGGCATTGTTTTTATCGGTGGCACAGATGGCATAGAGTCGACATAATGTATGTCTTATTAACCATATGCGCAACCCTCCACCCGTGATAGCGAACCGATGAAACGGGCAGATATTTCACGTGTTCTGGCTTGTTAACCCGAGAAAGCATCACATGTGCCAAACGTTTGCAGGGACCCCTTTGCTGTCGCCTTTTTTCATGTTAAATATGTACACTTATGGACCATTAAGGTTTGATTATTCTTGTATTTGTTCTGTTGTGAAAAAACAATGCTGATCAAAAGTTATGAAGTGTAAATTGTATATTTATTACGTGAACATATTTGGTAAAATTGTTTGAGCTCCTTTTCTATGAACTTATTTAATAATTCATCAACACATGACAGTCTTACATACATTTGTATGAAAGGTGATTTTAAGTTCAGTTTCATTTCAAGTTTGTAACAATAAATTGTTAAAAAAATAAAAGCTCGAAATATTTTGTGCCTTAACATTATAATCTTAAATATCAAACATTCAAACGCTATGACGATATTAAAAAAAGTAACTGATTTCGTGTGCAAATATAATTCAATGACAATGCAAGTCTTATGGAATACTCTTCTAGTAAATATTGTAAACACCATGTAGTATCAACCAGTACGGTATTCAATATGTTCTGGTCGTCTGTTAAAACACGATAGCTTCAGTGTTCCAGATCATAACATTGATACTAGAGTTGTAATCACTATCGCAGACAAGAAAGGAACAATTAAACTGTGTCTTTAAAGGTTTGAAGGTTTACGTAACTTCCAGTTTCTGAGCAATCAAGCACTTTAAGCCTCCTTTAATACCGTTGATCATGAGAGTTCAGTTGCACAATTAATGACGATTACAGATAAGTTTCCATAGAAAATCCTGAATTTCTTTAACATAAGAAAGATGTGTCCATGTAATTCCAAGATTTCTTATACAATATATATTTAAACATTTATTTTTATAGCACTCTTTGTAGAATAGATGTAATGCAAGGAAAGAAGCTGCATAATGCAACCAATGGCACTGTATCTTGCACAGTTAATAAAAATAACCTAAACCGTACAAAGCATATTGTGGTTATAAATTAAATAAATTATTATACCAACGTTAATGTCATCCATTGTTAGGACATATAGTTCAAAAAAATAATTTTCACATCTATAATCTAGCATAATTATGTTAAAATCTAGAAGCTAACATATGTTCATATCTAGCAATATAACACACCTTCACATTATTCATGAAGCATCTTTAATGCTCGATGAAAGGTATATGATTGGTATTATGAAAACACTTAAATTCGCAGGTTACATATGTCGCGACATTTTAGTCGCAGCCTTCAAGTACGGAATACTGTTAGTGCCATCGTGGTTACACATTAAAATCCAGAGGGCGAAAATGCGATAGTGCGATAGTACGATAGCGACAATGAGATAGTACGATGGCGACAATGCGATAGTACGATGGCGACATTGCGATAGTACGATGGAGACAATCGCATTGTCGCCATCGTACTATCGCACTGTCGCATTGTCGCCCTCTGGATTTTAATGTGTAACCACGATGGCCCTAACGGTATTTCGTATTCAAGTCATGCAAAATTAAGTTGGGCTACCATACCATCGGAAGTTTCATTTATTATGCACGTGTTTTAACCAGAACCTCAAAAGGCCAATCCAATACAGTGTTTTATTATATACTCATACTATTATATATTCATACTAAAGTGGAGCATTCCCACTCTAAGATACAAGCTACCGGATAAGAACTTCGTATTCCAGAGTGTGAAATCCGTTGTGGTACTCAGATGCTGGGAAAGCGGACTTCTTTTACATAGCATGCATGGTGAATATCCGACGTATTTGGAGAGACATTTGGAAAAAGGAATACTTTATACACGCACATTTCCCTTTCTAAATTTTGTAAGGCGTACAATTTATTAATGCACTTAAAAAAAACAGCTTAAACATGTACAAATTGCAAATAAAATAGTTGTTTTCGACAATATTTTAGATATGTTTTTTACCGTAAGAATGTGTATAATCAATTTAAATTTACATGACTGTGGCGTTCATGTGTATTGTTTCGCACTCGTTGATGGTGTGGCATTGAATTCCACTAGCACTGCGGGCCCTTGGAATACAGTATCTGACCATCATCTCGTGCTAAAAAACCCACCGGAACACCACAGTCATGTAATTATTGCCCGTGTATTTTTTTATCTAAGAACTGTAATATTGCAGACATACATGTGTTCTACATTGTACATAAAACAATTCTCTCACAAACCTTTGTTCACCGAAAGTTTTAATAATTTATCTATTTGCAAAGTTAGCACTTCGTTGTTTGACTGAGACGTCGTATACTTTGACATGGTGCTTGAAGATTGAACTTTATGTGGGTATGGCTACAAATCAACGCACGTCTGGGGAATTTAAAGTAAAGGCAGAGTTTGATTTGAAGGCAGTGTGTAGGCTAAGGAACAAAGTCCAGTCAATACAATTTGCTGATGTCCGATTGATAAATGCACCAAAAGCAACCTCAAATTAATGTCAATGATTAAGCATGTTCACTAAAATAGATCAAACTAAATAAATTGTCGTCTTAAATTTATACTTACATTAATAAAATATTTGTTATGTCTCTCACTTCATCATGACTGTAGTTCCAATATCAATATCTAATTAGGTTATCGATTTCAATTCAAGAGGAATAAAATAATCAGAGATATTAATTTCGCTCGAGTGGCTGCGCCAGTCGGTCATATATTTCATTGTATAATCAAATAGTGAATAAAAATTTACAATGTACCGGAAACCATTTTTTATTTTTATCTAAGACTTTTCCCATCGTTTACTTACATTATAAACGACCTAAACTGGAGAATTTTACCTTTGGTCATAGGAATTCAGTTGCACAATTAATGCCGATTACATATACGTTTCCATAGAAAATCCTGAATACAAAAAGCTTCAGTTTAAACTCGGTTGGCTATGGGGAAGAAAAATAGCGGAAAGTACCCTGACTAGGCGTGTAATTTCCATAAAAAAAACAATTGTAAAATCAATCAATCACGTCCGTAGATAATTTCAATGCCACCGTGCTGATGCCAAGAATCTCTGGTCGCATGTACCGTGGCTCCAACCAATCAGGAATTCAGACCGTCTAGGTTAAAGGTCATGTTAAGGTATTTGATTGACATTGAAAGGTCAACGATTGGCTGCTGTCAGATCATTGTCAAGACATGCATGTTACACTTTATAATGATATACATTTTCAGTTTCCCTTTCAAGCAGTGTCGGTGGGATATTGTAAGGTCAGACAAGTTCAAAAAAAAAAACATCAGTCATTTAGCCTTAATATACAACAATGTAAAAAGAGAGTCAGTAATTTTTTAATGCACACGTTTTTAAGATCAGATTAATTGATCATTATAAAGTCATTGTTCAGTACCGCAACATCAATTTAATTGCATTGTCTCGGAGAATTCACCAATACAAGAGTGCAATTACTTTTTTTTTGTTTTGTCTTATAGTATGTCCACATTTCCCTTGCATTACCTTAGCCTGGAAAATGGCCAATTACAGTTGTGAGTCATTTCCTTTTCTCAGAACTTGAGAATTACAATAAACATTGGTATATCTGTATTGTGTACACAAGAAAGATTGGTCAATATCATTACAATGAAGCCTATAAAATATATATTAAAATTTCATGTTTTTGATTGATAAGCACATTTGCTGGAATATATATAATGTAAGGAAGGAAGCTTGCATAATGTTACCAACGACATTGTTGTTCACCGTTAATTTACGCAGCCCAGACCGTACACAGCATATTTCATATTCATAAAAATAGATAATTATAACAATGCTCATGTCATCCATATTTGGGACATTAAGTCCAGAACATTTATTTTCACATTCATAGTCCAGCACATGTTCACGTTTATAATCTAGCATATGTTCACATCTAGTTATCTATAATATGAACACCATTATTCGCGAAGCATCATACGAAATGTTTTCATCCTCACTGTAAGATACCTGTTTTGTATTATAGAAACACTTGAATTCGCAGGGTACATCCAATTTGTGTAGCAGCCTGAAAGTCACGCAATGTCAATTTGGCAAATAAGTTGTGCTACCTTAGCATCGGAAAAAAAACTACAGGGGATTTCATATATTATGTACAGGCCTTATACAGAACCTCAAAATGCCCAAAACAAGTTTTATTATATATCTATAACTATAGCTACTGGATAGATATTCCGTTTTTCACAATGCGAAATCCGTCTCCGTACTTAAATGCTGGAAAAGTGGACTTCTTTTATATAGTATAATTGGTAAACTATCAGACGTCACGAGAGATTGGCAAAAACCATTTGTATTTTAAGACACGCACACTTCACTTTCTTAATTGTGTAACGTCGTACAATCCATCCACGCGCGTCTTTTCAAAACAATTTATTGGGAAAGTATTCATTGAAAAAACAATCGTTAGGTTCAACAATATTTTCGATTTGTTTTTATCAAAGGCTTTGTATACTTAATTGAATATTACTTGACTGCTGTGTTCAGGTGTATCGCACTCGCAGATTGTGTGACATCGATTTCCACAAGCACTGCCGTCTCTTGTGATACAACATAAACCAATCAACTTGCCGATACAACCCATCGGAACAACACAGTCATGTAATAAACGCCCGTGTATTTGTTTATGAACTGCAATACTGCAGGAATTTGTGTTATCACAAACTTATGTTCACCGACAGATTTCATAATTAAGCCATTCATAGAGTCAGCGCTTCGTTGTTTGACAGAGACGTCATAAACCTGACAATGATACTTGAACACTGACCTTAGTGTAGCTGTGGTAAGAAAAATCGAAGTGCGTTCGGTGAATTCAATGTGAAGGAAGAGTTCGGTTTGTAGGGAACTATGAACGATGCGGAACACAGTCCAGTAAATACAATTTGCTGATGTCCAACTGATAAATGTAAAATACAAAATTAATACCAATTATTAAGTATGTTCACTAAGTTGGGATTTAACGTAATGAATTGTTTACTAAAATGCATACTTACATAAAAGAACGCTATATTTTCTCTCTCTCTCACTACATCATGACTGTAGTCCTAATATCTACATAGCTACAGGGTCAATGGCACAATATCGGAGTTGGGACAAACCATGCTTTTTGCGATAAATGTATACTGATTGAAGTAATGATTAGCAAGCATGCGCTTATCATCCACTTTAGATTATAATTGTTTATCAGCAAACAATCTAAATAGCTTTAAAACGCTACATAAGGGTGCGTTTATCTAATTACTCGTAAGAAGATTTTAACTTGACACCATCCTGTAAGTGACTTTATTACTAACGAATGCTAGCAGAAAAAAATGTATTCACTGAGATATGTATGATTAATCTATTGCTTAGAAAGGGCTGATATCCTATTCAATTCTAATATATGTCTTATTACAAAACATCGTTACGTAACTAACACTTGGAAATGTATTTTTCTGTTTAAAAATTAGCAATTTAATATCATTTTTTGTTGCAAGATGACGATGGGCAAAGGCATTGAGCATTTCTTAAAAGCAATTCTTAATCTCTGTTCAAGTTGGAAAACTCAACATATTTTTCGTGAAAAATACCGAAAATTAAATAAAAATCAATTTCATGAGCATGTTCTCAGTCTCGCATGATAAACTTGCGCACATGCTAATCAGGGACGAAATTCTCCGTTTTATGGTATTTTTCGTTTTTAAAAGTGGCTCCTTAGGACGACACTTTACGCTCGTACACCCAATAACACACACACTTGTTCCCAGAGCGAGGCTCATTTGATGAATTCAATGTTTTGTAAAAACACAACGTCTTCATCAGTCTGCATTCTGGCCAACTGGTCAGGCGTCCAGATAGGCATTTATTGTGAGAACCTTGATGAATATGTTCCCCTGGCTCTCGGCCAACTTTGTTTACAAAAGTAATTAATCTTCTGATGGTTTGTTTTGAGAACTTGAGGCATTGTTATCATTATTATCATTGTTTTCTGCAAGATAATTGCCCAGATGTATCCCGAGATCCCCTCGATAATTTACTGCATGGACCCGTTGATTGATTGGTTGCTATCTGGCTTAACATTGATTGGGTCAGATGAGGAGAGAAATAAGACTCGCAATGTGAAAACTGGGTTTAATGCATGTGCGTAAAGTGTCGTCCCAGATTAGCCTGTGCAGTCCGCACAGGCTAATCAGAGACGACACTTCCCGCTTTTATTGTATTTTTTGTTGAAAGGAAGACTGTTCTTGACGAAAATCAAGATAAGGCGGAAAGTTTCGTCCTGATTAGCCTCTGCGGACTGCACAGGCTAATCTGGGACGACACGTTACGCACTTGCATTAAACCCCCTTTTTGCAGAGCGCGACTTAAATCTATAGTTATTTATTGAAGCCCACGAAACAAGTTTTTACAGACATTCATGAACAATTCAATCAGTGTACACTTTTAAGAGAACCTTTTTATACTTATTTCATATTTAAATGTATAAAAAATGAAATGAGTCTACCGCTCGCAAAATATAGTGTATTGAAAATGGTCTATTCCTTTTTGCCAAGACATGAAATGAGAAAAGCAGTCTATGTAATTTTATTTGTCTTAATTTGCAGATTCCACTTGTGAAGAAATGCAATCAGATTTAAACTATGACTGTTCCTGTGGTATGCCGGAAATAGAAGAATGTTTCATGGTCTTGTATTAAAGCCCCATTAATACTAAAAAATCAACGGAAATTTCGTAAAGTATTTCGTTAAGTAAAGTTACCCAATCTAAAATCAATGTTTCTTATAGCAATAGCCAAAATTTCAAAGCCAGATGTGTTCTGGTAACATAGATTTGTGTAGATACAAAATGTTTGTTTTTATTTTTTCGTGTAACAATAAATTCCATTTTAATGTCCCGCACTGATATCTAATCATACGACATACGAACACTAAAGTGTTATCATGTGAGTGTTGGTGTGTCGTATGAATAGATATCGTCGTTGGAAATTAAAATGGATTTTTGTATGACACAAAAACATAATAACGAGCATTTGTATATAGAAACATCCATGTTACCAGACCACATCTGGCGTTGAGATTTTGGCTATTGCTATAAGGAACACTGATTTTTGTATTGGGTAACTTTATTTTACGAAATATTGTACGAAATTTTTGTTGATGTTTTAGTATTTATAGGGCTTTAAGGATTACTTCCATAGAAACGGAGTATGTTGTTGTAAAGAAGAATGAAAGATGCCTTTTATCGAACTTTCTCTCTGAACGGACAAGATCTGTATGAGTTTTTATTTTATTGAATGAATAAAATTTGGGTAATCGGCAGCCGTTTTTGGTGATTTAAATCCTTACACAAGATCATCAAATAATTGTTTTCTGGTCAACAAACAGTGATGTTAACCTATTTCTTACTAGAAATTCTAGTAAAAACCCTGATTTTGATTGAAGCAACACTAATAAATAGTGAATTTAATAAATGGCGGTATTGAATTTGACGATGAAACATATGTAAACGTTGCATGTTATCGTACTGTTAAAAAATGTTCGTGTTATTATAACTCAATCGTTAAGTTAACACACTTTTATATATATGTCACAATTTAAATGGCATACATCAATATGAATTCAACCATGCCAGTTGCCTTTTTATAACTGACCACGTTTTGCGTTATTTCCTTTTGCTGTTTATGCATACATATATTTCTTTGCACATCGGCATATTTATAATAGTGTATGGCCAAGACGCTTAGGTTAGTACTGGATTACACACTGGATTCGGAGTGTGTCCCAGCACTCCTCCCTAATTAACTATTACACTCACGAAAGTTGGGACGAATTTCGAATTTTAGCTGCCATTTGCATCTATTTTGTTTTATACTGAAATCTATTTTTAATTTTGGTGTGGTCTTGTGATAGGGGGACCCCGGAGTACCCAGAGGAAACCCCACCTGTCCGGTATGGTGACCACCTACCAAACTAACATGCTTCCGGGAACGGGAATTAAACCCGTGTCGCCTAGGTGAGAAGTGCTCTAACCAACCACTGCACTAACCGGACAGCCTCGTATGAACACATCTCCTACGTGACTTTCCTATTTTGTTGATTTCAGATGGCTAATTATGCAAATGTAACGTTCTTAAAGATTGTTACTTACTTACGTTTTTGTTACGCATTTTTTCCGTTCATATATTTCACGAATGTCATACCAAATGATGCTTCTTAAACAATTCGTGTTCAAGAATTTGACACATTACCGGTACAAGTATACATAACATCTTGGCACTTTTATGAAACGATAGAGAATTCCACAAACATTACATTGCGGCATTGTTTTCATCGGTGGCACAGATGGCATAGAGTCGACATAATGGATGTCTTATTTACCATGTGCGAAACCCTCCACCCGTGATAGCTTACCGATGAAACGAGCAGATATTTCACGTGTTCTGGCTTGTTAACCCGAGAAAGCAACACATGTGCCAAACGCTTCCCAGGACCCCTTTCCGGTCGCTTTTTTTCATGTTAAATATTTACATATATGTACCATTACGGTTTGATTATTCTTGTGAACTGTAACTGTAGCTGTTGTGAAAAAAAAATGCTGATCAAAAGTGATGAAGTGTTAATTGTATATTTATTACGTGAACATATTTGGTAGAATTGTTTTAGCTCCTTTTCTTTGAACTTATTTAATAATTCATCAACACCTGACAGTCTAATATAAATTTGTATGGAATCTGATTTTATGTTCAGTTACATTTCAAGTTTGTAAGAATAAATTGTTAAAAAATGAAAGCTCGAAATATATTGTTCCTTAACAATATAATCTTAAATATCAAACGTTCAAACACTATGACGATATTTTAAAAAGTAACTGATTTTGTGTGCACATATAGTTTAATAACAATAAAAGGCTTATGAAATACTGTCCTCTTAAATATTGCAAACATCATGTAGTATCAACCAGTACGGTATTCAATATGTTCTGGTTGTCTGTTAAAACACGATAGCTGCAGTGTTCCAGATCACAAAATTGATACTAGAGTTGTAATCACTATCGCAGACAAGAAAGGAACAATTAAACTGTGTCTTTAACGGTTTGAAGTTTTACGTAACTTTCAGTATCTGAGACATTACGCACTTTAAGCCTCGTCTAATACCGTTGATCATGAAAATTCAGTTGCAGAATTAACGACGATTACAGATAAGTTTCCATAGAAAATCCTGAATACAAAAGGCTTCAGTTTTAACATGGTTGGATATTGGGAAGGAACATAGCTGAGTGTTCCCTGACTAGGCGTGTAATTTCAATCAAGAACAAGTGTGGAAACAATCAATCACGTCTGTAGATAATGTCAATGCCAGTGCGCTGATGCCAAGAATCTCTGGTCACATGCACCGTGGCTCAAACCAATCAGGAATTCAGACCGTCTAGGTCAAAGGGCATGCCAAGGTACTGGATTGACAGTGAAAGGTCAACGTTTGGCTATTGTCAGATCATTTTAAATCAAGACATGTCTGTCACACTTTATAATGATACACACTTTCAGTGTCCCTTTGAAGCAATGTCGATGGGATATCGTAAGGTCAGACAAGTTTAAACAAACATCAGTCATTAAGCCTTAATAAACAAAAATGTAAAAAGAAAGTCAGTAATCTTTTAATGCAAACGTTTTTAAGATCAGATTAATTGTTTTAGTGTAAAGACATTGTTCAGTACCGCAATACCAATTTGATTTCATTGTCGAAGCGAGGTCTCCAAAACAAGAGTACAATTACTGTTTTTGTTTTATCTTCAAATATGTCCACATTTCCCTTGCATTACCATAGCCTGGAAAATGGCAAATGACAGTTGTGAACCATCTTCTTTTCTCAGAACTTCATAATGACAATTTACATGGGTATATTTGAAGCTTTTACAAAAGAATGATTGGTCGCGGTAATTCGAATGTTATCTTTAAAATATATATTACAAGTTCATGTTTTTGATTGATAGCTCATTTGCTTGAATATATATAATATAAGGAAGGACGTTTGCATTATGCAACCAACAGCAATGTTTCTTTCACAGGTTATTTACGTAGCCCAAACCGTAATAAGCATATTTTGATTATTTTTTTAAGTATATAATTTTAACAACGTTGGGGGCATCCCTTCTTCGGACATTAATTCCAGAACAGTAATGTTCACATTCATAATCAAGCATATGTTCGCATCTACAATCAAGCATAGGTAACCATTATTCACGAAATATCATAAGAAATGTATGTATGCGATGCAATATATATGCTTTGTTATATCGAAACAAGTGAATTCGCATGGTGCATATTTTAGGTAAAGCCTGAAAGTCCTGCAATGTCAATTTTGAAAAATAAGCTATGCTACCTTAACATCGGAATAGAGCTACAGGGAGTTTCATATACTATGTACATGCTTTAAACAGAACCACAAAATGTCAAGAAAGTTGTTTATTATATACCTATAAATATTCATAGCTACTGGATAGATTGTCTGGTATTTCACACTGCGAAATGCGTTTTCGTACTTAAATGCTGAGAAAGCGGACTTCTTTTATATAGTATGAATGGTAACTATCAGACGTACCAGAGACATTGGCAAAAACCGTTTCTATGTTAAGACACGCACACTACATTTGTTGAATTGTGTACGTCGTATAATGTATGCATGCATGTCTTTTCAATACAATTGATTGAACAAGTATTTAATTTCAAATAAAATCGTTGCTTTCAACAATTGTTTCGATTTGTTTTTTATTGTAGGAGGTGTATAATAAATTTGATATTACATAACTAGGTTCAGGTGTATTTTATCCCACTCGTAAATAGTGTGACATCAGATTCAACCCGCTCTGCGGGCTCTTGAAACACAACATGAAACAATCAACTCCTGCGATACATCATATCGGAACAACCCGGTCATGTTATTACCGCCCGTTCAGTGTCTTAAGAACTGCACAATTGCAGGAACGTCTGTATATAATGGTTCTATCACAAACTTTTGTTCAATAACAGTTTTAATAATTTAGCCGTTCAGAAAGCAAGCACTTCCTTGTTTGACTGAGGCGTCCAATACCTGGAAATGGTGCTTGGACATTGACCTTAGTTAAGGTCTAGTTACAATCAAAGCGCGTTCGGTAAATTAATGTGAAGGCACAGTTTGATTATGAACGATGAGATACAAAGTCTAGTAAATACAATTTGCTGATGTCCAACTGATAAATGCAGAATACAAAATTAATACCAATTATAAAGTATGTTCACTAAGTAGAGATTTAACGTAATGAATTGTGTGCTAAAATGCATACTTACATAAAAGAACGCTATATTTTCTCTCTCTCACTACATCATGACTGTAGTCCTAATATCTACATAGCTACAGGGTCAATGGCACAATATCGGAGTTGGGACAAACCATGCTTTTTGCGAGAAATGTATACTGATAGAAGTAATGATTAGCAAGCATGCGCTTATCATCCAATTTAGATTATAATTGTTTATCAGCAAACAATCAAAATAGCTTTAATATCATAATTTAGGGTGCGTTTATCTAAATACTCGTAAAATGTTTGTATCAAGACACCATCCTGGAAGTGACTTTATTACTAACGAATGCTAGCAGTAAAAATGTATTCACTGAGATATGTATGATTAATCTTTTGCTTAGGAAGGGCTGATATCCTATTCAATTCTAATATATGTCTTATTATAAAACATCGTTACGTAACTAACACTAGGTTATGTATTTTCCTGATTTCAAATTAACACTTTTATATCACTTTTGTTGCAAGATGAAGATGGGCGAAGACATTTAACATTTCTTAAAAGCAATTGTTAATCTCTGTTCAAGTTGGGCAACTTAACATAGTTTTCGTGAAAATACCGATAATTAAATAAAAATTCAATTTCATGAGCATTTTCTCAGTCTCGCATGATAAACTTGTAATATATCCAACATCCACATAATATATAAAAAAACGTCACACCGATTTGGCGTCCTTTCTACGACCAAACAGTCAGCTTTTTCAACACGCCGATGTGCGTACTAACAACGATAATGTTGTTTTTTTCTCAAAGAAATCCCAAAACCGTCAACGGGTCCTGCTTTCTGATTTCTTCGCGTGTACAATTCGTTCCCACCACGTTCTGAGCGTTTTCACTGCGATTCTCCTGCTTTCACGCAGCGACCATCGGGGACGACACGGCATGCACACCACGTTTGTGGCACGTAATATACGATTCAACCGCGTTTGCAATAAGACTAATCTACAACCATACAGCGTCTGCGTTGCGTGCAGGGAAACTGTAATTTTATTTTGTGAAAAACTTATTGACATTAACATCTAAGCTTAAATGTGTGAAAACCTCATTTGATTTTTAATATATGCACTAGCTCAGTGCTATGCCTAAGTCAAAGGGTCGTGGGCAGTGCAGTGAAGTGAAGATACCGACGCGATCTACAGAGACAGGCTCAGTTACGTACTCACAATACACAAGCAGTGCCGGACGTATAGAAAGTCCAGGCAAGGCCAGTAATGGAAAGCTGCTCCAGAGTGACCGACGAAACTATGATGGAGTGGCTAAGAGAACACCCACAGCTCATTATAAAATATACTCGTACACGGGTAAGATGTCCATATGATGGCCCTAAGGCGTTTTAGAAATGCCGCCGTAAAAATGCAAAGCCTCGGCGTTTGCTTTGAAAATGTCAAAAGAAGTCGACGTAAGGTCGCCGACAAAGACTTGTTTATGTTTTGGCGCCGTCTTCATACGGTTTGACGATTCTACTGAGTCATTTGTCGACGTAAGAACGCAGTAAGAACAATAGCCCTGTGTTACGTTTATAAAATGCATTATAGTTAAATACATTTAACATATAATAAAAAAATAATAGTTAAAATACATTTTGATACACCACTTCATTACCAGTTGTCTGTTAATGTATGTCAGATAGAATACCCTGATTCATGTGAACACCAACTGTTTGATAAAATATGTATATAATATATATTTCATTATACCGATCAAACATGCTGTACTTTAAAGAATTAACAATTTGAACATGCATATTTTGTATGAAAATCAAGCGCTCATCAACATTATTGTTTGTTTACATCTACATAAGCGTATACGCATCATTAATTGAAATTAATTTTCGGAACACCCGTGGTACATTTTTTTAAACCCACGCGTGAGGTATAGTAACAAAGTTAATTTGTCACTCGGGTGGGACTCGTCATTTGTCTCCAAAGCGTAATTAAATTACATCGCCAAAACGCCATCTGCTTCGCTTCAATGACAGGTCGATATTTAACAAGGATTTTACCGAATGAAACGTCATAACATATAGTTTATGGAATTCACAGCTATTGTTGTTACTCATAAACTTGCCACCCAAACGCGTATGTCAGTATCCTGTTTTGGTGTTTCATTACAAATGTATTTGTGTTCCAGTGCTGTTATTTCTCGCAATCAGCAACTGAAATAGACTCGGTTATCGGTGTTAAGTAATTTAACAGATGCGCAATTCCATGACAACGATCTACAGAATATTGAATAACTAGTATATTTAATTTGCTCGTATTTTGTCACTATGAAAATCTGAAGATAATGAAACTGAATTGTTTTAGCCGCTGAAACAAATTGTAAATACCACCCAAATGATAATGAAATTGCGAAACATAAGTGGCATGAGTGAATAAAAATCTATGACCTACCGAAAATCAACACAATTTCTTTTAATTTAGAATTGTTTTCACCGTTTTCTGACATTGTAAACGAATAAAACTGGAGAATGTCGCTGGCATATTGACGTCACGGCGTCTACAACGATGTCTTTTCACAGTAATACAGTGAAAACTATCGATATTTTTCACAGTTATTGTTCACTGCTTGTAACAGTCAATAACCGCTTTTAGATGACTGATATTTCTTTTTAAACCACAGAAAAGCGTTAAATAAAAACATGATCCACTTGTCAAAATTTACATATTTGATGCATAATGATTTTATTTTAATTTATACTTATTGGTACAAGAAGCGTTTTTTTTTTTTTAATGCTGTGTAATATATTATATAATATAATATTAACACTTTCGATCTTCGCGAAGCATATGCACGGTATGTTAATCTTTCTGTATATGACCGTTTGTCATAGTTATTATTTGATTTTAGAAATAAACTTTTCTTTACTTCGTATGGATTCCAGTTACAATTGGTGTGAAATTGTGCGGACAGTGATTTTTTAACTTTAGCTTTTTTAACAGTACAATACAATCAACCCAATCCTGTACATAATAACTATGTAACAGTATGCTTGTTTCCAGTAAAACTCGATGAAAAAGTGTAGTTACAGCTAATGAATAAAATGTTGCTCATAGCGGCATCTGATTGCAATGTTTATCCCAAAATATTATTTTCAGCACTGTGAACGCATAAATAGATCATACTTGTAACAATACCATACATCATAAAAAAAGTCTGTCGTAACTAATTCAAGTTCTATTCTTTTTAAAGCTTTAAATGTAGATGTTTTAATTGGATAATATACTTGTTTTGGTTTCAGCTTACAAAATAGAATTTCATTGAAAGATCTGTGCGAGTCAGACTGTTTGAGAATAGATCACTTGTCATAATTGTGTCGCGTTCTGAGAAAACTGGGCATTATGCTAGTGCGTAAAGTGTTGTCCCAGATTAGTCTGTGCAGACATCACGATCGGCATGTATTGTGAGAACCTTGATGAATATGTTCCCCTGGCTATCAGGCAACTTTGTTTACAAAAGTAATAACTCTGCTGATGGTTTGTTTTGAGAACTAGAGGCATTGTAATCATTGCTTTCTACAAGACAATTACCCAGAAGTATCCCGAGATCCCCTCGATAATTTACTGCATGGACCCGTTGATTGATTGGTTGCCATCTGGCTTAACATTGATTGGGTCAGATGAGGATGGAAATAAGACACGATCTGTGAAAAGGGGGTTTAATGCATGTGCGTAAAGTGTCGTCCCAGATTAGCCTGTGCAGTCCGCACAGGCTAANATAACTTCACCACATTCAATTGCTTTGCGCTATTTTCATATGCTGTTAATGTATACATATATTTATTTGCATTTATTGTCCCAGCACTCCTACCTAATTTACTATAAATCTCACGAAAGTTGGGTCGAATTTTAGCTGCAATTTGCATCTTTTTTGTTTTGAACTGAAATTTATTTTTAATTTTGGTGTGGTCTTGTGATAGGGGGACCCCGGAGTACCCAGAGGAAACCCCACCTGTCCGGTATGGTGACCACCTACCAAACTAACATGCTTCCGGGAAAAGGATTTGAACCCGGATCGCCTAGGTGAGAAGTGCTCTTACCAAACACTGCACTAACCGGACAGCCCCGTATGAATACATCTCCTATGTGACTTTCCTATGTTGTTGATTCAAGATTGATTATTATGAAAATGTTACGTTCTTAAACATTGTTACTTTTTTAATTTTTGGTAACGCAATTTTTCCGTTCATATCTTTCACGAATGTCTTACCAACCGATTCGTCTTCAACAATGCGTGTTCAAGAATTCGACACAATTCCGGTACAACTAAACATAACCTCTTGGCACTTTATGAAACGATACAGAATTCCAAAAACATTACACTGTGGCATTGTTTTCCTCGGTGGTACAGATGGCATATAGTCGACATAATGGATGTCTTATTTACCATATGCGCAACCCTCCACCCGTGAAAGCGTGCCGATGAAACGAGCAGATATGTCACGTGTTCTGGCTTGTTAACCCGAGAAAGCATCGCATGTGCCAAACGTTTCCCAGGACCCCATTCCTGTCGCCTTTTTTCATGTTAAATATGTACACTTATGTACCATTAAGGTTTGATTATTCTTGTGAACTTAACTGTAGCTGTTGTGAAAAAAATGCTGATCAAAATTGATGAAGTGTAAATTGTATATTTATTACGTGAACCTATTTGGTAAAATTGTTGTAGCTCCTTTTCTATGAAATTATTAAAAGGTCAAATGCTTTGCTTTGTAAAACCGGTAAAAACCATTTATTTATTGAATATAATGCATATAAAACGTTTTTGCACTTCACTTCGATTCAATCACGGTGTAATTAGCGAGAACGAATATGACAAAGTCGCGAGTTTTCACACATTCCGATCCACTCGCCATTTTTATTCAAACCTGTAGTGACGTCAATCATACCTCTGCGCAGATCAACACATAACAGTCTAACATATATGTTTATGGGAGGTGATTTTAAGTTCAGTGACATTTCAAGATTGTAAGAATACACTGTTGAAAAAATAAAAGCTCGAAATATATTGTGCCTTTACATTATAATCTTAAATATCAAACATTCAAACACTATGACGATATTTAAAAAAAAGTTATTGATTTTGTGTGCACATATAATTGATTAACAATAAAAGTCTTATGAAATACTCTCCTAGTTAATACTGTAAACACCATGTAGTATCAACCGGTACGGAATTCAACATGTTCTGGTTGTCTGTTAAAACACTATAGCTGCAGTGTTCCAGATCACGAAATTGATACTAGATTTGTAATCACTATCGCAGAAAAGAGAGGAACAATTAAACTGTGTCTTTAAAGGTTTGAAGTTTTACGTAACTTCTAGTATCTGAGCAATTGAGCACTTTAAGCCTCGTTAAATACCTTTGATCATGAAAATTCAGTTGCAGAATTAACGACGATTGCAGATAAAAATCCAAAGAAAAGTTCTGAATACAAAAGGCTTCAGTTTAAACTCGGTTGGTTATGGGGGATAAACATAGCGGAAAGTACCATGACTATGCGTGTTATTTCAATCAAGAACAAGTGTAAAAACAATCAGTCACGTCTGTAGATAATGTCAATGCCACTGCGCTAATGCCAAGAATCTCTGGTCACACGCACCGTGGCTCCAACCAATCAGGAATTAAGACCGTCTAGGTCAAAGGGCATGTAAAGGTATTTGATTGACAGTGAAGGGTAAACGTTTGGCTGTTGTCAGATTATTGTCTAGACATGCATGTCACACTTTATAATGGTAAACGTTTAAAGTTTTCCTTTGAAGCGAAGTCGGTGGGCTATCGTAAAGTCAGACAAATATAAAACATCAGTCATTTAGCCTGAATAAACAATAATCTAAAAAAACAATGTCAGTAATTTTTTAATGCAAACGTTTTGAGGATCAAATTAATTGTTTCAGTGTAAAGACATTCTGCAGTACCGCAATATCCATTTAACTGCTTTGTGTTAGAGAAGTCTCCAATTCAAGATTGCAATTACTGTTTTTATTTTGTCGTATATAATGTCCACATTTCCCTTGCATCATCTTAGGCTGGAAAATGGCCAATGACAGTTGTGAACAATTGCCTTTTCTCAGAACTTTAGACGTACACTTTACATGGGTTTATTTGGATCTTATACACAAGTGAGATTGGTCCAGGTAGTTCCAATGTGGGCTATAAAATATCTATTTAAATTTTCATTTTTTATGGATAGCACATTTGCTGGAATAGATAAAATGTAAGAAAGGTAGTTCATTTACGGCGCCCAGACCGTTCAAAGCATATTTTATTTCTTCAGTATAAAATATATAATTATAACGACTTTCACATCTTTCATTGTTCCATATGTTCACATCTATGAATCTAGCATATGAACATCATTATTCACGAAGCAGCATAAGAAATGTATTTAATCCTCACTGTATGTTTTGTATAATAGAAACACATGAATTCGCAGGGTACATATTTTAGTACGAGCCTGAAAACGAAACTTTCAGTATCTGAGAAATTGAGCACTTTAAGCCACGCTTAATAAATATGTTCTGGTTGTCTGTTAAAACACGATAGCTGCAGTGTTCCAGATCACAACATTGATACTAGAATTGTAATCGCTATCGCAGACAAGAAAGAAACAATTAAACTGTGTCTTTAAAGGTTTGAAGTTTTACGTAACTTCTAGTATCTGAGCAATTGAGCACTTTAAGCCTCGTTAAATACCTTTGATCATGAAAATTCAGTTGCAAAATTAATGACGATTACAGATAAGTTTCCATAGAAAATCATGAATACAAAAGGCTTCAGTTTAAACTCGGTTGGCTATGGGGAAGAGAAATAACGAAAAGTACCCTGACTAAGCGTGTAATTTCAATCAAGAACAAGTGTTAATACAATCAATCACGTCTGTAGATAATGTCAATGCCACTGCGCTGATGCCAATAATCTCTGGTCACATGTACAGTGGCTCCAACCAATCAGGAATTCGGACCGTATAGGTCAAAGGTCATGTCACGGTGTTTGATTGATAGCGAAAGGTCAACGATCGGCTGTTGTCAGATTATTGTCAAGACATGCCTTTCACACTTTATAATGATATACATTTTAAGTTTTCCTTTGAAGCGAAGTCGGTGGGCTATCGTAATGTCAGACAAATATAAAGCATCAGTCATTGAGCCTTAATACACAATAATGTAAAACAACTATGCCAGTAATTTTTAAATGCAAACGTTTTTAAGATCAATTTATTTGTTTCAGTGTAAAAATATTCTGTAGTACCGCAATACCCATTTAATTGCTTTGTCTCAGAGAAATCTCCAATTCAAGAGTGCAATTTCTGTTTTTGTTTTGTCTTATATATTGTCCACATTTCCCTTGCATCATCTTAGACTGGAAAATGGCCAATGACAGTTGTGAACAAATGTATAAACTGGTGCATACCATTCTTATGCACATAAATTATTAACTCTTTGTTAAAACATGTTTTTAAAATTATTCATAATCCCCACATTTTGTCTGATCAAAATAAAGCCTAAACCATATCTATATAAGGGACCGTTACATTTGGTTTCTCAGCACGTCATGCCAGCATTATCAATAGATTTAAGCATAGTATAACATGGTTTTTGATACCCACGAAAAGGTACTGTTAAGAAGGTGCACTAGTATCGAATACAAATGACAAAAAAATATTTTACACAGTCTCATTGAACCATGAATGTGTTTGCTGATTTACGTATACAAATGATATTTTCAAAATTGTGCTTTGAAATACTTTGATAGAATCGACACATTCATAATCCAATACTTGAGATGAACAACACAAGATTGCTTTCACCTGTGCGTCGAATGTCTTAAGTGAACAAGAAATTGAAAAATATCCGAAATGTATTTGGAATATTCATTATAAATAGCGAACTGTTTGAGCATGCGATGAACACTTAGAATAAACTTACGACCATGATAGGACGTTAGCAGGTTTCCCATATACTTACATTCAGAAGAAAAAATAACTTAAATCTGCGTTAATATCAATCCTAATAACACCATTTTAAAACACGTATATCTTAGTTTTTATTTCAATATTGATTTTATTACCAGAATCATATCAGCACAGATCAATTATAGTAACACTATCATTTAGTCAGGATAAAACTTTCATTGTAAACGTTTCTTAATTGATCACCCAAATAAACGAAATTCCCAAAACAAAACAACTAGTTTTATACATGTGAACAAATCATTCGTCTGCTGTAGTAATAAAGCTAGCAACCTGAGATAACTGTTAAAGTGATATGACTGTTCTTGAAAGATTCAAACCAAATTTATTTTTTTAAACAAAATAATCCTTGCACCAGGTTTTTTTATGTAATAAGTAAGTGTAAAGATAAATGCGATTAATTTAATGTCTTCACTTTTTAAAAATTATATTTCTTTCTATGCAAAAGAGGCATTTCCTTCGTGTACTGTAGTAATAAAGGTTTCTACGTGAAATAACTGGTAAAGGGATATTATTGTTCTTGAAAGATTCAATCCGATATAATGGTATATACAAAATAATAGATCGATACTTTTTTGTTTAGAAATAAAAAGGTGTAAAGTGGCTGTGCATTAAATAAACTAGTTATTTGATGTCTGCACATTTTGGCATCATAATTCGTGTTATGCAAATGACTATACATGCGTTTCGTAATAATGAGATTGTCTTTGGTTTGTTTCAACGTTTAAGTGTTTGAAATGTTTCTTTACCATCAATGTATTTGACTTACTAACGAAAATATATGTACGTATTATGTTGATGCAACATGTCATTTTAATCCCAATACGAATTATGTGAATCTATATTTGTTTACACTCCATATGTATTGATTAAGTTTTAAGTTTCTACAAAAATAAATGGATTTGCCAAACAAAAGAAAGTTCGATCTAAACTGCATTCCACTGAAAGCCGCCACTCTCAACATTGCTGGCAATAATTTGAAACCAACTTATTGGGTTAGTGAATTAATAAACTATTTTAGCACATTATTGCGCCGACACCCCTCATTTCTGGACAGTAAATATAGTTCTTTAACACTGGGAATCCATTGCAGACTGTTTGAAATTGCGCATGATTAAATAATGCACAGATCACATTAAAAACCTCTTTTGGACCTGCCATGAAATTACATGACTGCTGACTTGATAATGCATGTCGATTTGGTTTGCATGCTGAAGTAGTGGTGTTCTGCTCTGTATACAAAATGACAAGTATAAAGTGCATGCACTATGAAGTTAGTCTTTTTGTTGCATTTTCCATCGCAAGTATTGGGAAGAAACTTGTCAAGTGATAGATCTTGATTTTTTTAGCAGCTGCATCATAGGACAGGATCTCTTAGATCCTGACATAGCGTCCATTTTAACGCCAGCTTCTAAATTCTACCAAAAACTTAGGTTTCGTATTTTTATAATAATGTGAATGGAATTGTTGAATTTGATTCAACGACTGAAAACGCTTCAGTTTCATGATCTTCAAGTGTTATAGTTTCGAGATATTACAAAAGCAAAAAAACAGTTGAATCAAAATATCGCCTTCCCGTGATTAGAAGCCGGGACCTGCAAAGTAAAATGTAAAGCGCTACCGCTTCATCCCGCAGGCTTTTAATATTATAACCGTATTTTAAACGCTTCGTTGTTAATACGTGTATGTCCCAATGTATCGGTGACAAAGTATTACAAATGCTTTATTACTCTACCGATTTCGATTGATGCATATACTCTCGATATTTTAAACATTTTTCTTTTTCAGTAGAGAATTCCTTTAATCATATGATTTGACTATTCATTAAAAAACAAATCCATATTAGATCTCGATCTGACATAGAACCAGATGACTTTTAGCAATGCTATTCAAGTAAAGTGAATGCGCAATGACGAGTAACAACAGTTGACAAATTAAGCAAACTACAGAGCATGCAATCTGATTTAAACTTTTAGAACTGAACGATTTCATCAGTTACTCCGATTTGAAATGCACGTTCTTCCTTGGCTTCCATCATCGAGAAGATCTAAACGGCATCTCAATATT
Source organism: Dreissena rostriformis (assembly GCA_007657795.1). Classification (NCBI taxonomy): domain Eukaryota; kingdom Metazoa; phylum Mollusca; class Bivalvia; order Myida; family Dreissenidae; genus Dreissena; species Dreissena rostriformis. Next base: position 307,827 of record VMBQ01000336.1, on the reverse strand, counting down.
CGTCCAGTTACAGTCGGTGATTGTTTTGAATGATTTTTTTTTTCAAAAATAAACGGGGTAAAAAATAAGTTCTTGCACAATGAGAAAGAAATTATAGGGCGCATTTTGGGACAGCTTGAAAGATTACTACATATGAACACTAGATACACATTCAAGGGCTAATGCAACTAATGTTACTGAGTCTATAACCGATATATATGTGACCTCAACTATAAAAAGAGTGAATTTAAAAATAAGCTTTTCTTTTGTTGTCATATTATCTTATAATTTTGATTACTCGACCATGATAATTGTGAACTGAATAATGGTTTGCTTTTTTATTTATATGTATTTTTGTGGTGGCTTTAAATGGGTATTTTCTCCTCACAAGAGTGTTCCTACTATACACAGTTAATATGATGTTGCGTACATTGATTATCTGAACATAATTATATTCATTTTGCTATAAAATTGTATCAAATGGTGTCAATAAGTGATTTTGTTGTCATATAAATAAACTACCTGGCACGCATGCCTCAGTTTCCCCTCTCCTAGTATTGTTATGATTATATATCACATTGTATTTAATTTCGATTAAGGTTAAAATTGCTTGAATATGTAATTGACTTGATATATGTAATATTTCGGCTTTAAAGAACAAAAGTCCAATAGGAACTTTGGGTTTTATTTTCATTGTTTTCTACAAGGGCAATTGCCAAAAGTATCCCAGTCCTTCCTAGATACTATATGACCACAGTTGAAAAAAATACCTTTCTTTAAGGTGATTAATCAGAAAGATATTTGATGTATAGTATTCTTTATTGAACTACATATTAAACGTGCATAACACTTCATATCAAATGCAGTTAGTCTACAATTTAACTAAACTCATATACATGTAGCAGAGAAAATGCAAGCAGTTTTTATTGAACATTTCCAAATGCTGTTCTTAGGAACTCCATGAGAAAAGCAGTTATTGTTTTGTTTTCACGTGTAATCCGCCAAACCGTTTGCTTACCAATAAATAAAGTTTCATCAAAACTATTTCTTCAAAATATTTTCTTTCTGCACAACTCCATAAGGTTAATACAGTTAAACAGTAACACTGAGTTTGTTGTTGAAACGTAAACAAACAAAGCTACCTTTATTTTGATGATTTAAATCCGTACAATTGACCCCATTGGATTGGTTCTAGTGGTTAGATTCAATGAATCATTTTCTAAACGAAGTCAATTATTTCAGCTTTGAAACGTATTTTCTGACTTATCCTAATTTGTTATCGAACTATGTGTAATTGTAACATAGTAATATAATGCATTTTCAACATTTCTGCTATTATGCTGTGTGTTAATAGACTCATAATAAGACATTTTTCAAATGTGTGTCACTTACAATAAAACATCATTTAAAAAAGTGAAAATAAATCATCAAAATCACATTATTGTCATTGAAATAAACAATAAATTACATTTTAATTAATAGTAATCAGTTGAAATTTAAAAAGCGTGAGTAACACTGAACGATGATATACTCAGATATAATGTTTCTGTTATTTGCTGACATGAATTGAAGTAAATACTGTAGAAATATTTACCGGTATAATTATATAAGACTGAGTGGTTAGCATTTTGCTTCCGAGAAAGCGGCATAAGCATTTCTTTCATTCTGTGTGTGTCTGTTTCCTCCACTAAGCCATACCCAATTGTTTGCTATTTTATGATGTAAAATGTTTAACATACATTCACAAAACACCTGCTATGTGACTTTACACTTCTGGTGATTCCATTAAAAAAAAATGAGTTGCACATGGATAATTCTGAAAATTCACACAAAGTGTCCGGATTGTAACGTATTTTTCACATATCACATAGTAACACATTCTTTCGGTACATGAATGCCATGAATTTCATACCAAACGATGCGATGTAAAAATTGTGTTAGAGAAACATTTTTTGGGGAGAAGTATTTGGCAGATTAGCAAAAACAACCTCTCAGAAAATTTACAAACCTTACACAGTTGTCTTCCTAACAAATATGAACAATTATGCATCATTGCAGGTAATTATGGTTAAGAAATGGATGCTGTAAAAAAATTAAATTGCTTTATGATGAACGTGGATTGTGCATACAGTATACAAATACCATTTTGTCAAGAATATATGTTCTTCTTCTCTATGATGGATTAACGAAATGCGTATTTTACAAATGTCCATACTTTTTCATAGAAGGTTTTATTGTGTTTAACAAATTATATTCTTTAAGTTTAAAATTGTACCCTGAAACTAACTTGCGCATCATTTCTTTGATAGGTTTAATATAATATGTTGTATGTTATATATGTTGTATGCTTGCTTTCTTGCGTGTTTGCCTGCTTGCCTGGTTGATTGATTGGTTGATTGATTGATTGACCCTATATCAGATCAGAAACTCAAATGTGTTTCTCTAAATTAAAAGGCGTGATGACTTTCACAGACCACAAAGAACAATGGAGCTGTGTCTTGGAATCGTTGATGATTTACATTAAGTATTTTAGAAATGAAGCATTTGAAGCCTTGTTTTATTCCTTCCAACAAGACATTTCAGAAAAAGATTGTAGATCAGGCTTCAAAGANCGGGATAAACTCCACAGTTTTCATCTGATTCTTTTCAAACTTGTTCAGTGTCTTTATATTAATGAGGACTCGCACCCTATTGAAAATGGGTAACATCAGAGTAAAAAGTCCAGAATTATCTCCCCTTGAATTTGTATTGGTCCGAGGCGTTTAAGTAGGTTGTTTAATTGGTTGCAATTATTAATTTAAAATTAAATAAAATATAAGCCATCTGATAATTCATTTGGCAAGGATGAAAGGATTTGTGTTTTCAGTATTCCCTTGCATGTTGACTTTCCATTCCATTGACATTCCAGCCAGTGGAGCGATTCAGGCCCTCATGGGCCTCTTGTTGGTAAGTATTTTGCTTCCGAGAAACCAGCTTTAGAAAGCGGCATAAGCATTTCTTTCATTCTGTGTGTGTCTGTTTCCTCCACTGAGACATACCCAATTGTTTGCTGTTTTATGATGGCAAATGTTTAACATACATTCACAAAAGTAACACCTGCTATGTGACTTTACACTTCTGCTGATTCCATTACAAAATTAATTGCACATGGATAATTCTGAAAATTCACTCATAGTGTCCAGATTGTAACGTATTTTTAACATAGTAACGCATTCTTTCGGTACAGGAATGCCATGAATTTCATACCACACGATGCGATGTAAAAATCGTGAAACATTTTTTGGGAAAAGTATTTTGCAGATTAGCAAAACCTTACAGAAAATTTACAAACCTTTCACAGTTGTCTTTATAACAAAAATGAACAATTATGCATCATTGCAGGTAATTATGGTTAAGAAATGGATGCTATAACAAAATTCAATTGCTTTATGATGAACGTGGATTGTCCATTCAGTATACAAATACCATTTTGTCAAGAAAATATATTCTTCTTCTCTATGATGGATTAATAAAATGCGTATTTTACAAATGTCCATACTTTTTCATGGAATGTTTTATTGTGTTTAACACATTATATTCTTTAAGAATAAAATTGTACCCTGAAACTAACTTGCACATCATTTCTTTAATTTTTGACGATGATGTTGCTTGCTTGCTTTCTTGCTTGATTGCCTGCTTGCTTGGTTGATTGATTGATTGACCCTATATCAGTTAAGAAACTCAAATGTGTTTCATTAAATTAAAATGCGTGATGACTATCACAGACCACGAAAGAACAATGGAGCTGTGTCTTGGAATGGTGGATGTTTTTCGTTAAGTATTTTAGAAATGAAGCATATAAAGCCTTGTTTTATTCCTTCCAACAAGACATTTCAGAAACAGATTGTAGATCAGGCTCCAAAGAAAGTTCTGAAGGAAACATGCTTCAGTTTTAAACTTGGTTCGATATGGGAAAGACAACTAGTGGAATGTAGCCAGGCTGTGAGTGTGATTTTAATCAGTAACAAGTGTGAAACTGATCAATCAGATTTGGAGATAATGTCAACGCCACTGCGCTAATGAGCCCGGGCGCTGGGTGAGCTGGGTTATGGTCACATGCACTGCGGCTCAACAAGTCAGGACTTATATTGGTCTGGGTCACAGGTCAGTTCATCGAATAATGAGTTCCAGTGAAAGGTCAAAGATTGGCTCCTTTCACGTCAGTGTGAAGATATTATTGTAATAATGAATAATGATATCCAGATTCAGTGCCCCTTTGTGAAGATGTAGGTGAGGTGCGGTAAAGGTCGCTAAGGTGTTTAAGGAATAATGGTATCTAAGCCACTGTAGTATGTACTCCAGGCAGTAAATATTCTTGCGGAAAGAGATTTCTATTGGATCCATCGATTGAGATTCACCCAGATACATGATTCTTAGTATATTACTATGCATCCAAATGTGCATGGGATGCACATTTATTGTGTCTGTAAATGTTTAGTGAACCTTTGCATCATTATCTCCGCAGTACACGGTACATGTATTTTTTAAGCAAACAAGGCTTGTCGTGATAATCCTTTATTGATATAACTAGTTTAAAACGAAGAGCTCTCATTTTCGAATCGATAGCACTGGGACACTTGTACAATATTAAACCAAATACCACTCTTCTTTAATACATTAATCTGTGACCAAAGACTGCCCAAAGCTTTTTGTTGAAGTATGCATGCTAATAACTAATACCAGCGTTTATGTAACCTTTGCTTGAGGCATTAAATCCAGAAGAATATTGTTTGCAAGTGCAGATTTAGAATCTAGTACGTGTTCATAAGTGGATGCAGTATTCACAAGGATAATAAGAAGTACTATTCCCCGTTAGCGCAGTGGTTGGTACATCCGATACTCACTAAGTTGACCCGGGTTCAATCCCCGTTTCCGGAAGAAAGTGAGTTTGGTTGGTGGTCACCCACCGGGCAGGTGTGGTTTCCCTCCGGGAACTCCCGCTTCCGTCACCGCCAAACGCACAAGACCAAACCAAAATTAAAAATGTATTTCAGCAAATAACAACAACAAATAGCTGGATATCCCATCTATAATTATAGATTCGTCCCAACTTTTGTGAGTCAAATAGTAAATAAGGTAGGAGTGCTGGGACACAATCCGGTTCTTCACATAATGCAGCCTCGGGTGATGAAGGACCTCATTAACTTCAAAAAACACACACACATAAGAATTATCTTAAATCTTCACTGTTTGTAGAATATAAATTTATATCCAAGTATAATATAATGTGCATGAACTTATTTATGTTGACCTAATCCATGTTTTTACATTTATTAATATATATAGTTAAGTTATTTTTCAACTTGAATAAATTGCCCAGCGTTTCCTGTATTTAAAAAATAATAACAAAATGAAGTTTTTAATTAATTCTAAGATGCCTAGTGAAACGCACAACTGATTTAAAAAGCACAGTCTTATACACAATTGAGTCCTTGCACAGTCTGAAACTATGTTCAGTATTAACTTTGAAAGACAAAAATGTACGTAAGCACATATGTAACCATAATAAATAATTATACAAAAATTAAAAAAGAACATTAACAAGCCAAAAATGTTTCCAAAATTGCTGTCTCCTTCCAAATGGTTATCATGCGTAACAAAAATGTAAACATCAAATGTTGTGCTTATTAAGAGAGTATGAGTTAGAATACATGTCATGTCAAATGATCATTTCTTAATCTAAAACACTTAACATAGCAATGACCTTTGTGGACATGTTTCTCAGCTTCTATGATGAACTTGATTTTATACATCACTGACATAAATAGTCTCCATAATAATTGTAAGTAAGTAAACAAATAAAGATAATTAGTTAAATAGCTGTTAGAAAATACTCCCTGATAATTTTTATTCTGCTAACATACCAACTAGAACATCATTTTGATTTACGATTCCTGTCAAAACGCCAACAGGCACCTATCCAACAAAACCAGGACCTGTAAACCCTTATCTAATTAAAAGATCAGCAAACAGCAAACCGTAGTACATAATATATAGGGTCCATTACCAATATTTTTTTCATTTCAATGTAACGAGACAAATGTCAGATGGCTATCAATTATAAACTTGATTCTAAGATTAGGGTGCTATGAAATCACATGAGTGAATTTGAAAGAAATATTGCTTTCCATAGTTCTGGTGTATGTTTGTAACGCCGCCACTTTGCAGGTATATCAAATAGGGTCAGCATTTATTATTAGCACTAAATATGTTACAGGCACTTAAAAGGTTACAACAATGTTTTCACCAGGCTGCGGTTGTTTAATGATATTTTTATGACTGTATTATGTTCAAGACATCTGTAAACTATTACATTGTTTATCACTTATACCAATACAGATTGAAATATTATGTTAAGGCATTTGCTTCGTACTTAGTTATGTCATCTATTAACTAATAACTAATTCATCTAACGTCGCCATTACTGAAAAGAAAAACAATTCTTACCTATAATTACAGTGTTGAATGCAAAATCATAATCACTTAGTCAGACAAGCAAATAAAACTCAACACAATTCCGAAAAAGAAAATTTCTTTGAAAGCTTTTCATCAGTCTAACTCGAAAGCATGTGTTATGATATGCACGTCCAAGAAGCAGTACATTAATATATCCTTCAGTAGTTTGTTCATAGTAGATCGATGTCCTCATTCATGAGTACATACATGAAATTGTCCATAGTAATGGAGACACAAAGCAGGTATATTGTACATATTGTACATTTATACAATCAATAAAAACAAAGAATTTATTACAGATGTTCTAAAAATTCCAGTAAAAATACTGGCTGCTCTGTTATAGACCTGCATGTTGATTATACAACTATGTTTTTAAAATTTAATGAGTATCGCATTATTGAGATTGAAAAAAAGATTTCTCGCCTCATTTATGTGTGTGCCACCATCTGTTACGAAGCAGCTTTAAATATGTTTCTGGCTTATTACGTTCCATCCTGTGGTAAGTAAAATAACTAGGACAATAGTTGTACGAGTCCTCCAGCTCCCGGTACACGCTGGGGTCGTGTGTTTCTGAGGGTGGTTCTCGCACCAGTACTAGCGAGGCTTGCCTGACCGCCTAACGACAACTATTCCATTGTACCATCGACCGAGAAAATGTATAAATAAGCTGGAATGAAAGCATAGTATATGTAATGACTACATATATTTAGATTTCGTAAACAGTGTAGAATATCGTTTGAACTTATGCCCTTTGCAATAATATAATTGAGCTTTTTAATTGACAAATCGATATGTCAAATATTGTGTTGACTCATTATGGGATAGTATTTCAGGTTCATAATAGTGCATGTTGTTAAAGTGACGTCAAACAGGTGTACACACGTGTTTTTTTAATCTCCAGAAATGTAAAGAAAAAGTATGGATTTAACGCGAATATCAAAATAATTTTTGGACTAAATGTTACCAGTGAAATAAACTTGATGTCACCAAAACAAATAAAGGTAATAACATTAACAAAAGTAAAACGTCAAGCAGAAAAAGAAACACAATATCTCAAATTAAGCCCAAAATTAGAACGGGATTATCGCATGAAAAGTCGGTAAAACTGGATAGAATGTAAACATTTCGCTTGCAATTTCGACAATTTTGTAAAAGACGCTTTTAAGACAATGAATTACATCGCTGGAACGCCACATTTTAATCAGTTCGGAGTCTGTCCTCCACCGTTTAACCAATTTGGAGGCGTCAGCCAATCCTATCAAATAACATTAACCCTCCACCTTGGGCCGCGGGCTTGATAGAATATATCAAAAGTATAAAGCAACAAGTAGCAAAAATTTATAAGATAGAGGACTCGGTAAACACAATTACGCAAAAAGAGAAACAGTTAGAATAACAAGTTAAATCCAAGGAAACCAGTTGCAAATTCAAACAAAAATGTTAAACGAAAAAATACAAAAAGTTCATAGATACGAATCGCGAAATTTATATGCGCATTTGAAACATTATCTTGCATTTTATGCAAGAGACGCAACAAGTTCATTGCATAATAATATCGTTTTCTATTGCATTTGATTCTATTGTTAAGTGTGTAAAGTGATTTTTTACATCACTGTTCTTGTCCGACTTGTAACATATTTTAACTTATATATTATTTTTTCCATGTACATGACGTAATTTACACACCTATACAACAATTTTAATACTTTAAGTTGATTGAATAAACGTACAAGTGTATGAAAGATAAATAAATTTGCTATGTCAAAGACATTTCGGGCAGTAACCACATTTCACTGAATTTATCCAACACAACATCGCAATAATTTGCAACTTAGTGGCTCAGTGAAGAAATATGGAAAGTTATCTGGTGTAATTTAGCACAGTTTTTCAATATATACAGGGTGATTTGCTCAATGAATCTATTTACTGACAGGTGGAAATTGGGCGGCGTGATGTAATAATTAACTTTACCAATAAACATTCCTCTTTTGTGGGCAGGGCCCTGAAATTACATGCCTGGATCGCTGATAAGCATTATATTAGATTTTTGAATTACTGTGCACACCGAAGTAGTGGAGTTTCGTGCTGTAAAAAGAACATGTGTATAAGGCCTAAAATTAGTTTATATGTCTAGCTCCTAGAACAACTCCCACAAGTTTTGGGTAGAGCTTTTATTTTACTAATATGAAAAAGTTGCAATATCTGACAGGTGGTCTTAGATCTTGATACAGGTTTATTCTCTGAATCTGCTTTTGTATACATCGTTGTAAAGCATAAGTAACATGTTATGTCATTTATAAACATTTAGGCATTAATAAGTATAAATAATCATGCATGGCATATATGATTTCTAATTCATGTATACATTTGTGTAAGATCATATTCGAAGCAAATACGTGTGACTATTGAGATTTAAATTACAAACATGCTATAATTTTATATAACATCTAACACTGTGGTATGAGATTGATGGTTTTGGATACAGCACTCATTAGCAGCATAACATTTAAACTGAAAGACATTCAGCAATTCATTCAATTTATCTGGCTAGCTGGTCAGACTTACATTCTAGTAAAAAGTTTGTTTGCAGAGTAATGAATTTTCCGACGAGTTGTACTTCTAGAGTTGTTTCATGGTTTGTTATAAGAGAATTGCAAAGAAGTTTCAAAATTTCGCTACATCATTTACTGCACTGCCACGTTGATTGATTAGAGTAATGCCTTCTTGAAATTGATTTATCAAGAAGAGGTTGGATAACTTGAGTTATTTATTGATTCACATAAAACTGTCAAAGACCTGCATATCAAATGCAATTATGCTACATTTAAACGAAGCTCGTGCACGCATATAAGATAACATTCAATCAGTCTTGCGATATTAATGAATACAACATCCCTCGATGAGAAAAGCAATCAGCGTGATGTTGATTTATTGTTATCACATGCAATGTGTTACAAATACATACACAATGCAATCAGTCAAGCTTGTTATCAGTTGGAAATTATTCAAGTCAACAATTGTCCAATAAACACAAAGCAATATTTAATCTGCACCAGCATGAAAGAAACCTTCTTATATAACATGCGAGTCTTTTTTATGGCATACAACCAATTGCTCAACGGCCGATTGCTAAGGAAAACTGTAATCTGCTTAAAACATGCATTGTTTTCAGCTTGTTGTAAAATGAAACTTTAGAAATACATATTAAAGATATCACTTCCGATAAGAATATAGTTAAACCATTAATTTTATTGTTATATACCTCTTGGCATACAATGTAAATAATGTATGTCAATTAAAGTTTTATTTAAATATATTGCACCACCAAACTATTGTTGACTGACCATTAATCAATTCTAACTTTAAATCTATGTTTAAATAGATATTCAAGTCAATAACTGGCTGATTTGTGCGTCACTCCGTATGTAAGAAAACAGAAAATTGTGAACTTGAATGTGGCTGTAAGATATACACTATAGTTTATATGCTGAAGAAGCTGTAAAGACGGTTGTTTGATATTATCTTCCTGTGTTACGTGATAATACTATCGATTGTGATATACCTTCCTGTGGTGTGTTATTAATCTAGGAATTTGTAAATAACTTCCTGTTAAATGGGATAAAACTATAAGTTGTAAAATACGGGATTATATACCTATATTTCATGTTATTATTTACTATATAGAGGTTAGATTCAATGAACCTTTACTTAACTGAAGTTAATCAGTATAGCCTTCAAAAGTACTAGACCATGCAGATCGACCGAAATATATGTGTCAATCGTCCCCTTCCATTAATTAGAAAGAAGGCTTTTTTACTGATGTGATGGATCCTTATTTGTAATTGAATACTAGGTATCATAAAAATGTCATGTATGTTCATCCTGTGTGCTTAAATGTTTGTTTTTTATATAGATTTAATAATGGACATTTTCACATTTGTGTCACATCAATACGTAATTGTAAAAACGTGTATATTAAGGAGCAGCATCACATTACTTATATATACATACACTTCAATTGACACATAAAGACACAATTGATACAATGTTGTAATAGAGAAAGTATTTGTTACGCTCAACGATGATATAATTTATTATTTTTAATGTTATTTGCGTTACAATTCGAACTTCAAGAAGTGATGTTAATACTGCATATGATATGATATTTATAATTCTGAAACTCGGAATGACTGAGTCGTTATAGTGTTAGCCTTGTACTACAGAGATGCCTGCTTTTAACACCGGTTTGTTTAGCTTGTCCATTCCATATCTAAAACAATTGTTCTCGTTATAATACTTGTACTGTTTAGTTTATACGCTTAAAGCCACAAACCTTTTTGGCATAGTAAATTTAAGTATAAAAAAGGAAAATATNAATCAGTATAGCCTTCAAAAGTACTAGACCATGCAGATCGACCGAAATATATGTGTCAATCGTCCCCTTCCATTAATTAGAAAGAAGGCTTTTTTACTGATGTGATGGATCCTTATTTGTAATTGAATACTAGGTATCATAAAAATGTCATGTATGTTCATCCTGTGTGCTTAAATGTTTGTTTTTTATATAGATTTAATAATGGACATTTTCACATTTGTGTCACATCAATACGTAATTGTAAAAACGTGTATATTAAGGAGCAGCATCACATTACTTATATATACATACACTTCAATTGACACATAAAGACACAATTGATACAATGTTGTAATAGAGAAAGTATTTGTTACGCTCAACGATGATATAATTTATTATTTTTAATGTTATTTGCGTTACAATTCGAACTTCAAGAAGTGATGTTAATACTGCATATGATATGATATTTATAATTCTGAAACTCGGAATGACTGAGTCGTTATAGTGTTAGCCTTGTACTACAGAGATGCCTGCTTTTAACACCGGTTTGTTTAGCTTGTCCATTCCATATCTAAAACAATTGTTCTCGTTATAATACTTGTACTGTTTAGTTTATACGCTTAAAGCCACAAACCTTTTTGGCATAGTAAATTTAAGTATAAAAAAGGAAAATATTGTATCTATGCCAATTAGAATATATCTGGTGGTTACAAGGTAGATATTCCGTCTTTTTTGCGCTTTAAAACTTAAAAATAATCGCGTTTGTCGAAATAGACGTATACGTCTAGTAATCCTACTTTTGATTTTAAAAGCGGTACCGTTTGAAAAATAATAAATTACTTGCTAACTAGGCTAAAGATTTAATATCTATCCCAATTAGAATATATCTGGTGGCTAAAAGGTAGAAATCCGGCTTTTTTGCGCTTTAAAACTTAAAAATAATCGCGATTATCGCAATTGACGTATAATATAGAAATCCTACTTTCGGTTTTAAAAGCGGTAATTCCCGGTTACAAAATAATAAATTACTTTCTTACTAGGCTATAGATGTAATACAAATTTTGCACACTTTTAAATTGCATCTATATGTAATGATTAACATGTACTTCATTTCAAGGTTTGTGGCTTTAATATATGTCTCATTAAAACATTGGGTAATAATGTGAATCTGTTTCCCGAAATGCACCATATATAATTTCGTCAAAATATGAACTCTATGTTGTTTTATAATGCATAGTTTAACGAAAACCTCATCTCCAATGTGAATTCCCAATGTAGATGATTACAGAACACAGACGTATGCAATATGGATAATTGTGAAAATTCTCAGTCCTGCGAACTGTAATAACATTTTTATGGCATTAACGCATTCTGTCCAATTATAAAAGTTACGAATGTCATAGCGAGCGATACGGCGTAAAATACCGAATTTAAAATATTTTCGGTCGATAGTATATCTTACAGACTGAACCAGACTAATTAGGAATTTACAAGAATTTACAACATTGTTTTTCGTATCAAATATTTACAATAATGAATCTTTTAAGGAAATTATTGTTCTAAACTGGATACAGTAAAATAACTTTAATTGCTGTATGATGAACGTAGCTTGCATATATACTATATAGATCTTTTTCTAAATGGTTTCTTCATTTCAAAAATGGATGTATGAATAATATGTTTTTACACACATCCATATTTTTCACGGAACTTGCTGTTTTTTTAAACATATTATATAGCTTAAGAATATCATGGTACACATAGATAAAATGAACTCGCTGTTAATTTCCCTTGAAAGTATAATACTCAATTACAAACCAGAGCAAGAATGGTTTCTATTTGAAACATAAACAATGTTGATTTTGTGAAGTTGTGATTGTGTTGTTGCTGTTATTGTTGTTGTTGTAGTTGGCGGTGGTGTTGTTGATGCTGTTGATGATGATGAGGAGGAGGAAGATGATGATGAGGAAGATCATGTGGATTATGACCATGATCGTTTTCATTGGCTGCATTTTCTTTGACAATAGAATAAGATTCTTCTGGAGAAATTACTTCGCCAACATCAAATGACGTCATATCAGTAAAGCAACTCGTTTGTTTTCTTTACATTACACGTTTTGATCATTTAAAAGCATTTGATACAATGATCTGCCATTCGTTGCCATTTCATAACACATTTCATTAAAACTGTCCGTAAAAGTCATTAGCAACAAAGTTCATGTACTCGTTTAATTAAATTGGGTTCGAAAACATATTTATGGTATGTTATTATCCCAGTTCATTTTTTCAATACACACATACCATGCAGTATCGCTAAGTGTTATTTGTAAGATGCTCTGTATTCTGATATGAACATCAGAGTACCAGAGCATAACATTGAAATCAGATGCGTAATGGCTGTTACCGATAATGAGTGAACAACGTAGTTTTTGACCAGGAATGGTTGACGTCCTACCTAACTTTAAGTATATAAGCAGACAAGCATTTGAAACCTCGTTAACTTCCGGTCATGGTTTGATATGGAGAAGAAAACTATTGGACTGAAGCCAATCTTTGAGTGCGATTCAGTCAAGAAAAAGTAAGGAATCGATCTTAGGAAAATGTCAACACCACTGTGTTAATGAGCCCGGACGCAAGGAAAGTTGGGCTTTGGTCACACCTAAGGAATACCAATGGTTTGGGTCAAAGATAAGATCAGCGTATTGTTGCTCAGTGAAATTTCAAAGATTGACTCCTTTTCTGAAGACATGCTTGTCTATATAAATAATAAGATACGTGTTCATCTGCCCTTTGTGTAAGGTATGGCGAAGGTCACCCATGTTGTTAAGAGTAAGAAGTAACATAGCCCTTTATATATATATAAATATATATATGTTGCATTGCATTTCTAGTTCCTTTAATGTTCCATTAATATTTGTATCCTGATCTTATTTATACACGGTATGTTTGCACTTTTTTCACATGCAATATTGATATTATCCTTTGTAGAACTATATAATCACTTGTTTTAAACAAAGAGTTCTTATTTTCGTATTGACAGCAACAAAATAACCTGCATAATATCAAAATTAATATCATTCTTCTTCAATAATTAACTACAAACTGTATTAAAATCGTGCATGTAAATAAAGGTACTAAAAGCGTCAATGTAATCCATGCTTGAGATATGTAATCAACACAATGATGTTCTGATCTAGAATGTAGCATGTATTCACGGCCCGATACAGTATAAACATATCACTATTACAAAATATCACATGTAAATCTAAGATATTAATCAGGGTTTCACTTATGTTCAGGGTAAATACATTATTAAGGAAATTTCCAGAATTTAAGATTACATTCAACGTTATATACTTTTTGAGGGGAACCTATGATTAACAAGTCAGTGTCTTGTAAAAATTATATTCCTTGCACATTCTGAAACTTTGTACAGTATACACATTCAAAGAGAAAATGTAAAATGTCTAAATCATAAATAAATACAAAATAATCGCATTGCTGCTTTCTTACACCATAAGTTGGTTATGTAATTGAGATTTTGTCCGATAAAGAAAATGTTCTCATTAAAAGCTATTAAAAACAACGAACACGGTGTTGTTGTTTTTTTTTAATTGTATTCACAATTCTGTGAAAACTAGCATGAATCCCGTGAAATTAATTTATCCAAGACTTTCCAAACATATCAAGATTTCCTGTACACAATGATTTCATAAATGGCTCTGTTTTCAGGATGTTGTATTTTATAACACAGTAGTATAACCGTTTGATTAAAGCAGGATAATTTGCTTCCACGTGATGAACTATTTCTAGACTGTTATCTCCGTTATCATAGCCATTTAAGTGGAACATCTGATACATGTTTGCCAATCTTTGACAACCGCTCCCATTTAATATCTTCTTTTATTACTGTTAATATCATAAAATGATAAATCTGATGAAATTCTTCACTTGAAATTAAATCGAATCCAACTTTTGGCAACAGAAAATCTAGAGAATGCGTTAACATGATGCAAGAATGTTTTGTTGATTTTTTTTTTAAACAGTCTTTGACTTTTAAATGAAGTCATGCTCATTTCAAACAATACGTGTCTGTTCATTAGGCAACATTTCATGTTCAAACAATCATCTGTGCATGTTTGAAAAATAAAATTCCCAAGTTATATTAAATATCCTTTGTGGATCTAAATATTTGGTAACAAACAAAACATGCTTGTTTGTTAAGCCATGCTATAACAATGCAGTGATAAAACAATTATATACACAGACATGGAAATTATTGAAACATAGCATTTGAGCAACATTTCAAGAAACAAAAAGTACAAATAACAGTGAACTCTCTTTACTTTCTTTTTTGCTGAAGAGAATATTATTTGATTTGATGTTGAGTGTTTGGTACATGACATGAATTCCTGTTATTGTCTAATGATTTATCCGCGATATAGGAGAGATTTGACAACATATTTAAACTTATCATTGACAAATTATGGAAAATATAAACAACTTTCAACATACAAGCGAGAAATATCGCAAATTACAAACTAATATGAAGAAGTGAAACTCCAGAAGCTGCAGCAGTATTGCAGTTTTATCATACACACCTCTGTTAGGAATAAAAGAATGCTTTCAACTTGTTTTTAAAAAATTAGCCAAATTATTGCATGCTTCTGAACTCAAATAAACCCCTCGTAACCTACTACAAGTAAATAAGTGATGGAAAATTTGAATCAGCACAATCATATGAATAATTTTGCTTGATGCCTTAAGTAAACAAACAAAGTGACAGGGGTGGCGAAACATTTCTATACATATATCAAGGAAATGCACTTCAAAGATACACATTTGTCTTATCATGAGCTTTTTCCCATTTTATCTCAGTATTACATCTGTGGATACCATGTAATTGACCTTATCTTCAAATAACAGTATCAACTTCTTAGGGAACTGGTAACAAAATCTATCTAGCCATCAACATGGAGCTGCAGGGAACTTCCTATATGATGTAAGTTATATTTTATAAAGAAACGCAAAGGATATTTTATCGTACTGAGTTATCAATGTAATTTTTCCATTGACAGTATAAAGAGTGTTCCCATTGCCAGTTCTTACAGTGTTTATTACACCTCTGACAAAAATTGAAAAACACTTTTTCTTTTAGTCATCATTTGTGTTATATAATCAACTGAACAAGAAGACTAGTTTTATAATTAATTGAACCATTACAAAGTTAAGACTTCAATGGGCAATCTGATGTCATATACTGGAAACGTAATTTGTAAGAAATTTACCTGAGAATTTAAGGTTGCAAAAATCTTAGAGATTGGTCTATTGATGATAAAACAATGTTTGTTCAAAGTTTTTATAAACTTTAATGAAGTCTATCCGACAACTGCACTGACGCTCATAAACGTGTATCTTGTATCCATTATATATAACTCTCCATAAAACATATTTGAACTAGTAACTTATATAAGTATATTTGTAAGTTTCGTCTTTAATAACTTCATGACCGTTTATTTAATCGTTATCGCTTCTATCTTCTGTTTGATGGAGTGATATGATAATGGAACAACCCATGTTTTTTTCTAGAACTGTTTGTTGATTAAAGTAATGATAAACCAGCGTGCGTTTATCAGCCATTTTGGATAATCTTTTTTATCAGCAAAACAATTCACAAGAGCATGAATAGACTTATGCGGGATACTGTTCACCAATGATTCATAACAATTTACGGCCGGAAACACTCATGAAAATAATAACTTACCCTAACCCGATAAAATGTAGTCATAGAGAAATTTAAGACTTTTCGGTCAGGTAGTGCTAATATTATCATTACCTGCAGATATATCTCACATTGATCATATTTTATACCACTTTTACAGCAAATTCGGTTGATTAAAGCCTCGTTGATTAAATTTCTGCTCTAAACCAGGCACGACATGACGTCATTTTTTCCACACAATTACGTCATAAATCCAGCAAAATTATCCAGTTAAACTAATTTTGTTTAAATAAAAAGGTTTACTGAATAAAAAGTGGGATAAATAGAATAATAGGGTAGTGTTGATTTTAGATCATGTTTATCATTCTCGGCACGAAAACGAAAAAGCACTCGCCAAGGCACGTGCTTTTTGTTTTCTTAGCCTCGCATGATAAACCTTATCTATAATCAACGCTAACCTATTATTCTCTATCTATTATACATTTAAGCCTCACTGACTATCTCTTAGCACTAGGTTAATATTTCAAATTATTTCAAAGTGAAAAATAACTAATAAATAATCTAGTTTGTCATACATTGAACATATTTTAACATTTTTTCTTGTATAAGTTATTAAAATGAAATAATGAATAACATACATTTGTATCGTTGAATGAGTATGCATTTAAATACCTGATATTTCTAATTGATTTAACTAAGGCGCGTACAGAACAATGGCTATCATAAAATGTGCCAGCCTTAAACTTGATAAATATCCAGCACCCGACTTACTAGCTTAAATATGCGTGTATGTAGTCTACATTCGATATATTTATGTTAAATATCAATTACCGATGTAATATGTTCTAGTATCAGCCTTAAACTTGCTATATATCAAGTACGCACATACAAGTCTCAATAGGTGTGTATATAGTCCAAATTCAATATATTTTTGTTAAATATCATTGACCGATATTATCTGTTCTAGTATCGGCTAACACACCATTGTATTGGTTAGTACGCTATTTTGATTTCCCATCCCATACAAAGTCCAACAAGGAACTTGTGAATAAAAGCAGAGCCTTAAAAGCCTTATCTCAACTACATGTATAGATAAGAAAACTACAACCGGCAGTGTATACTATGTATAGTGTCCAGGACATGTTTATTTTATTTTAAATCCAAAAAGACGCAAATCATATTCCTTGTAAACTTCTATTCGAAGACTGGATCTCAGGGCTATTCAGGAGTAAAACTGAAAGAAATATTGCTTTACATTGTTCTGGTTTATGTCGGTATGGCTGCCACTTTGTACGAGAGGCAAATAGGTGTTGGCATATATTATTAGCACTTAATATGTTACAGCGACGTTTACATCAGGTCGGGGTGTTAAATGATATTTAAACAACTGTTTTATGTTCATGACATCTGTAAACTATGAAGTTGTTCAACTCCAAATCAATACAGCAATCAATTCAGCTGGGAAAAGGTCATATCAAGGTAACATATATTGTCGGACATTAATTCACCATCTATCAACTGACTTTCGCGGCTTAACTAACAATCTAACGTTCATTGTACCATTATAACAACGATCGCCTCCACTGAAACAAACAATTAGTTGGAAAAAGAAACATGTTATATTTACTGACTGCATAGACATGCACCGGTTCATGTTCAGCGTGAGGTTTGAACTTTTGACATTTGACCCAGTAAATCAGGGTCAAATATTGCGGTGGCTTATTATTATCCAGTAAATTATCTTCAAATTTGAAAGATAAAACTTTAACAAACAGAACGGAAATCTGATCTTTTTGACGGCTTGTTACTTTATTTCCTGATTACGATGGGAACTACATTGGCAGGTTTAGGTCATTGCCTTTGACATTTTTTTTATATTTAACTATCGAGTTAGAAAAGTATTTTTGTTCTTAAACCAATTAAGCTATGGTATTCACAATTGAAAAACCTAAAGAATATACATGAAACACATTGATACAACCTTCAATAAATAAGTATCCAATGTTGATCAATTAAAATGTTGTATTGTTGAACATATTTAAGATGCATTTTAAATTTGAAAATAACATTAATTTTTTAAGACATAATTTAGTTTATAAATAATGGTACTTACTTCCAAAGTAGTTGTAAATTAAACCACAGCCAATTGATGTTTGCACATTGTTAACATTCACTTGCATTTTATGCAACAAATGCAATAAGTGTCATTCATAATAATGTGTCTATTGTATTTGTTTCAATTTTAAATTGTTAAAGTGATTTTATATAACAATGTTATTTTCTGACTTGTGAGTGATTGTTTTATATAATGTACATCACGGATTGTGTGAATTTATTAACGTATATATAAAACAAATGACATGTCAAGATGTCAGATTAAATACGCTTACAAGTGCTACAAAGATAAACTGAAATTCACAAATTCGCCATTGCAGGCAAATATTTGCAAATAACTCCGTAGTTAAATTCATAATTATAGCAGGTTATCTGGTATTATATGGCAATTGTTATGCATCGAGACCCCACATCTCAGGACCATTCAATAATACAGATTGTTCTCCTCAAAGACTGCGTCTAAAAACGGTGGAATCTGGGCATGATTTAATAATTTACATAGCATACAAATATACATCTCTCTTTGGCAGGACACTTACACTCCCTCACGAATGGATTTATAAGCATTTTATTGGATTTACAACTGTGTTTAACAAAGATGCGTTCTGTTTTAAAATAGATATACACGTGAAGAGTGTACATTATTTGGAGTTAGACGTCTAGTTCTTTCAAGAAGTTGCAATTAATGACAGGTGCCCTTAGACTCTGACAAAAAGTCACTTTGTTCATCAGTTTCTAATTTCTAAACGCCACTTATGTTTCGCAATTTCATAATCATATGGATGGTATTCACAATTTGTTTCAGCGGCTGAAACACTTCAGTTTCATTATCTTCAGATGTTTCATAGTGACAAAATACGAGCAAATTGAATATACTAGTTATTTCATATTCTGTAGATCGTTGTCATGGAAATGCGCATCTGTTAAATTTCTTAACACCGACTACCGAGTCTATTTCAGTTGCTGATTGCGAGAAATAACAGTACAGGAACACAAATAGATTTGTAATGTTATAACAAAAGAGGATACTGATGTACGCGTTTGGGATGAAGAATTTATGAGTAACACCAATAGCTGCGAATTCGTAGGTATTACCCGTTCGAATATTTATGTCGAGCTCGACCATTATCCTCGATAGACATTACTCTCCGCTCGGTGCAATATTTTCTATATCCCTCAACTGTCAATAAAAATGTGTAATATAATCTTAGATAAGAGACATAAATCTTGATAATGCAATGGATATCACTGGTACAGTAATGTCTTATTTTATAATTGTGCGTATATTTATTTTCTCTGTTTGAATTATTTTAATTGTGTTATGAACACAACAGGTTGTCAATACGATTCTATAACTCTCACACCTCCTCAACCAACCTCTCTCCATATTTGACTCAAATTTAAATGAATTGAAAGCGATTAAATTAAAACAAATAGGCATTCTTTTAAATGCATATGTTTGCATATTATAAACGCATAGGTATTAATGTGTAAAATTAAATATAAGTACTATAATATATGCCACATCGTCTTTAATTCCAAAAGTTTTACGGTAGGTTGGTATTGGCAGCGAATGGATACAAACATTACGACATTTAATCGTTAATAATCATTGTGTGTCACAATGTGGCAGGGTATTGCTCTTTGTGTTCCAAAAGAAGATTTTCAGGGCTGCATAATGAACAGTAATTAGTCTTCCGATGCTTTGTTTGGGGAAATGGTGGTATTGCTTTCATTGTTTTCTCTATGAGAAATGGCCAGCAGTATCCCAAGTTCCCGTCGCTAATTAACTACATGGACCCGAGGATTTATTAGAATAATGATTCCTTGAAATTAATGCATTATTTATCAAGTTGGATACTTAGCGTTAAAAACATTAAATGTTTTAGCAACGAAATGCATATGAATTGCTGCATATTTTTTACATTTTATTACATTCAGATGGACTCTTCTGTCATTTAAATAGTTCATAGAACATTTACAAATGCGTTAACTTATCGAGGAAAAGCAATCACTGCGATGTTGATAAACTGTCTGTACGTGCTTTTTGTCAAGAAAAGCAACCAAAGTGCAATCAGCCAAGCTTGCAAAATGTAAAATGTGTTATCGCCTTTAAGTAAGAAACGGCTCAGACAGAAAGACATTAGGAAAGGCATTGTTTCATTTTGTTGTAAATTTGAAATAAAGTAATAAAATGTCTAGCTGTCACTTCAGACAAGATTCGAGTTTAAATAGTATTGTCATTTTTTTACCATTGTAATGTAATGTTTTTGCATATAATGTATTTTTTAAACAATTATATATGTGGTAATATGTCGTCCGCATTTTTATTCCTTTGAATCAAAACACTTAATCATTGTTTACTGAGCAATAATCAAAGATTTTTTTTAAACAATTTCGTAAATTGAATTTCAAATAAAAAGTCTGACTAATTGGTGCATCAAACCTACAAAACAGTGACCCAAACATCGGCGATAAAATATTCATTACAATTGATTATTGAAGTAACTGTGTTTTATTTTGATTGATTCACATTTCTTATTTTGTTTTCCCCCATGGTGGTCACTAGTGTTTACATTCAATATATAGACGTATTGAAGTTTATCATTTTAGCCTTGAAACGTAGAAGACGGCCCTGGTCCATCAATACGAAAATGGATGATGTAATAAATCCTAATTTGTTATTGATAACTGTGTATACATGTATATTTATTTCTAAAAGTTTTAAATAGTGTTAATAACATTATTTTGTAAAGGAACCTAACTTCGTTGAAATGGTTAAAATAATACAGCGTTCGTAACGGTTACTGCTCATATACTATGACATTCTGTTTCTGTAATTTGTTGATAAGAAGTAAAGTAAAGACTGCTGCGATATGGAAGGGAAAGACCGCCAATATTATTCATCACCAGAAATGTTGCACGTGTTGAATATTTAGCTCATTTGTTTAACAGGGAATTGTTAAAATGCTTAAATACAACATTTTAATATCTGTTTTGTACAATTGTTAAGTGTAAAATGTTGTATGTTCCGATTCTACAAATTCACAGTACGCATGTGTAGAATTGCACTTTGAAATTGAAGTAAATTAACCGTTTGCTAAACTTCAACAGGTTTAAATGTTTAAATACACACATGTAACTTCATAAACTACAGATCTGAAAATAAAGAAATCGCATATATAAAGTCTACATCTTAATATACCTAATATTGTAAATCATAATAATGAATAAAAGATAATAGATCTATCTGAAAGTAAGTCGATGAAAAACTACATTAGCATCTTGAATATTTTTAAAGTTGTACGATCCGTATTAGTAATCTGCTACAAGTCAGCATCTAACAAGTTTACACTATACAATTGTACAGAACACAAGTCGACGAATCACAATTCAACATTTTACAACGCATACTACGATGCAACCTGTGTTAGGGTACACATTATCGTTAGTAGTAGCCTCCCTTCTATTATTGTCACGGTGCCTATACCACGTGACTTTTGAGGATCTGTGTGGGGAGAAAACTATCAACAAAAGCGCATCTCAGGTAATATTTTCAAGGCTTTCTTTTTAAATATTTCACCATTTTAAATGGGATAAAGTTGGGAGCCCGCTAATTCGTGAGAGTTTTCTATATGTATCATGATTTTTTTTTTAAACAAATAAGCATTGTGTCAGTAAAGTGCAACCGCGCGTTTTAACGGGTAGAAAAATGAATGATCAGTGTGGGGAATTTATTTTACTTTGACACAGAAACATCACCTCTGGTAAAATTAAGCAATAAACGTTAAGGGCGGATCTTATAATATATCATTTTGTATGCATTTTCATGTTTCTGTTATATATTTATGAAAAAAAGAGCACAAGAAAAACATTCTTATTGTAATATGATCTGTGTGGTATACGTTTTTAGAAGGATGTGTGTGGTATCTGTGTTCCTACAATTTACGGATAAATTGTTATAGCAACTACACTACATAGAATACATATTTAATTTCAAAGATATTAATTACCTGATAATCGGACCTGGTCATGACACACATCTATATCGATAAATATATATAAATACGGGAGTGATCTGGTAAAAACATCCCACAACTGAAGCGTACATATTGAAAACGTACCCAGCTGTGGTCAAAACGTACCTCGAGACATCTCAAAACTTATCCAGGATCATGCGGCGTTGCTTGTACATCGGCAAAATATTTAAAACATCGGACATTCATGTTTGTTATAGCGACCCGAATATTCGTTTGCCAGAGACAAGTATACATTTGAAGACTTTTTCAACGCATCACTTAATCATAGCAATATAGCTCCCTTATTTTTTAACGGAATGTGTTGAAATTTGGACCAAGAATAATTCAACACATATCTTATAATTCCTGAAAATGTAATTGAAATTGAAAAACAACAAAATATCAAACTCAACAAATTAAAAACGTCACTTTAAAAGTTAAATTCGCAAACTCGTACAACGTAAAATAATAGCAATGTGAAAAGTAAAACGCATGCACTTACACGACTTAATAACTGACCGGCTTGCAACATGCCGATTGAGCCATTGCGCTCCTGAATATTCATACAAGCCATATTGTTTATCTTTAATTAATATTATGTTTTTCTTGTGTAAAAAACTCACATAGAATGATGAAATTAAAATTAAATTGAAATAACATGTATATCGCGTTTTACTACACTTGGTGTCTTTTCTTACGCAACACTTTTAAAACTTAATATCTCAGTAATGAGTAAATATTTTTATTTAAAATTGCACATGTGATCATTTGACTTCATTATGTGCAAGCTAACGATAAAATCATTCATCCGTGACGATCGGACCCTTAGCAAGTGGGGAAGGTAGCCTGCAAAATGCAAAGTGCGCGATTGCGCTCCTGAATATTCATACGAGTTACATAGTTTTGTAAATTAATTTTATGTTTTCCTTGTGTAAGAACTCACCTAAAATAATTAAATTGAAATAAAACTATTTTATTGTAGTCAATATTGAATTTCGGCAGTAAGCAGTTGAAAATTTTCAGTATATTTATATACTGAGTGCTATTAATAAGCCTTACAAAGTTACGTATCATATTTCATTCTTGACGTTTTCTTGATATGCGAAACTTTGATTTTGACTAACTAAGATATTACCAAATTTTAGTTGTGTTTGATAATTAAAATATTTATTCGAAGCTAAACATCGTACACTCCAACCATCACTTACCTTAATTTAAGTGTTTCTTTCGGTCGAGTTACCGCCAAACCATTGTGTCCACACCGGTCTTAAAAAATTCCGCCAAATAACATGTATCATTGTTTGTTAACCTCTAACATTTTATCCGGGATTAAAATTTCGTGTCACAATGGTTCCCGGCATGTAAGAGTAGCATTGGTTCCTGGCTATGACGAAAAATAATTTTGACGCGTCCACTTCGGTAAAACCGCCAATATTATTCACCGCGTATGGGATTGTTGTTTAACCAACTTTACAAATGTCAACTGTGCAGATGTAAACTTGTAACATCGCAATGTGTAAAGATACGCGTTGACATGTTTACGTGCTAACAGTGGAAATTTGCAGTTCGTTAAAGTTACTGTTACACAATTGTAAGTTTTATGCGTTGTGTATGCGATTTAAACATACAAGTAAATGTATATTTTACATTTTAAACATTTAAGTTTTTATTCATCGAACAGTTTTAATTTGACAATGAACAAGATGAACATTTGAAATGTCTCCACCTTAAAAATTAACATTGTTGAAAATTGAAACATAACATATCGAACATTGCTTATTTGAACGGATATTATTTGACATGTATGTAATAATCTATAATTGCAAGATTAAACATATCAGCTGAATATTCAACATATAAGCTGAATATTCAACACGTTCAACATTTCTATTGATGAATAATATTGGCGGTCTTTCCCTTCCATACTGCGATAGTTATAATTATATATGTCACAATCATCACGTTGTTATTTGCTTTCCTTTGTAAAATATTCGTATTCGTTATTATACTTTAAATCGACCGTTCCAAGTTGGCGATCCCAGATTTAATTGTATTTTTATAGTTGTAGTTCTGTTATAAACGTAGTGGATAAGAACACGAATTTCTCTCCTGGTATAGATCATGTAGAATCAGCGTTGCTTTATATAATTGTCAAATGAATAAATTGATGACATACTTCGCAATATACACAATTGTGTGTCAGTTTCCGCCTTCCTTGTACTTGATGCTGTCTCATGATGCCAACAGTTTGATGCACAGTTAAAACTGCCGCACCTTCTGTGTGACGTTCCATTTTATAGACTCCAGAACCAAACTATTTTGCACATAGTTGATTATTTATATACATAAATCCTGTGATTGTAAACTCTTCTTGAACATTTTAACACAGTCTTTCCGTACATGAATGCATTGAATGTCATACCGAGACATGCGGGGTAAACAATTCTTGCTAGAGAATTGGATCAAAGAATTTATGGTTACGGTAAAATAATATTACAGCTAAACACGTGTAGTACAGCACAAGAACAATAAGGCAGCGACTAAACTAAATCGATTTATGATGACAGTGTATGAATAAATACTAGAAATATCCTGATTGTTGTGTCAATAAAACATGTTTTCTTCTTCTCTTCTATGGGTTTTATAAGATACATGCTGAGCACATTATACGCTTCCAAATATTTCATGGAAGGTGCTGTTATGTTGAACACATAATACAGTTTTAAGAAAAGAATGGTACACGGAACCAAAATCGGGAATCCTTTCTCTTAAATTATAGTCTTTTATCACAAACTTAAATAAGCACTGCTTTATTTGAAATATATACAGTTGTTTTTGATGATGATGATTAATGCCGATAATGATGATTATTATTTATTCATGCTGTTTAAGATCACGTTTTGACCGTTTCATGGACTTCAATTGCTTTGAATGATATAATTGCACGATCATATTTTAGCGTAACGACGTCGCCAACGTTAAATGATGTCACTTTTAGATGAATCAGCATGTTTCTTATAATAGAGTATTTCTTCTTCATATGACACATACGATCTGACAATCGTACCACTAGTATATATTTTAAACTTATCCAGGAAATTTGTTGGCAAATACATTATTTAACGTGTTTTTATTAAATATGTTTTACATTCTATTTATTACAGGGTAGTATCCAAGTTCATTTTTAAATATAGAAATACATACACCATGTAATATGTATAAGAATAATTTGTGAGATGTACCGGTAATGCTTCCATTTGATGAAATTTAGATCACCAGAACGTTGCATTAATACCAAGGCCATCATCGATGTTTTGAAAAGAGTAGAAGTTTTACATAACCGCCAGTCTTAAGAAATCAAACACCTAAAGGTGTGTTTAAATACTCGTGATAAAGAAATTTCAGTTGCAATAAGAATGACGATTTGCCTCATGGAAAGTCCTAAAAACAGAAGGCTTCAGTTTAACGTGGTTTGATATGGGGAGGAAAAATCGTAAGATGTAGCCTTCATAAAAGTGTGAATCCAATCAAGAACAGTGAAAACAATCAATTAAGTGTGGAGATATTGTCAACGCCACCGTGCTAATGAGCCTTGGCGCTGTGCTATGGTAATAGCACTGCGGTTCCACGAGTCAGGAACTCCATACACAAGGTATTCATGCTCAGTTTAAGGTCGAAGTTTGGCACCTTTCAGATCATGGTAAAGACATGCTTGCCACAATGAATAATGATTCAAAGGTTAAGTTTGTCTGTCTGTCTGTCTGTCTGTCTGTCTGTCTGTCTTTCTGTCTGTCTGTTTGTCTGTCTTTCTGTCTGTCTGTCTGTCTGTGTGTCTGTGTGTCTGTCTGTCTGTCTGTCTGTCTGTCTGTCTGTCGGTCTGTCTGTCTGTCTGTCTGTCTGTCTGTCTGTCTGTCTGTCTGTCTGTCTGTCTGTCTGTCTGTCTGTCTGTCTGTCTGTCTGTCTGTCTGTCTGTCTGTCTGTCTGTCTGTCTGTCTGTCTGTCTGTCTGTCTGTCTGTCTGTCTGTCTGTCTGTCTGTCTGTCTGTCTGTCTGTCTGTCTGTCTGTCTGTCTGTCTGTCTGTCTGTCTGTCTGTCTGTCTGTCTGTCTGTCTGTCTGTCTGTCTGTCTGTCTGTCTGTCTGTCTGTCTGTCTGTCTGTCTGTCTGTCTGTCTGTCTGTCTGTCTGTCTGTCTGTCTGTCTGTCTGTCTGTCTGTCTGTCTGTCTGTCTGTCTGTCTGTCTGTCTGTCTGTCTGTCTGTCTGTCTGTCTGTCTGTCTGTCTGTCTGTCTGTCTGTCTGTCTGTCTGTCTGTCTGTCTGTCTGTCTGTCTGTCTGTCTGTCTGTCTGTCTGTCTGTCTGTCTGTCTGTCTGTCTGTCTGTCTGTCTGTCTGTCTGTCTGTCTGTCTGTCTGTCTGTCTGTCTGTCTGTCTGTCTGTCTGTCTGTCTGTCTGTCTGTCTGTCTGTCTGTCTGTCTGTCTGTCTGTCTGTCTGTCTGTCTGTCTGTCTGTCTGTCTGTCTGTCTGTCTGTCTGTCTGTCTGTCTGTCTGTCTGTCTGTCTGTCTGTCTGTCTGTCTGTCTGTCTGTCTGTCTGTCTGTCTGTCTGTCTGTCTGTCTGTCTGTCTGTCTGTCTGTCTGTCTGTCTGTCTGTCTGTCTGTCTGTCTGTCTGTCTGTCTGTCTGTCTGTCTGTCTGTCTGTCTGTCTGTCTGTCTGTCTGTCTGTCTGTCTGTCTGTCTGTCTGTCTGTCTGTCTGTCTGTCTGTCTGTCTGTCTGTCTGTCTGTCTGTCTGTCTGTCTGTCTGTCTGTCTGTCTGTCTGTCTGTCTGTCTGTCTGTCTGTCTGTCTGTCTGTCTGTCTGTCTGTCTGTCTGTCTGTCTGTCTGTCTGTCTGTCTGTCTGTCTGTCTGTCTGTCTGTCTGTCTGTCTGTCTGTCTGTCTGTCTGTCTGTCTGTCTGTCTGTCTGTCTGTCTGTCTGTCTGTCTGTCTGTCTGTCTGTCTGTCTGTCTGTCTGTCTGTCTGTCTGTCTGTCTGTCTGTCTGTCTGTCTGTCTGTCTGTCTGTCTGTCTGTCTGTCTGTCTGTCTGTCTGTCTGTCTGTCTGTCTGTCTGTCTGTCTGTCTGTCTGTCTGTCTGTCTGTCTGTCTGTCTGTCTGTCTGTCTGTCTGTCTGTCTGTCTGTCTGTCTGTCTGTCTGTCTGTCTGTCTGTCTGTCTGTCTGTCTGTCTGTCTGTCTGTCTGTCTGTCTGTCTGTCTGTCTGTCTGTCTGTCTGTCTGTCTGTCTGTCTGTCTGTCTGTCTGTCTGTCTGTCTGTCTGTCTGTCTGTCTGTCTGTCTGTCTGTCTGTCTGTCTGTCTGTCTGTCTGTCTGTCTGTCTGTCTGTCTGTCTGTCTGTCTGTCTGTCTGTCTGTCTGTCNAAATTGTGGCGTGTTCTGAGAAAACTGGGCAAAATGCTTGTGCGTAAATTGTCATCCCAGATTAGCCTGTGCAGTCCGCACAGGCTAATCAGGGACGACAATGTCCGCTTTTATGGAATTTTTCGTTTACATGATGTCTCTTCTAAGCGAAAATCTAGTTTAGGCGGAAAGTGTCGTCCCGGATTTGCCTGTGCGGACTGCACAGGCTAATCTGAAATGACAATTTACGCACAAGCATTTTGCCCAGTTTTCTCAGAACACGCCACATATAACTATTAAACTACCACCGTCATTTAACCAAAGTAATATAATGTTTTGAATAAAATGTAATCCTTTGAACAAGAAAATCTTTATTTATATGTCATCCTCGTGGTTTTATTCCTTGACATCAAAACACAAAATCATTGTTTACTGACCAATCTGACCGATACAATTGAAAAATGATAACAAACTATTGCGTACGTACATGTAGAATAACCAAGTAAAAGTCTAACCTACTGGTACATCAATCCGTAGGTTTCAAAATACAGTAGATTTTATTGTTGAAGAAGCTGTGTTTTACTTTGATATATTCACATGTTTTCTTTGGTTTTCCCACTTGATGATAACTAGCGTTTATATTCGATGTATCTTTGACTAATTGAAAACAATCATTTTAGCCTTGAAACGTACTGAACGGTCATGGTCCATCAGTTAGCAAATGTGTAGAGGATGATGTAATATACCCTTATTTGTAATTGATTACTGGGTATAAATGCTTATTTTTGTCAATGTTTTACAGATTTACATACTTAAAAACAACTGTACATAGGGGCAAATCACATGATTACTGACCTAGAGATATTATGCGTTTAATAACATTTTGTAAAGGAATTAAAATAAGTGTAAATGGTCAAAATTATACAGCTCGTGTTACGCGTACTGCTAATGTACTTTGACGAACTGTTTGTGTTATTTGTTGACAATCAAAATCAAAGCGCTGAAGATGTTCCTATTGCAAAATTTTAGACGCAACTCAGTTTTCAAATATATGTTATAGTTTTTTATATCGCAAGTTTGAAATGAACACAACCCATCCAAATTTATAAAGAGTTTGTCTTAACAGGTCGAGATGTGGGTGCACTGTTTATCCTCATATTTATGTTATAGAGATTACTTAGACAAAATAACAACAATATGTCTCTTTTTTTCGCAATCGGTTGCTGCACTGGAAACCATCTTTAGAACTTTTTCCTTGCTAAAGAATAACAAGCCTAGAATCATGTACATGTTGTGTTATGTGTATCTTATACTTAATGTATTTTCTTTAAATTATTGAGCAACAATTTTGCCGATATGATATACTTTAAAATGCATCATGTCTTGTTGTGAGCCGGAATTGAATCATTTTCTTGGCCTAATTGATCCAAAGCCAATTTGTATTCTATGTTTAATTGGATTGAGTTGAAAAGGCTATTTGCCCTGCTTTTTTGCCCAACTGTAACCAACTTTTGAAATTGAGTTTTCTGGGCTTAAATCTACTTTCCCCAGGCTAACAGGCAACCACTAAACCTGTAAGTTATACATGATGTAAGATCTGACAGTGTATTGAACTCATTCAATTTGCAAGTCTGAAGACATTAAAGGACCTTTTCACGTTTTGGTAAATTGACAAAATTAAACGATTTAATATTTTGGAGAGTTCTGTTGTTGTCGTTATATTTTTTCATACTACGAGGATTGCTTTTATAAAGTATAACATACATCTCTAATTGTATGAGCACGGATGGCCGAGTGGTCTAAACGATAGACTTTTATTCCAGGGGCAGTGATTCGAGCCCAGTTGAGGGTAACTTTTTTTTTCTTAATGGAGCATTGAATATCTAATGTTTACATTTACCAATATTAAGCATTTTATGACAAACTGTGAAAAGTCCCTTTTAGATGTTCACTAAAAAATGCCACAAGGTAAAAATGTTGAAGTCATTGGTTGTTAATTTGATTTAAAAGTTATTTTTTTTTTATTTTCCTTATCAGCGAAGTTACTTTAAAATTAGTATCACTTTTATCTTATTTTTTTTTCAAATCATTAATAGAAAAGATAATTAAAGCTTCATTTTGGGAAAACATGGCTTAATGCATATCCATTAATTGTAATCCCAGTACCAGAGACTCTCTTTAAACGAAAAACACCATAAAATCAGAAAGTTTCGTCCTTGATTAGCTTGTGCGCACTAATCAGTGTGCACAGGACACCACTTATTTGACATTCATTAAGCCCCGTTTTCCCTGAAAGCAGCCAATATGTACATATTTCAATGACAAACTGGCCAATGTCGTCGCACAAGCTGTTAAACACTATTGATTACATACACACACTCACCTTCTGCAGTTTACCTGTGGTGAAGTATAAACAGGCATATGCGGTGGTTATCGTTTTTGGCGTAGTTAACAGCAGACCGACTTGCAAAATTTGCTCTTAACATTAGTAGTTCTTGCGAACAACTAAAAAGTAAAGACTGTTGCGGTATGTATGCTTATACATGTCGCAATGATCACGTGGTTATTTCCACCCTTTAAAATAGTTTTGTTCTCGTTATTATACTTCCATTGACCGTTCCAAGGCATTGATTGAGTTTTAATCATCTTATTCTTATATTTGTTGTTATGTTATATAAGTAGTGGAAAAGAACAAGAAGAAATATAATTTATACATGTATGACATATTTCGAAAAAAAAACAATTATGTGTATGTTTCCCCTTTCAAGTGCACCACATCGAAATGACGTCGCCAAAGTAAAATGACGCCACATATAATGACTCAGCATGTTTCTTACATTATTTTGTATTTGTTGTTTAATAGCATATGATAATTACGATCTGACACTCGTACTATATATTTTAAACTTATACATTGAATTCATTGGAGACACACATTATAGAACTCATTTTGTAATATAGAAACAAGCACCATAACTTAGCTAAGTGTCATGTGTAGGATGTTACGCTTTTTTGTAATGAAACTGAGCACTTCAGAACGAAGCATACATACCATGAAAATCAGAGACAATAAATGATCAATTTAACTTTGACTTACAAAGAGTTGAAGTTAAACATAACCTCAAGTCTCTAGAAATCTTTTGATCAAGAAATCTCAGTAGCAAGAATAATGAAATTGGAGAGAATGCTCAATAGAAAGACCTGCAAACAAAAGGCTTCAGTTAAACGTGGTTTGATATGTGGAAGAAAAATCGTCGAAAAAAGCCTTGATGTAAGTGTGATTCCATTCAAGAACAAGAGTGAAAACAATCAATTCAATGTGGAGATAATATCAACGCCACAGTGCTAATGAGCCTGGACGCTTGGTTTTGGTACCACGCCCTGCAGCTCCACAAGTGAGGAACTCCATTCGTCTGGGGGAAAGGTAAGATCAAGGTATTCGTGCTCAGTGAAAGGTCAAAGATTGGCACCTTTCAGGTCATTGTGAAGACATGCTTGTCACAATGAATAATGCTACACAGGTTTCAGTTTCCCTTTGTGATTATCTGGGTGGGATATAGTAGATGTCGCTCATGGTGTTAAGGGGTTAAACACGTTTTCAATTCTTGCATTATGTTAACGCATTCTCTAGATTTTGTGTTGCCGAAAGTTAGATCCGATTTAATTTCAAGTGGAGAATTTTATTAGATTTATCATTTTATGATATAAACAGTAATAAAAGAAGATATTAAACGGGAGCGGTTGTCATAGATTGGCGAACATGTATCAGTTGTACCACTATCTAAAATGGCTTTGATAACGGAGATAACAGTCGTCTTGAAAAAAATCAAAACGTGGAAGCAAATTTTCCTGGTTTAACAAAAGTGTTCACTGCTACATTGTATGTTGCACATTTCAACATCCTGCAAACAGAGACATGTATGCAATCATTGTGTACAGGAAAACTAGATATGTTTGGAAAGTCTTGGATAAATTAATTTCTCGGGATTCATGCTAGTTTTCACAGAGTTTTGAATACAATTAAAATTAAAAAACAACAACACCGTGTTTTAAAGCACTCATGCTTATTTCAAGCAATACATGCTTGGTCATCAGGCAACAGTTCACGTTCAAATAATCATTTGCGCGTGTTTGGGAAGTAAAATTCACGAATTATATTTAAAATTATTTGTGTAAGTATCTTAATATTTAGTCGCTAACAAAATATGTTCGTTTGTTAAGCGAAGCTATCACTATGCAATGATGAAACACAAATATAGACATACATTAAAATTATTGAAAGACAGCATTTGATGAATACTCTTAACTTTTTTTCTGCTGAAGAGAATATTATTCGATTTGATGTTGAGTGTTGAGTACTCGACAACAAGTGTAGGCCAATGCTTGATCAGCATCATAAAAGCGATTTAAACACACCTTTTAACACTTATGATGAATGATGGAAACTTTAAACTTATTTCAACATACGTACGTAAAATAATTCTAAATTTAACCATGAAAATAACATCATTTGTGACAAATCGATTTATGATATACGAGCTTACCTCCCTGGCTTATCAAGCCTGGAATCTTAACACAAAGAGCCGGGTCAAGACCCTGTCAAAACATCCCACGTCCTGGAACCCCGTTATATCAACATTCTGCTAGTTTGAAACAATGGTGCAAGTCTGCAACAATGTCTTTTGCTTGATAGAAACCCATTATTTCAGTGAAAACATTTTGGATTGGTGCATCAAAGAAGTCAAACTTGTGTTTTGTTTGCTGGTTTGGTAAATCAATTACATCAAATATCTGAAATAATTTATTTATTGAAAAAGATGGGTGTTATGCGATCAATTTTTGGGATCTGTAAAAGTTACCATTTTTGAATAAGTTTATGCCCAGGTATTTGAACGAACTTACAGTTTCAACTAAATTAATGTATATACCCGTATATAGCTCAAATGGTGTTGCCTTTCCTCGTTCAATTACCATAGCTTTTTTTTGAGGTATTAATTTCCAGCCCCTATGAATTGCAAAAGTTTTATATATCTTTGAACATAATTCTAAGCGTTTCTGGTGATTTGGCGAACAATACCATATCGTCTGAATATAGTATTAGAAATGGTTTAAGATTATCAATACATACAGTACTATGATAATAATTCTATTCATAAAACAGCATGGTTAACAGTGGACAACTAGGGAGTTTTCCTGTTTGACACCGATGGAACAGTCAAAACAGGCAGAAAGTGAATTTGTATAACGTACACATGTTTTAACAGAGTTTTGCATAGCTTTTAGTGCGTTCACAAAGTGACCACTTACATTTCCTGTTAAAAGATTTTGCCATAACATGGTATGATCAATACGGTCAAAATAGTGTGCGTAGTCTACAAATACACAATGCATTTTTTTCAATAAGAAATTTTGAAATAATTGAATGAAATATAAATTTACAAACAGAAATTTATTTCTGTTTTTTTTTTGGAATCCAAACTTATTGTGTATCAATGTATCATGTTGTGTGGATCCGTTTTAACCTATTCAAAAATATTTGAGAGTGTATTTTTTTCAAGGGTCAATATTCCAAGTTCATTATAGTACATGGTTGCATTATCAAGAAAATTAACTTCAAATTTGGTAGAAAAAAACATGACAAACAGATAGGCAATCTGATCAATTTGACGGCTGGATACTTTATTTCTTGAATAAGCTGGGAACGTTACTAAAGTGTCAAGTAAAGGTCATTTCATTTGGACAATTTCGGACATAAAGCTTATCAATTTCGAGAACGTATTTTGTTCTTGAAACAATAAAGCTATGAAATTCACAGTTGTAAAACCTAAAGAATATACATGAAACACATTCATACAAACCTCTGTAAATAAGTAGTCAAATTTAGTCAATCAAAATGTTGTATTGTTAAACATATTAAATAATGTGCATCAGATTCTTGAAACTAACATATATTGTTTTGGATATAATTTAGTTTAATGTATATGATACTAACCTACATAATGGTTGCACATGAAATAAACCCAGTCGTTTGATGTCTGCACATATTAAACATTACTCGTTCCTTGCATTATAATGAAAGTGTCTATTGCATTTGGTTCAATTAAATTAAATAAAGTGAGGTTATATATCAATTTTAGTGTCTGACATGTAAAAATAAATGTACTCATTATGATGACAAATTGTTCAATATTTCATTTTGCTTCACGGACATTGTGAATTTAAACACCTATAAAAAAAACTTCACATATAAAGTTGATTGAATACGTTTACATGTGTTAAAAAGATAAATATATGTTCCACATCAAAGAAATGCCCAACATAAACCGCATTTCACTGAAATTCGCCAACTCACGATTGCAGGCAAAAAAAACCAACTCACTGGCTAACTGCAGAACTATGACAGGTTATCTGGTGTAATGTGGCAATTAATGTTCATTTAGACCTTAAATTCTTGTACCATACAGGAATACGGAGGGTTCTCCTCAAAGACTTAGTCTCCATAAAATACAGGTGCAATCTGGGCATGATCTAATAATTAACATAGCATACCAATATACATCTATCATTGGCAGAACACTTAAATTCCATCACGAATGGCTTGATAAGCATGTTATTGGATTTACACCACTGTTCTGATTTAAAAAAGATGTACAGGTGGAGAGAGTATAATATTTGTGGTAAGACGTCTAGTTTTTTTACATCTATTGCAAGTATTGGGTAGAGCAATCTTGATTATCAAGCAATATATGACAAGTGCTCTTACATTCTGACAAAGAATAAATTTGCATATTAATTTGTAATTTCTTCTAGCCACTTATGTTTCGTAATTTCATCATCGTCTGGTTGGAATTTACCATTTGTTACAGCGGCTAATTTCACTTCAGTTGAATTATCTTCATATATTTCATGGTGACGGAATTGCAAAATATATATAAATATATATATAGCATTGTGTATTAAAATACACGAAATGTTTTTGCATATAACATTCAGAATTAAGTCTTAGTTTTTAACTGAACCTTCACCAGTCTGCAATCAGACTCTTCTATTAGTTAAATATTTTATCGAATATTCACCAATGCATTTACTAGTAAATGGTTGAAGAAAAGCATTCACTGTGTTGTTGATTAAAATTCTTAACATGCAATGGGTCCAGAAAATCATGAAAAGTACAATCAGTCCATATTGCAAAAGGAAAAGAAATGTGTTATGGTCTTAAAGTCAGAAACGGCTCATGCAGACAAAAATAGGGAAAGGTATTGCTTAATTTTGGTTGTTAAATTGAACTTAAGGAATATAATGCTAAACTATCCCTTCATTCAAGATAAGAGTTACAAAAAATACTGCCATTGTGTTCAATAACTGTTGAATGTAATGTTTTTGTATAAAATGTATTTTTTTAACCAGAATATCTTTGTTAACATTTCTTGGTCGTGGTTTTATTCCTTTAAATCACAATACTAAATCGTTGTTTACTAACAAACAAACAACTTAAACATTAAATCAATTTTGTAACTAGGATTTCCTGGTGCAGCAATCAGTAGGTTTCAAACATACAAAACAGTGACCTTGATTTCGGCGATAAAATATACATCACAGTCGATTCTGAAGTAGCTTGTTTTATTTTGATGGATTCACATTTTCTCTTTTATGTTCGACCTTGGTGGTATTAAAGGGAGACTGTACTATTTTGTCAAATATTTATGAATTTATATAAAATGTGTAAAAGACTTTTTATACATATATTTCAATAAAAATGAAAATAATAGTTAAGAAGAACATGTGTCGAAAAATGCGAAATAAGCAAGATATTTAATTCTGAAATCGAAAAAGGCTTCCAGCCAAATTCGCCAGCATATATATCATGCATGTACAATGTGAATCTAAATTTAGTTTTAGTGCAGATTCGTTCATACGACACAAAGACACAATTTTGTTTCCTAGCAAATACGAGTAAAAGTGTCGGCATCGGCTTTAACCAGCGCTAACTTGTCTTTGCTGCATTTTATGAAATTCGTCTTCAATGTATAATTTTTCTTGCCTATTTTGTGTTATTATAACATATTTTTTATCAATATATTACAATTTAACGCATATAAAAATCGTACAGTCTCCCTTTAAGCATTTAGATTCAATGTATCTTGGACTAATTGAAGTCAACCAGTTTAGCCTTGAAACATACTTAACGGTCATGGCCCATCAATAAGCTAATGTATTATTGATGGTGTGATTAATCCACATTAGTAGTTGATAAATGTGTATAAATGCATATTTGTTTCTAAATTTTTAACACATATACATACTTAAAGAAAGATTTAAGAAAGAGCAAGAACATATTACTCACATAAAAATATTGAACGTTTTATAACATTATGTTAATGAATTAAAATCAGTTTATATGGTCAAAGTAATTCCGCGTTTGTTACGCTGACTGCTGATATACTTTGACATACTGTTCCTGTTATTAAGTGACAACATGTAATGTAAAGACTGCTGCGATGTTTATAGTTATACATGTCGCAATTATCACGTGACTATTTTTGTCATATTCAAAATATGTAAATTTGTTATCATACTTGCTGATACCGTTCCATTTCGCTGATTCCAGTTTTAATTATTTTATTCTCATAGATGTTATTCTGTTATTAAAGTAGTGCATGCGAAGAAGAAGTACTCTCTTGATAGAGTTTATGTAGTTTCATCGTTTGCTTTTTTAAATATGTGAAATAAATACATTGATGACATACTACGCAGTATGCACAATAATGCGTCTGTTTCGACCTTCACTGAATCCCATCACATCTCTTTAAGATAATTATGTACCTAATACTGCTTATGGATGCAAACTATTTGATATACAGATATAACTGCCACATTCAATATGACATTCCAATTTATTGACTCCAGAACCAAACTGTTTTGCACATGGATAATTCTAAAAAAAAATCTTGTGATTGTAAGCTATCCATGAACATTGTAACACGTTCTTTTCGTACATGAATGCGTCAATGTCATACCGAGACATGCGGCGTAAACAATTCTTGTTAGAGAATTGGATAAAAGCAACAACTAAATGAGAATTGCAGAAAACATTGTTCACGTGTTTTCCTGACAAATAAGCACAATTATGTAATATTTCAGGTCATTAGGGTACTGCACAAGAACTGTTATGCAGCAAAAAAGCCAAAATTCATGTCATTCATGCTTGAGACATATTATCCAGAACAAGAGTGTTCTCATAAAAGTTCACATATAGAATCTAGCACATCTTCTTAATCTTTACGCAGTATTCACATTATACGGTATATATTAAATAATCACTTTGAGGGACATATCCATATATTTCTTCTATGGACAAAAAAACGTGTTATTCTAAAAATAAATCAATAGTTAAAAATATATCATAGTCTATATGAAACTTTGGGTTATTTATCAAATGTTCGTTAAAGGGAAATACCATTTTTAGGATGTTTTCAGATTAAAGGATAAGGATTAAATTAATACTTAAGATGCTTTGTTAAGCATAGCCATAACTTGAACAAATTGTTATCATTACACACTCTGAAACTAGGTACAGCTTCAACATTCCAAGACTTAATGTAAATATTCACATGTTAACATAATTAAAAAAAAAAAAACAAAAATACTTGAAAGAAACATTCAGTTGCTAAACACTGTATGCATGACTGTCTTTCTTACACTATAGTCCATGTAGAAACAAAAGCTTAAAAGTCTAAGCTCATTTGAATAAATTAAAAGTTGATAACAGTTTATTTTCAAAATCTACATCATACATCTTAGAAAAATGCCTTAAATTAATAACTCTGGAATTACCTAAACATATTTCAAATACAATTTGTTTTAATGTTTACAATCATTCATCACATTACTCAAACCAAGCAATACATGCCTTATCTTCAGGCAACAGTTTATGTGCACAATGCATGTGTTCATGTTGAGAAATAAAATGCATTAATTATTTTGGCAATTATTGTTAGGACGTTATTATTATGTTCCATAAACAGTTCATGACAAATGATGCTTCTTTCATAATCAATAACAGATTAAAGATATCACGTATGCAGTTAAGAATCAAATATACTCATTCTCACAGAGACAATATTTGTCTATTCAACAAGAATAAAATGTATTACATAACAATCATCTCTTGGAACTTTCTGAACTGTTGAAGAGCCTAGATACACTTTATGATTAGGAGTTTTTTGGAGTGAACATGAGAGAAAATCCTTTCGAAGCCAAACGGTTTATCACCTACATTGGAGAGATACTTAACAAGACTTTTGTTATATTGTATCTATATATAAAAGCAATAACAAAAAAAAATTCTTAAAGTGTGGTGATACATGCATAGGAACTTTATCAAATTTCGTCAATGTGGCAATACTAGTATTTAATGGTTTTTCATACTTAAAGTAAATATTAATGGGGAATAAGAACATAAATACAATTTTCGGATCATTTTGTTTGATGTCTTCTCAAGTAAACAAAATGACAGGTGCGGCGAAACATTCCTTTAAATTAATCAGGACCATGAAGTTAAAAAATAAACATTTGTCTTATCATAAGATTTGTCCATGTTATCTCAGTGTAACATCTGTGAATACCATGTAGTTTTCCTTATCTTTATAAAAAGTATAAACTTCGATATGCACTGGAGAACTTGCAGCACAATTTATCTTGCCATCTAAATAGAGCTACAGGGGTTTCTAATATGATGTAATTCCTTTATGAATGTAATAAATAAACTCTTATGATCATTTGAGTGTTTCAATCCTTTTGGTTTAAACAATATTTATTTAACTATTTGTAAACAACATGTAATAAATATAATACAAAAATAAATGCTACTTTCGACAAAATATCCTTAATATTAGGACTGTTAAGTACAATTACATAAAATTGAGAAACAAAGCTCGAGGCTTATGCTATGTCTCTCTTCTGTCAGTTTGAAGTTCTGCTGATACGGTGTGAACAAATAAGCATGTTATTTCAATATACACAAATTTCAAAACAATGAATAGTTTAGAATTCAAGTAGGTATAAATATACAGTATAGGAAAGGGAAACTTCTATATGATATAATGCAAAAACAAATGTAAAAAAAAGATAATGGAGATAGCAAAAAAGACAGTGCGTTTACATTCATCAGCATTCATTTGTAATATGCTCAATGTATAAAGAAAGAGATGACAGTGGTAGAGTTTTAGCAACTTTAGAAAGTTGCGATAAGAAAATCAACGCGCTGAAGGCACTGAAGTTGTTCGCTATTGCATTATCTTAGACGCAACTCAGTTTTCAAAATGATGTTATAGCTTTTTATATCGCAAATTTGAAATGAACACAACCCATTCAAATTTATAAAGAGTGTGTCTTAAAGCACAGGTCAAATTGTGTGTGCACTGTTTATCCTCATATTTATGTTATAGAGATAACTTAGACAAAATGTGCGAATAGCACAGGCTAATCAGTGTGCACAGGCTAATCTTATTTGACATGCATTAAGCCCTGTTTCCCTGAAAGCAGCCAATATGTACAGATTTCAATGATAAACTCACCAATGTCGTCGCACAAGATGCTAAAAACTATTCATGTATTTATTACATACACACTCGATAAACCGCTAAGTGATTTAAATGTAAACAGCGAGTTAAAAGAGAAGACAATCAGCAAGATATGTCTGCATTGTACCAGTATAAACAGGCAGATGCGATGGTTATCGTTCCTGGCGTAGTAAAGCAGCATACTGAATTGCAAAACTCCCTCTACATTAGTTGTCCGCTAGCGCGAACAACTTATAATCAGCTGCGGGGCGGGACATCGTTAGCAGGATAAATTCTGTTCATGAGATGGAGTAATCCTTTTTCAATTCTTAAAAAAAAACATTATTGAAGCAATGATATATTATTAACTTTACAATATTATATTTTCATTACAAGAATAAACATTATGAAGGTACATCATTTCAAACTTATACTATTTTTAAACGTATCGTCACATACGAACTGATGTTCAAATGTTTTGTTTTATATAAAACAAACATTTATGTTATCAAACTAACAAAACTATAATATGCCCAATAGTCATAAATTATTATTAAAGCAAGACATGAGTGCCAAATGCCATAAAGTAATCAACAGAGAATGTTTCACATTATAAGGTAACACAGATCTTTTTCAAAAGAACAGAACCATTAAGAACTCGGTCCAGGTAGCGCAGTGACAAATGTTCTGACCAAGTTTCATGGCGATTAGGCAATAAATTCAATGTTCACAATGAAATTGCTTACGATGGACTACGGCAAAAACGTGTTCACAACAGCTCACCATGAGGATGTTGTGACACTGTTCTCATGTGCTAAAAAGTTGAATTAAAGTATTTCCTTTCACATGGTTTGAACCCAGGACCTCTGGAAACTAAATCTAGTGTGCTCCTACTGGACCATTCATTGCTCCTTTATGGATCAGCAAATTATAAACGTTACATTAGTAATATATTTTTTAACGCTTTATTATTTAAACACTTTTACAACGATTGTTATCCAGTAATGAACCAATATGCATAACGTTTTTAAGACATGGTCGTTATTTTACTTCTTTAAACATT
Source organism: Dreissena rostriformis (assembly GCA_007657795.1). Lineage (NCBI taxonomy): Eukaryota > Metazoa > Mollusca > Bivalvia > Myida > Dreissenidae > Dreissena > Dreissena rostriformis. Next base: position 267,137 of record VMBQ01000336.1, on the reverse strand, counting down.
ATGTACACATTTCTTTTAATCTATTTTTTTCTTATCGTTATTTTGCCAAACTGTGAACAAGTCATTTTAAAGAAAAGCTTTTTTCTTTCTACAATAAAATATTTATAATTAACTGAGCAATAAGATTGGATTGAAAATTCGTTTGGTCATGAGAATAGTTTAAACTTCATTGCTTTATGAAAAAACTGATGTCCTATTGTGAAACTGTAAGAAATGTACATACATAGGGATGGTTTTAAATCAAGCATCAAGCTGCAATTCGTCAGTTGGTAAATTGATGGTAAAAGCATACGTTGTAAGAAGGAATCAGGGAAGAAAAATGTCAAGTATTTAACATTCGATGCTGTCTATTCGACAAAAACACTGACACGAATAATTTTGTATCAAAGTTATATCAATCAGTTATCACTTTCAGTCGAACATCTTTCAAAACCTTATTTAACCTTCATGTGTAGTTTGTATTATTTTTGTTCTCAAATAACGTATCTCGACACCGTTTAATAACCCGTTATCATATTTCTATCCACTGTTCCAATGTAGCAATAAGACAACATGATTCAAACCATGTCGTTTCAAAACAAATTAGCAAGAGCTGAGGATACTGTAAGCAATTGAGTGTGAACAATTCGAGGCCGGAAACCAGCCTGTAAATAACTTTATTATTACGGAATGCAAGCCGATAATATTTAGTAATTGAGAAAGTTTAGATAGAATCTTTGATACTGTTTAGCTGATACTATATACTCCAGTCGATCATATTAGTATACGTGTTATCATCACTAAGCTTTTCTTAGTACTATGTTATGTATTTTCCTTATCTTTCATTATCACGTATGTACTGATTAAGATCATCAAAATGATAACATATTTCTTAGAAAGTTTAGTTAATTTCCGTATGTTTAGTAAAAAAAATAGGCAATTTGGTACTACACGCATACGTGCAAACCTTAACTTGATATTTCATTAAATCATTAGTAAATATATTTCGAAATATGACATGTTAGAAAAAATGGTAGGGGAACAATTTTGCCGTACATTGCACTTTTTTTACATTTGTCTCAGGTCTTTTGTATACATGATTAAAAATAAAATTATAAATAACATACATTTTGAAGTTAAACGAGTACGCAATTTTGTCATGTCAAATTTATAAAAGTACAACCCTTAAAGAACGATGGCTCGTATGACAACTATCTCAGTCTTTTCTGATGAACTTGATTATCCATCACACACATAATGATATCAATAGGCGTGTATGAAGTCCACATTAAACATAATTTGTTAAATATAATTGACCGTTCTAATGGTACTAAAGTGTCAGCTGAATCACCATTTAATAGGCTAGTGCACAATTTTGATTTGCTCGTTATATAAAAAGGTCAACAGGGAACTTTTGAAAACAAAAGGAGCTTTAAACCCTTCTCTCATCTTTAGAAAAGAACCGTAAACTTGCAGAACATAATATATAGTGTCCAATTCCAGTATTTGTATTTTAATTCAACGCATGTCAGATTTCTATCCCTAGTAAACCCCAATTCGAAGACTGGATATAGGGCTTTACAGGAGTAAAATTGATAGAAATATTGATTTACATTGTTCCGATTTATGTCGGTTGGCTGACACTTTGTAAGAGAGGCAACTAGTTATTAGCATATATTATAACCACTTAATATGTTACAGCGACGTTTGCATCAGGTCGGGATGTTAAATGATATTTATACAACTGTATTATGTTCACGACATCTGTAAACTATAAAGGTTTTCAACTCTATATCAATACAGCAAACAATAAAGCCGGGAAAAGGTCATTTTAAGGTAACATCATCATACATTGATGGCCATTGATGCAAGATCTAACAACTGACTGGCACGGCTTGCCTGACCAGGTAACGTTCACTGAACCATTATTCCAGCGATAACCTCCACTGTGACAATTAATTGGAATGAAAACATGTGATATTTATTGACTGCATTGACTTGGACCGGTTCAGGTTCCGCGTGCGGTTTGAACTAATGTGATTGGGCAGCATCAATTTGAGTGGTCGATCGCCCAGTAGAAAGTAAGAACTATCAAATATTGAGGTCACTTATTATGGTTCAATATTTCGGTTCATAATAGTACATGGTTGCATTATCCAGTAACTTAACTTAAAGTTTGGAAGATTAAACCTTGACAAACAGAACGGAAATCTGTTAAACGGCTTGATACTTTATTTCTTGACAACGCTGCCAACTTTAACTATACTTTCAGGTCTAGGTCATTTAATTGGGACAATTTGGGACACAAAACTGATCGAGTTAGAGTAGAAATGTTTGTTCTTGTAACAATTGAGCTATGACATCGTAAAACCTTATAGAATATATATATGAAACACATTAATACAAATCTCATTAAATAAGAACTCAAATTTCAAAATGTTGTATTGTTAAACATATTAAAAAATGTGCATCAGATTCTTGAAACTAACAATTTTTTTTTAGACATAATTTAGTTTAATGGTAATGGTACTAACCTACAGAGTGGTTGCAAATAAAATTAACCCAATCGTTTGATATCTGCACATATTTAACATTACCTTGCATTTTATGCAAAAGGTACATTTGTTCCTTGCATAATAATAACAGTGTCAAATGAATGTGTTTCAATTTTAAGTTTTTAAAGTGGTTTTATATATCAATTTTATTGCCAATATGAAGAAGTGAAACTCCAGAAGCTGTAGCAGTATTGCAGTTTTATCATACACACCTCTGTGGTCCTTTATTTATGGCAAGGAACCAATTGCCAAAACGGTACAGACTTGTAAGAATAAATTTACTCATTATGATGACAAATGTGTTTTTTTTTATATTTCATTTACTTCACGGATGGTGTGAACTTTAACACCTATTAAGAAACCAAACTTCACACTTAAACTTGATGGAATACGCTTACAAGTGTTACAAAGATAAATATATTTTCCAAATCAAAAAATTTCCAAAAGAAACCGCATTTCACTGAAATTCGCAAACTCACGATTGCAGGAAAAAACACTCACTGGCTAACTGCAGAACTATGACAGGTTATCTGGCGTAATGTGGCAATTATTTTTCATTGAGACCATACAGGAATACGGAGGGTTCTCCTCAATGACTAAGTCTCCATAATAGACAGTTGCAATCTGGACATGATCTAATAATTAACATAGCATACAAATATACATCTCTTATTGGCAGGACACATAAATTCCATCACGATTAGGTTGATAAACATTTTATTGGATTTCATCACTGTTCTGTTTTACATATATGTACCGGTGGAGAGTGTATAACATTTGTAGTTAGACGTCTAGTTCTTGCTATATCTACAGCAAGTATCGGGTAGAGCCATCTTGATTATCAAGCAGTTACAATATATGACAGATTCTCCTACATGCTGATAAAGAGTCACTTTCTAATTTCTTCCAGCCACTTATGTTTCGTAATTTCATCATCATTTGGTTGGAATTTACCATTTGTTTCAGCGGCTGAATACACTTCAGTTGAATTATCTTCAGATATTTCATAGTGACGAAATTGCAAAATACTAACAGATTGTCCCCGGATTAGGCATCTGTTAAACTTCTTAAAGCCCATTAACAAAAACTGTTTCAATTGCGTGTTGCGGGGAAAAAAGTTCAGTAACGCTGTTATATTCGGAATGGAATAACAACACATATTGATATATGCGTATATAAGGTTTTTTGAGTTGCAACAATAGCTGCACATTCCTTTAATTTTTGTGTTATGACGTTTTATTATTTTTTAATCCTCGTTAGATTTCGATCTGACATAAAAGAAGATAGCTTTTCGGCTATATAATTGAATTACACTGAATACACACATGACGATTCCCAACAGTGTGACAAATTACCAAGCAGTGCAGCCTGCAATCTGTAATTCACTGATAGAACTGAATAATTTCATCAGTAACCTTGATTTGATATGAAAGTTCTTCACCAAAAGCAGTCATTGTCATCGAGAGTAGCTTAATGACAGACTATTCGTCAGTGATTTTATTGAATTATTTTGGCACTATGAATAAAAATGGTTGCACATACTTAGTTTTTGCACAATAAGAAAGAGGGTATAATGTGCACGAGGGGACAGCTGGAAAGATTTCAACTTAAAAAATAATCAAATTACAATGTTGTAACTGAGTAAGAACACTTGTATCACATAAAATGACTTATGTTACTTATTTAACCGAATTAATTATCGATAAATATGTGACCACTACTTTTTATCGCTAATGAGTTAAAAAATGTGTGTGACCATGAGAAGGGATATTTTCACATAAAAAAGTATCCATGTTTTAATATAATTCATAGTTAAATACATAATTTAAATGCGAGTTCAAAATCCTTAATTTACTATAGTGTATGTTTAACTTTAAAATACCACACGTGACTTCCCATGTTTTTGTTTCTATATTCATATTTTTGTTTCATATACACATGCCTGCATACTTGTTTATATGCCATGACGTGTGAATAAACAATATCCAAATCGGGCTATAATTGTTAACTATACTCTTAATTTTCATTTCAAGCTAATACTCGGTAGGCGATAATTAAATAGTATAAACAATCGATGTTGATGAGCGCTTGATTTTCATATAATATCTGCATGTTCGAATTGTGTTTTATTTTAAGTACAACATGTTTGTTGGGTAAATACAAACATATAATATGTTTATTTTGCGATATAGTAACTATAACCTACTCGAAAAGCAATTTCCACCTCGACCTTAGACCTCTATAGACATCTCTCTCCGCGCGGTGCAATATTTAATATACCCCTGAACTGCCAATGGTATGTGTATAATATATTCTTGCACATGAGACGAAATTATGATATTGCATTGGATACCAACTGGTACATTCATTTATATTAATAGAATGTTGCGTTTATTTATATTCTCTGAATATGTATATTTATTTTGTTATTAACACAACAGGTTGTCAAGAAGCGATTATAGACCCACCATACCTCCTTAGCACACCATACCCAAATATTTGACTCCAATTAAACGAAAATGGAAGCGATTAAAATAAAACATTGATGCATGTTTAATATAAAATATGTATGCATATTATTTATGACTGTGTAATATCAAATATTAGTACTAGAATACTCGTCTTTGATTCCTGTGAAAAATTATGGTAGGATGTATTAACAGCTAATATATGTACACTTTAAGGCATTTAATCGTACACACACATCTTAATATAATTTGCCCCAATGTGGCAGTGTTTAATGCTCCTTGTTTTATAATAGAAGACTTTCAGCGATGCATACTGGAGTCGCGTTCTAAGAAAACTGGGCATAATGCATGTGCGTAAAGTGTCGTCCCAGATTAGCCTTGCAGTCCGCACAGGCTAATTAGGGACGACACTTTCCGCCTGATTTGGATTTTTACTAAGAAGAGATTACATCTAAACGAAAAATGTCATAAAAGCGGAAAGTGTCGTCCCTGATTAGCCTGTGCGGAATGCACAGGCTAATCTGCGACGACACTTTACGCACATGCTTTATGCCCAGTTTTCTCAGAACGCGACATAATGAACATTCCATCAAAACTACAACAATACTACCATCACTCATATCTGGTCAGCTGGTCAGATTGCCTGACAGCATTTTATTGTGGAGGTCCTGATGAATCTGTGTTCATGCATTTCATGCAGAAAACTGCGTTTACAAAGTAATTTATCTTCCGAGGCTTCGGTTGAGAAAATGGCGGAATTGTTTTCATTGTTTTCTGCTTATGAATTGCATAGAAGTTCTTCTAGATAATTTAAAACATGGACCCGTTTACTGATTAGGAAAATGATTTCTTGAAATTGATTTATAACGAAAAGTTTGGATATGTAGCGTTATGTATTGAAATACATTGAATGTTTTTTGCGAAGAAATCGATATAAAATGCAGCATTTAGTCTACATTTTAATTTGAACCTTCCCCAGACTTAGATCATATAGAATACAATCAGTCACTTATGGTAGTGAAATATTTTATCGAATACCTAGCACTGCGTTGACAACGAAATGGTTGACGAAAAGGAATCACTGAGATTGTATGAACTTACTTCACATGCAATTATTCAAGAAAAGCATGCAAAGTATAATAAGTCTATCTTAGAATATGAAGAATATGTTATGGCATTCAAGACAGCAATTGCGCAGGCTGATCGAAATTGGGGAAAAAAAGACATTGTTTCATTTTGTTGTAAAAGTGAACGTAAGGAATCAAATGTATAGCTACCACTTCAAACAAGATTTAAACTAGAACTGTACTGGTTTGACCAGTGAAATATAAAGTTTAACTAGTACTGTACTGGTTTTTAACCAGTGAAATATAAAGTTAAACTAGTACTGTACTGGTTTTTAACCAGTGAAATATAAAGTTAAACTAGTACTCTACTGGTTTTTAACCAGTGTAATAGAGAGTTAAACTAGTCCTGTACTGGTTTTTTATCAGTGTAATGTTATGTTTTTGTACATGATATTTTTCTTCAATAATAATTATCTTTGTTAACATCTTCGTGATTTTATTCCTTTAAATTAAAATACTAAATCGACCAATAAAAAAACACATTTTGTATATAGAATTTTGAGTTTAAAGTCTGACTTACTGGTGCATCAATCAGTAGGTTTCAAACCTACGAAACAATGACCCATACGATGGCGATAAAATAAACACTACAGTTGTTTTTAAGTAACTTTGTTTTAGTTTGATAGATTCCCATTTTTCGTTTGTTTTTCCCTTGATGGTAACTAGCGTTTAAACTCAATGTATCCTTGACTAATTGAAGTCAATCAGTGAGCCTTGAATGATGTATTATATCATACATCCTTATTTATAATTGTTAACTATGTATAAATGCATAGTTTTTCAACATGTTTAACAGCTGTATACAATTTATCAAAACTATATTAAGGAGCGAAATCGCATTACTGACATAGAAATAGTATACGTTTAAAAACATTTTGTTAATATTATAAAACGGTTTAAAGGGTCAAAAATATACGGCGTTAGTAACGCATACTGTTGATATACTTTGACATACTGTTTCTATTCTTTGGTGACCATACGTTAAGTAAAGACTGAAAAGCGATATTTATAAATATACATATCGCAATGATCACGTGGTTATTTCCTTTCCTTTTTAAAATATTTGTTCTCGTTATTTTACTTGCATTGACCGTTCCACGTCGGTGATCCCGGTTTTAAACATTGTATTATCATGGTTGTTGTTCTGTCATAAACGTGGTGGATAAGAACAATACTTTCTCTCCTGGTATAGATCTTGTAGAATCATCGATTGCTTTATTAAACATGTCCAAAAATAAATTGATGACAAATTTCACAATTTACACAATTTCCGCCTTTCGTGTACTTGATGCTGTCTCATGATGCAAACTGGTTGATACATAGTTCAAACTGCCACACCTACTTTGTGACGTTCCGATGTATAGACTACAAAAACAAACTGTTTTGCATATTGATAAAATCTAAACAAATCCTGTGAATATAAACTCATCTTGAACATTGTAACACATTCTTTCCGTACATGAATGCCATGAATGTCATACCGAGAAATGCGGCCTTAACAATTCTTGTTAGAGATGTGTATAAAACAAAACTTAATGAGAATCGCAGAAAACGTACAAGAAGTGTACACACTTTTCCTGGCAAATATGCACAATTGTGTAATAGTGCAGGTCAGTNTTCGCTAGTTTTTAGGAACTTTTCTTGCAATCTCATTAATATTCATAGATATGCAAATGTACTAATTTGCATATTTAACTGCAGATCATACTAGGTAATAATCATAATCTTCATTTTAACACCAAACTTTTTTTTCTAGAACCAATTTTGAAGAAATATTTGAGAATTATACTAGCTAAACTAGCTATTTAGTCAAAGCCTGACGGTTGCCATAGAAACAGCTCAATAATAACTTATAGCTGCCCAACTGAGATTGTTATCACACATTTTGTTTCTTTATATTGAGTATACAATCAAGTAAGATAGGTGTTGTTTTGCCCCCCTGAGTGGTACACCCCAACCCATCTGGCTGATAGACTAACACGGGAGGTGCCCAGGGACTGTTCTAATAAGAGTTCACATCTAGAATCTAGCACATGTTCACGATCCAAACGCATTATTCAAAAAGCATCGTACGATATATATAAAAAAAATCTTTAAGGGACAATCCATATATTTCTACTATGGACGAAAACAGAATTATCATTAGAATTATTTTACATAGTTCAAATATATCATATTCAAAATGACACTTTGAGTTATTTGGAAAATATTCGCTATGTTGAAGGAAAATAACACTTTTCAGATTAAAGGGTACGGAATAAATTAAAACTGAAGATGCTTTGTTAAACACAACTATACCTTGTACACATTTAACATTATTCCCTGCACATTCTGAAACTTTGTACAGTTTCGACATCACAGACATAATGTATATATACACAAATGTATACATAATAAATAAATATAAAAATACTTTTTAGAAATATTCAGAAGCTAACTCTTTTTGCATTAGGCCTTTCATACACTTGAGTCAATGTAGAAAAGTAAGCTTAAAGCCCCATTACTACTCAAAATCAACGAACATTTCGTACAATATTTCGTAAAATAAAGTTAAAACATTAAAAATCAGTGTTCCATATAGCAATTGCCGAAATTTATGTAATGAAGTCACATTTATTTCAGGCGATAACTGTCCGATCTTTAGAAAACAGTTAATGTGTAGCCATCATATGTTCATGCTTGGAAACTAAAATGCATGAATTACTTTGTTAATTATTGAAACTACTTTTTATTATGTTCCTGACAAAAGATGGTTCTTTTGAAATCCGTCACAGATTCAAACCATCTCTTATGCAGTGTTAACCAATTAAACAGCACTTGAACTTTTCAATTAAACAAGAACAACATGTAGAAAATAACAATTAGCACTTGGAACTTTCTGAACTGTTAAAATAAATGATTTGAAGTTTTAAGTACAAATGAGAGTAAATCCAATTTCATATATTTGATCTACATGTACATGTAAATAAAAAGAAATAATAAATAAATAAAATCATGTTTAAAGTGCGGTGACATTTGCATTAACACTTAATAAAATGTGATCAGTGAGGCGAAACGATGATTATTTTGTGCTGCCCCTAATTTAAGTGAATATGAAAAAGAGAATTATAATATAAATACAATTGTTGGATTATTTTGCTTGATGTCTTCTCAAATCAACAAAATGACCGGTGGTGAAACATTCCTTTAAAATAATCATGAAGTAAAAAAAATAAACACTCGTCTTATCATAATATTTTGTCCATGTCATCACAGCATAATATCTGTGAATACCATGTAGTTTTCATTATTTTCATATAAAATAAAAATTTCTTTGAGAACTAGAGAGCCTGCATCACATTTATATGGCCAGCAGAATAGAGCTACAGGGGTTTCTTATATGATGTTATTCACGTTAAAGAACGAAATTTTGAAGGGCATTTGAGTGTTTAAATTCTTTTTCAAAAATAATGTCATTATTGGAGGAATATTAAATTAATAACTTTACAATAATATGTTTTGATTACAGTTCTGAACCATTATTTAAGTTTTTTTGACAGGATTATTATTGCACTTCTTAAAACCTAATGCATGCATTGTTTTTCGAATCTTTGACATTTGTTTAACATTATTTTGCCAAACAAGTGGTTTTAAAGAAAAGCTTTTCCTCTCTTCAATACAATAATTACAATAAACTGAACAACAAGATTGACTTGATAATGTATATTGTAATTTGAAAAGTTAGGGCTTAATTGATGTTAGAAAAAAAAACTTATGTCCTACAGTTTAAACTGTAAGAAATGAACAATTGTTAAATTTATGGTTAAAATGTACTTTGTATGTAGCAATCCGATAAGACAAATGTCTAGTCTATAACATGTGATGATGTCCATTCGTCAAATACACTGACACCAATAATTGCGTGTCACAGTTATATCAATCATATATCAATTTTCAACATATATCTCAAAACGTTATTTAATTACATATACAGTTTTTATTACTTTTGTTCTCTTATAAGATATGTCATGACCGTTTAGTTCAACCTTATCGTTTCTATCCACTGTTTCAATGGAAGCATATGATAGCATGGAGCATGTCATATTTTTATAAGAACTTTATATCGATACAAGTAATGATAAACCAAGGTGTGCTTATCAGCCACTCTGTAGCATCATTGTTTATCAGCAAAAAATCCTCGAGAGAAGTAAGAGACTAATACAGGATACTGTTGGTCAATGAGTTTAAACAATTCGAAACCTGACCATCCTGTAATAAACTTTGTTATTAACGAATACAAGCCGATAAAATTGAGTCATTACAATTTAAGATGGAACCTTCAGTAAGGTAGGGCTGATACAATCTTAACATTTCGACAGTTCGCCATTTGATCATTATTATTATACATATTAGCATCACTAAGCACTAGGTTATAGAGGCCTTATTTTTCATTAGCACTAATGTAATTATAACGTGATTACAGATAACAGATTTCTTAGAAGGTAGGTTTAATTTCTGTAAGTTACAAGACAAAAATATGTATCCATCTCGAACTCAATGCAATTTGGAACCACACATGTGAAAACCAAAACTAATTTCTTGGCATTCAATGAAATCACTAGTAAATATATTTCAAATAAGACATGGAAGAAAGTAATTGGAAGAGGACCAAGTATGTCATAAATTTTAAACGTTTTTTAGATTTGTCTCAGGTCTCATGCATACGTGATTAACAATAAAATAATAAATGACATACATTGTGAAGTTTAACGAGAACGTATTTAAAAACCTGGTATGTAAAGTTTTAAAAGTAAAAAAAGTAAAACGCTTAAAGAACAATTGCTGTAATGAAAATTATCTCAGTCTTGTCTAATAAACTTGATTATCCGGCACACACATAATAGTATCAATCGGCTCGTATTTAGTCCATAATTTATAGTATTTTTTAATTACACTTGAAGTTGACCATTCTAAATCTGGTTGTATCAGCTGTAACATCGTGTTATAGGCTAATACACCATTTTGATTTCTCACTCCATAAAATGTTCAACAGGGAACTTTTGAAGAAACAAAACTTGACCGTTAAACCCTTATCTCATCTATAGATAAGCAACGGACAACTGGCAGTGCATACTATATAGTGCCCATTTCTATTGTTTTTTTATTTTAATCTAACACGACACATGTCAGATGGCTACCCCTTGTAAACTTCTATTCAAAGATTGGATACAAGACTATACAGATGTGAATATTGCTTATCTTCGTTCTGGTTTATTGTCGGTATGGCTGCAACTTTGCCAGAGTGGCAAATATGTGATGGCTAATATTATTAGCATTTAATATGTTACAGCGACATTAACATCGGTTTGGGGTGTAAAATGATATTTAAACAAATGTGTTATCTTCGTGACATCTATATTCAATAAAGTTGTTCAACTCCACATCCATACAGCAAACAATTCAGCTGGGGAAAGGGCATTTTACGGTAACTTCTTCATATATTAATGCACCATCTAACAACTGACTGGTACGGCTTGCCTGACCAGGTGACGTTCACAGTACCATTATAACAACGATCGCCTCCACTGTAACAATTACTTGAAATTAAAACATGTGATATTTACTGACTGCGTTGACTTAGACCGGTTAATGTTTAGCGTGCGGTTTGAACTAATGAGATTTGCCAGCATCAATTTGAGCGGTCGATCGCTTAGTAGATGTCAAATGTTTAGTTCCTTATAATGGGTCAATATTTCGGGTTCATAATAGTACGTGTATGAATTATCCAGTAAATTAACTTCAATTTTGGAACATAAAACCTTAATGAACAGAACGGAAGTCTGATCTGTTTGGTGGCTGGTAACTTTATTTCTTGAATACGCTGTGAATCTCAACTACACTTTCAAGTTGATGTCTTTTCATTTGGAGTTAAAGTAAGTATGTTTGTTCTTGAAACATTAAGCTTTGAAATCGTAAAAACTTTAAGAACATACTTGAAACCCATTGATATTAACCTTAGTAAATAAGAACTCAACTTTTGTCAATTACAATGTTGTATTGTTTAACATATTCAAGAATATGCATCCCATTCTTGAAACTAATATTTATTGTTTTAGACATAGTTTAGTTTAATGCTAGTGGTATTTACCTACGGAGTGGTTGCAAAGGAAATACACCCAGTCCATTGATGTGTGCATATATTAAACATTATCTTGCATTTTATGCAAAAGGTGCAATAGTTCCTTGCATAATAAATACAGAGTCTATTACAGTTGTTTTATTTAAAAAAAAAATAAAGTGATGTTATATATCAATTGTCTTCTAAACAGTTATTTACTCTTTATGATGGCAAAGGTGTTGTTTTATATTTCATTTACTTCATTGAAAGTGTGGATTTAAACACCTATAAAGAAAACAAACTTAAAATTTCAAGTTGATTGAATACATTTACAAGTGTTTCAAAGATAAATATATTTCCCACATCAAAGAGATTTCCAACAGAAACCGCATTTCACTGAAATTCGCCTACTCACGATTGTAGTCAAAAATTTGAAAATAGCTTACAGGCTAACTGCAAAATTATGACAGATTATCTCGTGTAATATGGCAATTGTTTTGCATTGAGACCTGAAATTGTTGTACCATACAGGAATACGGAGATTTCTTCTTAAAGACTTAGTCTCCATAATAGACAGGTGCACACTGGGCATCATCTAATAATTAACATAGCATACACATATATCTCTCATTGGCAGGACACTTAAATTCCATCACGAATGGCTTGATAAGAATTGTATTGGATTTACAACACTGTTCTGTGTTTAAATAGATGTACAGGTGGAGAGTGTATTACATTTGAGGGGTTAGACGTCTAGTTCTGTCTGTTGCTATTGCAAGTATTTGGTAAAGCAATCTTGATTATCAAGCAATATATGAAAAGTGCTCTTACATTCTGACAAAGAGTCACTTTACATATCAATTTGTAATTTCCACTAGACACTTATATTTCGTAATTTCATCATCATCTGGCTGGAATTTACCATTGGTTTCAGCGGCTGAATACACTTCAGTGGAATTATCTTCATATATTTCATAGTGACGGAATTGCAAAATACGAACAAATTGTCCCCAGATTAAGCATCTGTTCAAATTTGTATCGCCCATTAACAAAAACTGTTTCAATGGCTTGTTGCGGGAAATAACAGTTCAGTAACACCATCAGGTTCGGAATGGAATAACAAAACATACTGATATATGTGTATAGGGTTTATAAGTTGCAACAATAGCTGCGAATTCCTTTAATTCTATGTTTTGATGTTTTATTATTTTTAAATCCATGTTAGATATCGATCTGACATAAAAGCAGATGGCTTTTTGGCTATGTAATTGAATTACGCTGAACAAACAAATGACGAGTCCCAAGAGTGTGGCAAATTAACCAAACAGCGCAGCCTGTAATATGATATTCACTGATATAACTTATAAATTTCATCAGCAAGGGTTGCAATTTCTTCCCGGAAAGGCAGTCTTTGTCATCGACAGAAGCTTAATGACAGACTATTCGTCCAAGTTCAGTGATTTTATTCAATTATAAGTTGTTGCATAATGAGAAAAATGTTATAATGTGCATGAGGGGACAGTTGGAAAGATTTCCACTTACACATAATCATATTACAATGTATTAACTGAGTAAGTACACTGTATCAAAAGCGATGACTAATTTAACTAATTTTACCACATTAATTACCGATAAATATGTGACCTCGACTTTTTACAGATAATGAATAAAAAAAACTTTTTTAATTATTCCGTAATTTTGATAAATCAAACATGGTAGTTTTGAACTGTATAATATTGTGCTGAGTTCTTTATATTTTTATTCAGGTGGCTTTAAAGATGAGGTTTCACGTAAAGCAGTATACGAGTTCAATTCCCTTCTTAAATATTTACTATACCCCTCAACTGCCAAAGTATTTTTTTATAATATAATCTTAAACATGAGAGAGAAATCAATGATATTACAGTTTTATAATGTCGCGTATATATGTATTTTCTCTGTATAATAATATTCATTTTTGTTATGAACACAACAGCTTGTCAAGAAATTATTATGAAACTCTTATACCACCTCAGCTCATTTCTCCCCCTTCCCCTAATTGAACTGTAATTACAATTAATGAAGAGCGATTAAAACAAAACACTAAGGCATTTGTTAATATAAATATGTATGCAGATAATTTAAGAATATTTATGACGATTAAATATAAGTTTTATAATATAAATCACATTCTATTGCATCCCTGTTAAAATTATGGTAAGAGTATTGACGGTTATATTATGGTAAGAGTTTTGACTGTTATATTATGGTAAGAGTATTGACGGTTATATTATAGTAAGAGTATTGACGGTTATATTATGGTAAGAGTATTGACTGTTATATTATGGTAAGAGTATACAGTTATTTCATGGGTGCTTGGTGAACAGTCAAAAGTGTTGTCCAAAAGTATCAGGGATGACTTTGGAACAGTTCCAAATGTCAGCCCTGATACCGAGGGACACTAGTTTTGACTGTTCACCAAGAATCCATGAAATAACTGTTTTATTACCTGATCAAATTCGATCGGGCAAAAGTTCAAACTATTGACCGGTCAACTGTTCGAAATATTCACCGGTAACAGTTTAAAACATTGCAACATTACTTTTTCGACGAGGAAATAGCAAAAAAATAATTAATTATCATTTATATAAGGCATCAGCTAATAATATTAACTGTTATATTATGGTAAGAGTATTGACGGTTATATTATGGTAAGAGTATTGACGGTTATATTATGGTAAGAGTATTGACGGTTATATTATTGTAAGAGTATTGACAGTTATATTATGGTAAGAGTATTGACAGTTAATAGATACAAAGAAAATGTACGGCCTTTAATAGTACAAAAATCTTAATAGAAGCAAGCACATTGTGGCAGGGAAAGGCTATTTTTGATACAAAAATATTGAAGATTCCATCAAAACCGCAACAATCCAACCATCACTATGACCAATGATATGGTCAGCTTTTCATACTGTCTGTTAGCCATTTATTGTAAGGGTCCCTGATGAATGTGTTTTCCTGAACTTCTTGCAGAAAATGTTGTTTACAAGAGTAATTAATCTTCCGAGGGTTCGTCTGGAGAAATGTTGGCATTATTTTGATTGTTTTCTGTACGAGAATTGTCCAGAAGTATCCCAGGTACAGCTGATAATTTACTACATGGGCTCGTCGTTTGATAAGAATAATGATTTCTTTATATATTATATTTGTCAATACTCTGGAAAAGGTATTGTTTTGGTTGTAAAATTGAACTTAAGGAATACAATGCTTAACTATCCCTTCATGCAAGATAAGAGTAACACAAATACTGCCATTGTGTTCAATCACTGTTGAAGGTAATGTTTTTGTATAAAATGTATTTCTTGAACAAGAATATATTTGTTTACATTTCATCGTCGTGGTTTTATTCGTTTTAATCAAAATACTAAATCATTGTTTACTAACAAATAAACAACTAAAAAATAAAATCAATTTTGTAACTAGGATTTCCTGGNTTGACGGTTATATTATGGTAAGAGTATTGACGGTTATATTATGGTTAGAGTATTGACGGTTATATTATTGTAAGAGTATTGACAGTTATATTATGGTAAGAGTATTGACAGTTAATAGATACAAAGAACATGTACGGCCTTTAATAGTACAAAAATCTTAATAGAAGCAAGCACATTGTGGCAGGGAAAGGCTATTTTTGATACAAAAATATTGAACATTCCATCAAAACCGCAACAATCCAACCATCACTATGACCAATGATATGGTCAGCTTTTCATACTGTCTGTGAGCCATTTATTGTAAGGGTCCCTAATGAATGTGTTTTCCTGCACTTCTTGCAGAAAATGTTGTTTACAAGAGTAATTAATCTTCCGAGGGTTCGTCTGGAGAAATGTGGGCATTATTTTGATTGTTTTCTGTACGAGAATTGTCCAGAAGTATCCCAGGTTCAGCTGATAATTTACTACATGGGCTCGTCGTTTGATAAGAATCATGATTTCTATATATATTATATTTGTCAATACTCTGGAAAAGGTATTGTTTTGGTTGTAAAATTGAACTTAAGGAATAAAATGCTTAACTATCCCTTCATGCAAGAAAAGAGTAACACAAATACTGCCATTGTGTTCAATCACTGTTGAATGTAATGTTTTTGTATACAATGTAATTCTTTAACAAGAATATATTTGTTTACATTTCATCGTCGTGGTTTAATTCGTTTTAATCAAAATACTAAATCATTGTTTACTAACAAATAAACAACTAAAAAATAAAAGCAATTTTGTTACTAGGATTTCCTGGTGCAGCAATCAGTAGGTTTCAAACATACAAAACAGTGACCTTGATTTCGGCGATAAAATATACATCACAGTCGATTTTGAAGGAGCTTGTTTTATTTTGATGGATTCACATTTTCTCTTTTATGTTCAACCTTGCTGGTTTTAGCATTTAGATTCAATGTATCTTAGACTAATGAAGTCAACCAGTTTAGCCTTGAAACATACTTAACGGTCATTGGCCCATCAATAAGCAAATGTATTATTAATGGTATATTTAATCGACATTTGTAGTTGATGACTGTGTATACATGAATATTTTTTTCTAAATGTTTAACACATATGCATACTTTAAGAAAAATGCATGAAAGGGCAAGATCATATTACTCACACAGAAATAGTATACATTTAATAAGATTTTGTTAATGAATTAAGCTCAGTTTAAATGGTCAAAATAATTCAGTATGTTTTACGCTGACTGCTGCTATACTTTGACATACTTTTCCTATGTCAAGATTGTTGTGATGTTTATAGTTATACATGTCGCTTTTATCACGTGGTTATTTTCTTGCCTTTTTTAAATATGTAAATTCGTTATCATGCTTGCACTGACCGTTCCAATGCGATGATCTCAGTTTTAATTATTTTATTCTTATATATATTATTCTGTTATTAAACTAGTGGATACGAAGAAGAATTCCTCTCCTGATAGAGTTTATTTAGTTTCATCGTTTGCTTTAATAAAAATGTGAAATAAATACATTGATGACATACTACGCAATATGCACAAGTATGCGTCTGCTTCGACCTTCAACGAATCCCATCAAATCTTCTTAAAATATGTACCTAATGCTGTTCATGGATGCAAACTATTTGATATGCAGATACAACTGCCACATTCTATGTGACGTTCCAATTTATTGACTCCAGAACTAAACTGTTTTGCACATTGATAATTCTCAACAACTCTTGTGACTATAAGCTAACCTTGAACATTGTATCACATTCTTTTCGTACACTCCTTCAATGTCATACCGAGAAATGCGGGATCAACAATTTTTGTTAGAGAATTGGATAAAAACAACTTGATGAGA
Source organism: Dreissena rostriformis (assembly GCA_007657795.1). NCBI lineage: Eukaryota > Metazoa > Mollusca > Bivalvia > Myida > Dreissenidae > Dreissena > Dreissena rostriformis. The sequence continues at coordinate 249,564 of VMBQ01000336.1, read as the reverse complement.
ATTGCAGAAAACTTGTAAAAATGTACAGATGTTTTCCTGACAAATAAGCACAATTATGTAATATTATTTTTAGGTTATTAGGGTACTACACAGGAACTGTTATGCAGCAAAAAAGCGAAATAGCTTTATGATGAAAGTGGATGGCACAAGCACCAGAACGTAGCAACAATATCATGACTATCACAATTAATGATCAATGAGACTTTGTCTTGGAAAGAGTTGACGTTTAACATATTCTCCAGTCTCTAGAAATCAAACACTTAAATGTTTGTTTAAATACTTTTGATCAAGACATTTCAGTTGTAAGATGTATGCCGATTACAAATAATGCTCCATAGAAAGAACTGCGAACAAAAGGCTTCAGTAAAACGTGGTTAGACATGATGGAAGTGTGATTCCAATCAAGAACAAAAGAGAAAACAATCAGTTAAATGTGGAGATCATGTCAACGCCAACGTGCTTATGAGCCCGTACGCTGGGCTATGCGGCTCCCCAATTCAGGAACTCCATTGGTCTGGGGAAAAGGTTAGATCAAGGTATTCATGCTCAGTGAAAGGTCAAAGATTGGCACCTTTCAAATCGTTGTGAAGGCATGCTTGTCACAATGAATACTGATACACAGGTTCAGTTTTCTATGTGAAGATGTGGGTTGGGATACTGTAGAGGTCCCTTAAAGCGTAAAGGGGTAGCGGTAACCTAGCCATTTATAATATCCAGATTATAAGTGAGCTTGATGCCAACAATTGTTTATCATACTATCCTATTAATTGTTCCAGAGATTTTTTAACTAGATATCCACATTTGCATTTGATTACAATTGCTTATGTCGGTAAACTTTCTACTATAATTTTTTTTTCATCTCAACCTCTGTATTTTTACATGTATGTCAGCACATTTTACAAAAACATGCTTAAAGTGTGGCGATACTGCATTAACACTTGATCAAATTTCGTCAGATTTGCAAAAGTAATTTGATTGTTTTTTCACTACTTAGAGTAAATATGTAATGGTTCAATTTGTATATAAATACAATGTTTATACCATTTTGCTTGATGTTTTGTAAAGTTAACAAACAAAGTGACAGGTGTGGAGAAACAATCCTTTTAATAAATCAGGACCATGACGTTCAAAAATTAGTACTTGTCTTATTATAAGATTTTGTCCATATTATCTCATCACAGCATCTTTGAATACCATGTAGTTTCTCTTATATTAATATATATTATTTCATATAAAAGTATCAACTTTGGGAACCAGAGAACTGAAAACACAATTGATCTTGCCATCAGGATAGAGCTACAAGGCTTTCTTTTATGATGTAATTCATGTTTAATAAAGAAACTCTTACGGCCATTTGAGTGTTTCAATACTTTTTCGAAAACGATAACATTATTTGAAGTTTTTTTTTTCTTACTTATTCATCAAGTTTTTGGTAAATATATTTTAAAATATGACCTTTCATTACAAACATGTTTACATTTGTCTCAGATCTGATGTATAAGTAATTAAAAATAAAATTGAAACTGACACACGTTTTGAGGAATAACGGATACGCATTTAAAAACCTGATATGCCAAATAAATTAAAGTAAAACGCTAAAAGCCTATGGCTCTAATACAATGATTTCAGTCTTGTCTGATGAGCTTGATTGTCCAGCACACACATAATAGTATCAATAGGCTTGTATTTAGTCCACATAAAATAGTATGTGTTAATTATCATTGACCATTCTAAATTTGCTGTTGTATCAGCTGTAACATCGTGTTATATGCTAATACACAATTTCTCATTCCATAAAAAGTTCAACAGGGAACTTTTGAGAAAAACTGGACTTTTAAACCCTTCTCTCATCTAAACATAAGCAACGTAAACTGGCAGTACATGATATATAGTATCCATTACCAGTATTATTGTTATTTCAATTCAACAAGAGGCATGTCAGATTGCTATCCTTAGTAAACTTATATTCGAAGACTCGATACAGAGCTATACAGGAGTAAAATTGAAAGAAATATTGCTTTGCATTGTTCTGGTTTATGTCGGTTGGCTGCCACTTTGCAAGAGTGGGAAATAGATGTTGGCATTTATTATTACCACTTAATATGTTACTGCGACGTTTGCATCAGGTCAGAGTGTTAAATGATATTTATACAACTGTATTATGTTCATGACATCTGTAAACTATAAAGCTTTTCAAATCTATAACAGTACAGTAAACAATACAGCCAGAAAAGGTCAGTTTAAGGTAACGTCTTCATACATTGATAAATGCAACATCTAACAACTGGCTGGCACGGCTCACCTGACCAGGTAACGTTCACGGTATCATTACAACAACTATCGCCTCAACTGTAAAAATTAGTTGGAATCAAAACATGTGTTATTTACAAACTGCATCGACTTGGAATGGAATGTTCAGTGTGCGGTTTGAACTAATGACAGTAGCCAGCATCAATTTGAGCGGTCGATCGCCCAGTAGATAACTGTCAAATATTGAGTTCTTTATTATGGTCACTATTTCGGGTGCATGATACTATATGATTGCATTATCCAAGAAATTCACTTCAATTTCGGAACATGCAACCTTGACAAATAGAACGGAAATCTGATCTGTTTGCTGGCTGGTAATTTTATTTCTTGAATATATTATATAATTTCTGGAAACATTAAATACGTTGTAAAGTTAATGTCATTTCATTTGGACAATTTTGGACACAAAACTAATCGAGTTAGAGAAAGTATGTTTGTTCTTGAAACAATTAAGCTATGAAATCGTACAACCTTAAAGAATATACATGAAACACATTGATACACCCAGTAAATAAGTACTCGACAACTGTGTTCAATCAAAGTGTATTGTTTAACACATTTAAGAATGTGCAGCTTATGTAACCTAATATTTATTGTTTTAGACATAATTTAGTTTAATGTTAATGGTACTTACCTACAAAGTGTTTGCACATGAAATAAACCCAGTCGTTTGATGTCTGCACATATTAAACATTATCTTGCCTTTTATGCAAAACTTGCAATAGTGCCTTGCATCATAATGACAGTGCCTATTGCTTTATTTCAATTTTAAGTTTTTAAAGTGATGTTATATATCAATTTTATTGTCTGCCTTGTAAAAATAAATTAACTCATTATAATGAAAAATGTGGTGTTTTATATTCAAATCAAAGAAATTTCCAAAAGAAACCGCACTTCACTTAAATTCACCACCTCACGATTGCAATCAAAAATGTGAAAATAACTCACAGGCTAACTGCAGAATTATGACAGGTTATCTGGTGTAATGTGGCAATTGTGGTGCATTGACACCTAAATATTGCAGGACCATGCAGGAATACGGGGCGTTCTCCTAAAAGACCAAGTCTCCATCATAGACAGGTGCAATCTGGGCATGATCTTTAAAATAACATAGCATACAAATATACATCTCTCATTGGCAGAACACTTAAATTACATCACGAGTGGCTTGATAAGCATTCTATTGGATTTCATCACTGTTCTTTTTTTAAATAGATGTACAGGTTGAGAGTGTATAACATATAAGGTTACACGTCCAGTGATTTTATTGAATTATTTTGGCACTATGAATAAAAAGATTGGCACATAATAAGTTTTTACATAATAAGAAAGGGGTTATAATGTGCACGAGGGGACAAATGGAAAGATTTCCACTTAAAACGAATCAAATTACAATGTATTAACTGAGTAAGAACATTAGTATTACATTAAGTTACTAATGTTAATTATTTTACTGAATTAATTTCCGATAAATATGTGACCACTACTTTTTATCGCTAATGAGTTAAAAAAAAATGTGCGTGACCATAAGACGGGATATATTCACATAAAACAGTGTCCATGTTTAAATACAGTTCATAGTTAAGTACATAAGCTAAAATGCGAGTTCAAACTCCTTAATTTACTATAGTTTATATTTAAGTTTAAAATACCACACGTGACTTTCTCATGTTTTTGTTTTTATATTCATATTTTTGTTTCATATACGAATCCCTGCATAATTTTCTCTATGCCATGACGTGTGCATGCAAAATATCTTAATCGGGTTTAAATTGTTTAATATACCCTTAATTAACATTCGAAGCTAAAAATCGGTAGGCGATAATTAAATAGTACAAACAATCGATGTTGATGAACGCTTGATTTGCATAAAAGATCTGCATGTTCGAATTGTTTTTTATTTTGAGTACAGCATGTGTGTTGGGTAAATAAATAATATCATATGTTTATTTTGCGATATAGTAAATATAACCTACTCAAACAGCAATGTCCACCTCGACCTTCGACCTCGGTAGACATTACCGCAAGGTGCAATATTTACTATACCTCAATGGTATTTGTATAATATATAATTGCACACGAGACAAAATTTATGATATTGCATAAGATACCAACTGGAACAGTCATTTATATTAATAGAATGTTGCGTATATTTATTTTCTCTGAATATGTATATTTACTTTGTTACTAACACAACAGGTTATCAAGAAGTGATTCTAGACCTCCCATACCGCCTTAGAACACCATACCCCCATTGTGGGCTCCAATTAAAATAAAATGAAAGCGATTAAAATAAAATATTCATGCATGTTTAATATAAAATATGTATACATATAATATTAGATTATTTATGAATGTGTAATATCAGTTATAAGTACTAGAATACTCGTCTTTGATTCCTGTAAAAATTATGGTAGGATGTTTTGACAGCTAATATATGTGCACTTTAAGGCATTTAATCGTGAACAAAAATTTAATATAATATGTCCCAATGTGGCACTGTTTTATGCTCCTTGTCTCCCAAAAGAATTTTTTTAGCGCTGAATAATGAACATTCCATCACAACTGCAGCAATACTACCATCCCTCATATCTGGTCAGCTGGTCAGATTGCCTGACAGCAATGTATTGTGGAGGTCCCTGATGAATCTGTGTTCATGCATTTCATGCAGAAAACTGCGTTTACAAAGTAATTAATCTGCCGAGGCTTCGGTTGGGGAAATGGCGGAATTGTTTTCATTGTTTTTTGTTTGAGAATGGCATAGAAATATCCCAAGTTCTCCTAGAAAATTTACAAAATGGACCCGTTTATTGATAAGAAAAATGATTTCTTGAATTTGATTTATCAAGAAAAGGTTGGATATGTATTGAAATACTTTAAATGTTTTTGCGAAGAAATAGATATAAAATGCAGCATTTAGTCTACATTTTAATTTGAACCTTCTCCAGACTTTGATCATATAGAATACAATCAGACACTTATGTTAGTTAAAGCCCCATTACTACATGTACTCAAAATCAACGCAAATTTCGTACAATATTTCGTACAAATAAGTTTAACAATTAAAAATCAGTGTTCCTTATAGCAATTGCCAAAAATTCAAAGCCGGATGGTGTCTGGTAACATAGATTTGTGTAGATACCATACCATTTTAGTGGTCCAGTGTCGTATAAATAGATATATTTGCGGAAAATTAAAATGAAATTTATTGTGTCGAAAAAAGATAAAAACGAGCATTTTGTATCTACAAACATCTATGTAACCAGACAACATCTGGCGTTGACATTTTGGATTATGCTATAAAGAACACTGATTTTTAATTGTTTAACTTTATTTTACGAAATATTGTACGAAATTTTCGATGATTTTGAGTAGTAATGGGGCTCTAAATATGTTATCGAATACCTAGCACTGCATTGACTACGAAATGGTAAACGAAAAGCAATCACTGAGATGTTATGAACTCACTTACATGCAATTATTCAAGAAAAGCATGCAAAGTACAATTAGTCTACCTAAGAATACGAAGAATGTGTTATGGCATGCAAGACAGCAATGGCTCAGGCAGATAGAAATTGGGGGAAAAAAAAGACACTGTTTCATTTTGTTGTAAAAGTGAACGTAAGGAATCAAATATATAGCTACCACTTCAAACAAAATTAGTGTTAAACTAGTACTTTACTGGTTTGACCAGTGAAATATAAAGTTAAACTATTACTGGTCTGGTTTTTAACCAGTGTAATATAGAGTTAAACTAGTCCTGTACTGGTTTTTAACCAGTGTAATATAGAGTTAAACTAGTCCTGTACTGGGTTTTTTACCAATGTAATATAATGTTTGTGTATATGATATTTTTCTTCAATAAAAAATATCTTTGTTAACATCCTCGTGATTGTATTCCTTTAAATTAAAATACTAAATCATTGTTTACTGACCAATAAAAAGACACTATTTTGTATATAGACATTTGATTTAAAAGTCAGACTTACTAGTGCATCAATCAGTAGGTTTCAAACCTACAAAACAATGACCCAGACGATGGCGATAAAATAAACACTACAGTTGTTTTTGAAGTATCTTTGTTTTGGTTTGATAGATTCACATTTTTATTTTATTTTCCCCTTGATGGTAACTAGCGTTTATACTCAATGTATCTTCGACTAATTGAAGTCAATCAGTTAGCCTTGAAACGTACTGGAAGGTCATGGCTCATCAATACACAAATGTGTGATGTACTCTATAATATATCCTTATGTATAATTGTTAACTGTGTATAATACAAATTTGTTCAACATGTTTAACAGCTTTATACAATTAATCAAAACTATATAAAGGAGTGAAATCGCATTACTGACATAAAAATAGTTTACGTTTAAAAACATTTTGTTAATAATTATCAATCGGTTTAAATGGTCAAAATAATACGGCGTTAGTAACGCATACTGTTGATATACTTTGACATACTGTTTCTATTCTTTGGTGACCATACGTTAAGTAAAGACTGAAGAGCAAAATTTATAAATATGCATATCGTAATGATCACGTGGTTATTTCCTTTCCTTTTTAAAATATTTGTTCTCGTTATTTTACTTGCATTGACCGTTCCATATCGGTGATCCAGGTTTTAATCATTGTATTTCCATGGTTGTTGTTCTGTTATAAACGTAGTGGATACGACCAATAATTTCTCTCCTGGTATAGATCTTGTAGAATCATCGATTGCTTTATTAAACATGTCCAAAAATAAATTGATGACAAATTTCACAATTTACACAATTTCCGCCTTTCGTGTACTTGATGCTGTCTCATGATGCAAACTGGTTGATACATAGTTCAAACTGCCACACCTACTTTGTGACGTTCCGATGTATAGACTCCAAAAACAAACTGTTTTGCATATTGATAAAATCTAAACAAATCCTGTGATTATAAACTCATCTTGAACATTGTAACACATTCTTTCCGTACATGAATGCCATGAATGTCATACCGAGAAATGCGGCCTTAACAATTCTTGTCAGAGATGTGTATAAAAAATACCTTAATGAGAATTGCAGAAAACTTTGTATAAGTGTACACATTTTCCTGACAAATTTGCACAATTATGAAATAGTTCAGGTCATTATGGTACTGCACAAGAACGTTTATGCAGCGAAAAAGCGAAATTAATTTTTGATGAACGTGGATGGTACAAGCACCAGAACGAATCAATAAAACCATGACTATCACAATTATTGATCAATGAAACTGTATCTTAGAAAGAGTTGACGTTTTTCATAGTCTCCAGTCTCTAGAAATACAGAACTTTAAATTGTGTTTACATACACCCCGCCGCTAGTGGCATGATGGCCTATGGCATGTAATGTTTAAATTCTTTCGATCAAGAAATTTCAGATGCAAGTTTTATGACGATTGGATAGAAAATCCAGAGAACAAAAGGCTTCAGTTAAAAATGGTTTGATGCGGGGCAGAAAAATCGTGGGATGTAGCCTGGATGGAAGTGTGATTCCAATCAAGGACAAGTGTGAAAACAATCAATTAAATGTGGAGATAATGTCAACGCCAACGTGTTAATGAGCCTGGACGCTGGACTATGGTAACATGCAATGCGGCTTTAAAAGTCAGGAACTCCATTGGTCTGGGCCAAAGATTCGATCAAGGTATTCGTGCCCAGTAAAAGGTCAAAGATTAGAACCTTTCAAATCGTTGTAAAGACATGCTTGTCACAATAAATAATGATGCACAGGCTCAGTTTCCCTTTGTGAAGATGTGGGTGTGATACGGTAGAGGTCGCTCATATATTTATCATATGATCCAGATTATAGGTGAGCTTGAATGTCAAGCATTGTTCATCATACTATCATATTAATTGTTCAAGAGATTCTGTATCCACATAAGTATTTGATTAGCTTTGCTAGTGTCGGTTAACTTTCTACTACAATTTGTCATCTCAATCTCGGTTATTATTACGTGAATGCCAACACATTTTAGACATGAAGTATTGGTCCGTATAATCCAACGTGCTTATTTAAAATAAGGCGTTCTGTATGACATAATTAGATAAATATAGCAGGCAGGACAACGTGCATGATTTGGACTTGAACACCAGTCTTCTTTCATAGTTTATTCTGGACCCCAGACTGTACAAAGCTTATTGAAATCATGCAGGCAAATAAATAATAATAATAATAATAATAGTAATAATAATAGCGTTTATGTTATCCACGCTTCAGACATATAATTCAGAACAAAAATGTCCTCATAAGAGTTCACATCTAGAATCTAGCACATGTTAACCATTGAAACGCAGTATTCACAGAGCATTATACGCTATACATTCAATAATCACTTTGAAAAATCAATATATTTCTACTATGGAGGACAAAACATGTTATTATAATTTAAAAAAAAAATCAATAAACCTAAATATATCATAGTAAATATGAAACTTTGAGTCATTTAGCAAATATTCGCATAGTAAAGGGGAAATAACAGTTTTAGGAATTGTTCAGATTAAAGGGTAAGGATAAAATTAAAACTTAAAATGCTTTTTTAAACACAGCCATATGCTTAAGTCGCAAATAAACTATCTGTTCTGTTCATATATTGTACACATGTTAATCCTTCCACACTATGAAACTTGGTACAGCTTCAACATTCAAAGACATAATGTATATATACACATGTATACATAATAAATAAATACAAAAACACATTCAGTAGCTAAACACTTTTTGCATCACTGCCTTTCTTAAACTATAGTCAATGTAGAAAAGTAAGCTTAACTCTTTCAGTGCTGGAACCGAATTGTGAAGGCCTTTGTAAACAATTCGGATCCAGATGAGACGCCACAGAACGTGGCGTCTCATCAGGATCCAAACTTTTTGCTATTCTGATAGCATTCTATGAAAAAACAATCGAAGAAAATGCTAATTTTAGAAATTCAGCAGACGACATTTTAGCAGACAACAAATTTTCCAGCATGCAAAGGGTTAAAGGTCTAAGCTCATTTGAAGACATTAAAGTTGATAACATTTCTTTTATAAAATCTACATCATACATCTCAGATAAATGACTTAAAATCTTCTGAAATGGCCTTAAAACATTTCAAGCATAATTTGTATTAATGTATACAATGATTCAACACATTACTCTATTTTCAGAAGGTTGAAATTAACAAGTTTGTGATATAACTTACAGATTAAACAAGTAAATTTCCTTCCCAGTGTAGCATCATTTCTTGACATTATCAATAGTATCATGGTCATTAAAGATTGTGGAACCTTTGCTATATGTTTGCAAATCTTTGACAACATCACTTAAGTAATGTCTTTTTTTATTACATTCAATATTAGACACTGATAAAGGTAATGAAATATTTCACACGAAATTAAATTAAAACTTTTTAGTTACATTGAATGTTTACAAAAGACAATAATTAATAAAACAATTATTCGTTGCAGATATCATTAGGTAATGCAGTCACATTTATTTCAAGCAATACCGGTTTTTTCTTCAGACAACTTTTATTTGAAGTCTTCATATTTTCATGTTGGAAAACTAAAATGCATGAATTTAATACTTTGTCAAATATTGGCAGTGCTGTATTATAATGTTCTTGACAAACGAACGTTCTTTTGAAATCCATCACAGACTTTTAACCATCACATATGCAGTGTTAAACAATTAAACAGCACTTGGACCTTTCAATTCAACACGAACAAAATGAAGAAAATAACAGTAAGCACTTCGAACTTTCTGAAATTTTAAAGAGCCTATAAAATATATGATGTGGAGTTTTAAGAACAAATGAAAGAAAATCCAATTTCTTATATTTGATCTCAATATAAAATAAATTATAAAGAAATAAAAACATGTTTAAAGTGTGGTGATACTTGCAAACGTGAGGCGATAAAATGATTTAATGGGATTTTTTTACTAATTGAAGTTAATATGAAAGGGAAAATTATAATATTTATACAATTGTGCTTGATGTCTTCTCAAGTAAACAAAGTGACAGATGATGTGAAACATTCCTTTACATTAATCAGGACCATGAAGTTAAAAAATAAACACTTGCCTTATCATAAGATTTTTTTCCATGTTATTTCAGCAAAACATCTGTGAATACCATGTAGTTTTCCTTATCTTTATATAAAAGTATCAACTTCTTTGGGAACTAGAGAACTGGCAACACATTTATCTTGCCATCAGAATATAGCAACAGGGGATTCTTATATGATGTAAAAAAGTTAGGGCTTCATTGCTGGATGAACAAAAACGATGTCCTATAGTTAAAAATGTCCGATATGCACATAAATAGGGGTGGTTGTAAAATCCAACAGCGATTGGTCAGTAGGCAAATTGATGGTAAAAGCGTTCTTTGTATGTAGGAATCGAAAAGTTATTTCAATCATTCACTCGCCATTAAACATATTTCAAAACCTTATTTACCAACAAGAACAATTTTTATTAGTTTTGTTCTCATAGAACGTTTTTCATGACTGCTTATTTACCTGTTATCATTTATATCCACTGTTTCAATGGAACCATAAGATAACATGAAGCAGACCATGTTTTTTTCAAGAACTGTATACTGATAAAAGTAATGAAACTAGGGCTTATGAGCCACTCTAGATAATCATATTTTATCAGCAAAATTCTCAAGAGCTTTAATAGACTAATTTAGTATACTGTTAGCCTATGAGTAAGAACAATTTAAGGCCGGAAACCATCATGTAAGTAATTTTATTATTAAGGAAAGCAAGCCCATAAAATTAAGTTATTGAGAAATTGAAGAAATTGGGGAGGAAAGGCTGATAATATCTTCACCTGCAGACAGTTCTCAAATGCATCATATTATTATTCATGTTAGCATCTCGTAGCACTGGGTTTTTTTCCTTAGCACGTAAGTAATGATAAAGATGGGCAAAAATGAAAACAGATTTCTAAGAAGGTAAAGTTAATTTATGTAAGTTACAAATTAGGCAAACATATGTGTCCATCATGAAATCTAGGCAATTTGGTACTTCAAATGTTCATTTATATACCAAGACTTGTTTCTTGACATTCTATTTAATCACTAGTAAATATATTTCAAAACATAACATTGTATAAAATATTGGTAGGGGACCAAGTTTGTCATACATTGCTAACTTGTTTACATTTATCTCGTGTCTCATTTATATGTGATTAAGCCCCATTTTATAGGCTAGTACACCATTTGGATTTCCCATTCTGTAAAAAGTCCATCAGGAAACTTTAAAAAAACAACAACATCCGGATCAAGGAACAATCAAAGGAGTACAATAGAAAGCAATATTGCTTAAAATGGTTCTGGTTTATTTAGGTATGTCTTCCACTTTGCAAGCGTAGCAAACGGGTATTGGCATTTATTATTAGCACTTATCGGTAATATATTACAGCCATGTTTGCATCACGCTGGGGTGTTTCATTCTATGTATACAACTGTATTATGTTCTTGTCATCTGTAAACTATTAAGTTGTTCTCAACTCAATGTCACTATAGTAAACGAAACATCTGGAAAGAGTAGTTTAAGGTTAAGGTTAAACTTCATCATACATTGAGGGCCACTTATGCACCATCTCACAAACTGATTCAAATAGTTCCTCTATCTAAAGTAGGGGGAAAAAAATGTTTACTCATGTTGCAAAAAAGCAACAGAATAATTGTTCTTAAGGGAGGCCTAAATATTCATTATAAGAAAACACCAATAGTATTTATATCAAGTAAATAAACTTAACACCCCTAAATTAAAAAAAAAAAATGATTTCTGTGCTTTGTTGACTTTTATGTGTCTGACCTTATGGCTAATGACTATTTTATGTCAAGTTGATTTTTTCCTATTCATACAGATCCTAGTATAAATACTTTTCTATCATTTGTTCATAACCTTATGCATGTGTTTATGAAATAATGTGTTTTCCCATAAATTGAGACACATGGTTAATAAAATGTATGTTTGTAAATCTATCAAACAATGTTTAACTTAATGTGTAATTTCTCAGAGATGTTCTGAAAACAGACAACACATACATCAAATAACCACTTAAACACATTATAAAATACTAAAAATAAATAGATATGATACATATAGGATAAAAACAGAGCCTCTAAACAGAACATGTTCATAATCTCATTTTTAGTGTTGAACAATAATTTTACTAAGGTAAATGTTGTTACACAGCAGCAAGTTATGTCATTGGTTTATATTTGAACCAAGGTTTATTTTAAGAACTGATATCAGTTGGGCCCTGTTAAAAAATATGCTACAAACTACATAACATGACCTTAATAGCAGTATATAATATTATTTGGGCTAAAATGGGCATGCTTTGACATTAAAAAATATAAACAAGACGACTATCATGCATTAAAAATACTTAAACAACAGCTGTAAATATCTCCATGTTCAAAGTGTAATAAATTAATGTCTTGCTTTTATGGACAAATAATTTCAAAAGATTCAAACAGATCAACAAAATAAGGATTAAAAATGTAATACACTTTTAAATAAACATGTAGGCTCTCTGACTAAGTCACAAGCAGTGATAAAATGTCTAAAAACACCAACACAACTGAGCACAAATTTCACACAACTGTCACCTCTTTTGTTCGCTTTTTAGTCAATTCACTGTAAAGAGCATTTATTGCATTGAACAACATTGGGAATTTCGGACGATTGAATGGCTTTCGACTTCAGCATTTCAGCATTAAATCGTACACTTGTTCGTGAGTCATTCCGTAATACGGTTGAAGAGCGTATGTAAATATTTCCCAGGGAATAACGCCGTACGACCAAACGTCAGATTCCACTGAAAATTTGTTATACAGAATGGATTCCAAAGGCATCCAGCGAATATGAATAGCATCGTTGTCGCTGCCTTTGTAATATTCCAGTCTATGTACACTTCGGACAAGGCCAAAGTCTGAGATTTTTACCACTAAGTTATCTGTTATAAGACAATTTCTTGTTGCCAGATCTCTATGAACATAATTTTTCTCTGATAAATACACCATCCCCGAGGCTATTTGTCGAGAAATGTCAAGCTGATCGCTTAGATCTAACGTCACTATGTCACCATCAATAATCTGTAGATTCTTTTTTCGAAAGTGTATATACATTTCTGGACTACACAGTCTCAAATAGCCGTTCAAATCACCCTTTGGCATAAACTCAAATAATAAACACATTGGTTTTCCTATTGCACAAACCCCTTAAAACTTCACAATATTCGGGTGGTCGAATTCCGCCATAAGCGATGCCTCTCGTTCAAAATCTGCCTGCAAATCACCGGAAGCATCCTCTTTCAACATTTTCACGGCCACAAGCCCATTTTCATTCTTACACAAATTCGGCGCTTTTGCGGTTTACACACGTCCAAATGCCCCTTGACCTTTGTCCTTTACATAAATGATGTCATTTCTTGGATACTCATATGCCTGAAGTTTTGGATTCAATCGTATGGGCTCTTCCACCACGTGGTATGACATGTTGGCAGGCAACTTCTGAATGTCGATCTCAAGGTCGTCCTCTGGCGTGTTCTTGTACTGACCGTTCCTGCGTCTGCTCACACAGATGTGGTAGACGAGGATGCTGACAACAATTGCGATCAACACGCCAATGGACCCCACAACTGTTATGATGAGAATGGTCTTCCAGGAAAATGACTCTTCTGCTGGTTTCTTCGGTGCTTTCAATTCTACTGCATCTGCAAGTTGGAATAAGAGGAAGTTAGGCAAGGACACATTCTTTGTTCCTGTTAATGATTTTAGAGATGGGGGTGGCACAAATTCTTCTTGACTTTAAGTTATGCATAAAGATAGTAGGCATACATATCCATACAATAATAACTTTTGATGAAGAAAGGGAAAGGCTTCTGAAATACTAGTTTTATTTACTTCTAGTACTTCTAAATACAAGAGGGCCATGATGGCCCTGTATCGCTCCACGGTTTTTTTATGCGAAAAAAGCGTGCAATGCGCATGGTTTGAAATGTACTCAAGCATGTGACTTTCTCTTTCTATCCCTTGTCCCACTGGGCGCTTAAAGTTGGAAGTGTGAGCATTTTTATATATGGAAATCTTTACTACGGTGTTAACTAAACAGACTAAAAAGCCCGGGAATTGTCGCACATATATGTGAACAGGATATGAAATTTGCTTATAACGTAGGTACATTTATCTCTCCAAAATATATTGTCGTTCTTTCTATTTCCTAGCCCTAGGCTCTATAATAATGAACAAGAAGATTTTTAAAGTTTGCAAAAAATAGGCCTTATTTAAGCATATGTTCATTTGTGTGACCCCCGGGGCAGGGTCAAATTTGACCCCAGGGGCATAATTTGAACAAACTAAGTAGAGAACTATTAGATGTCACTACATACCGAATTTGGTAGCCCTAGGCCCTACGGTTATGGACAAGAAGATTTTTAAAGTTTGCACAAAATAGGCTTTATATAAGCATATGTTCATTTTTGTGACCCCTGGGGAACGGTCAAATTTGATCCCAGGGGCTTAATTTGAACAAACTTGGTAGAGGACTATTAGATGTCACTACATACCAAATTTGGTAGCCCTATGCCATACGGTTATGGACAAGAAGATTTTTAAAGTTTGCACAAAATAGGCCTTATTTAAGCGTATGTTCATTTTTGTGACCCCCGGGGCAGGGTCATATTTGACCCCAGGGGCATAATTTGAACAAACTAAGTAGAGAACTATAAGATGTTACTACATACCCAATTTGGTAGCCCTAGGCCCTACAGTTATGGACAAGAAGATTTTTTAAGTTTGCACAAAATAGGCTTTATATAAGCATATGTTCATTTTTGTGACCCCCGGGGCAGGTTCAAATTTGACCCCAGGGGCATAATTTGAACAAACAAAGCAGAGAACTATTAAATGTCACTACATACCAAATGTGGTAACACTAGGCCCAATGGTTATGGACAAGAAGATTTTTAAAGTTTGCACAAAATAGGCTTTATATAAGCATATGTTGAATTTATTGACCCCCGGGGCGGGATCAAATTTGACCCCAGGGGCATAATTTGAACAAATTTGAAAGAGGTTCACCCCAGGAACATTTGTGAGAAGTTTTATCAGAATTGGATTTGTAGTTTAGGAGAAGAAGATGTTTAAAGAAAAAGTTAACGCACGCACGACGGACACATGACCATGACATAAGCCCCGCTGGCCTCTGGCCAAAAATGAATAAATTAACAAGATTCAATACATAAAAAATGAAGACTGCACAGGCTAATCAGGTACAACACTTTGCACTTTTATGGAATTTTTCGTTTATAGGAAGTCTCTTTTAAACAAAAAGTCTAGTCTAGGCAGAAAGTGTCGTCCCTGATGAGCCTGTGCGGACTTCAGACATTATGCACATGCATTGAGCCCAGTTTTGTTTCAGTAAAGGCTAGATCTATTACATACCACATGACGGTATCACAGAGCTCCCATCGGTCACCAGGCGTCTGGGAGTTTATGTAGCACCAAGGGGACACTTCCTCCGCCCCTGGGTTACGACAGTAGTTGCTAGAATTCAAGTTCAGAGCTCCCATCGGTCACCAGGCGTCTGGGAGTTTATGTAGCACCAAGGGGACACTTCCTCCGCCCCTGGGTTACGACAGTAGTTGCTAGAATTCAAGTTCAGAGCTCCCATCGGTCACCAGGCGTCTGGGAGTTTATGTAGCACCAAGGGGACACTTCCTCCGCCCCTGGGTTACGACAGTAGTTGCTAGAATTCAAGTTCCCTGTACACGCTGGGCGGACGGGTGTGCTTCTGAGGGTAGCTCACAGACCACGACTGGCACGGCTTGCCTGACCGGGTAACGTTCACTGTACCATTGTACCAGCGACCGCGTCCACTGTAGCAATTAGCTGGAATGAAAACATGTCATATTTACTCACTGCGTAGACTTAGACTGGGTTATGCTCCGCATATTGTCTGAACTAAATGACCTTGGATAGCATTGGATTGAGTCAATCACCTAGTGGATAACTGTCAAATATTGAGATTACTTATTTTGGGTCAGAATTTCAGGTTCATAATGATGCATGGTTGCATTATACAGTCAATTAACTTAAAATCCTCGGTTAGTTGATTTCTTGAAAATTCGGGCAATTTTAACTTAATTGTCATGATGAGTTCATTTCCATAGACCAATATTAGACATGCAACTTTCGAACTCATGGAAAATTTGATCATGAAACAATTAAGCTTTGCATTTCATAATTGTAAAATCTTAAAAACAATATGCATTAAACACATTGATACAACCCTCAGTAAATATCAAATCAAATTTGGTATAACTAAAGGTTGCTCTATTGAAAAAATAGCACTTTAAAACTAAAATGCACTGTTTTTAGACATAATATAGTGTTAAGTTATTGGCACTTATCAACAAAGTGGTTGAACATAAAATACACCCAAGTCATTTGATGTCTGCATATTTGAAACATTATCTTGCATTTTATGCAAAAGATGTACTAAGTGCATTACATAACAATGACATTGTCTATTGGACTATGTTCATTTTAAAGTGTTTACAGTAAATTTTTACACGAATATTATTGTCTAACTTGTGAAAATATATTTACTTATTATGTTGACAATTGTTTTTGTTTCATTTACATTACGGATTATGTGAATTTACACACCTATAAAGAACACAAATTTCACACTTTAAGTTGATTGATTATGTTTACCAATGTTACAAAGACAAATAGATTTGCTACATCAAAGAAATGTGGGTCAGTAACCACATATCACTGAAATTCACTAACTCAACTTGCTGGCAATAATTTGCCAACAATTCACTGGCTCTGTGTAGAATTATTTTTGGTTATCTTATGTAATCAAGCAAAATCTTGCATTAAACCCATATTCATTACCACAAATGAATACAAAGAGTTCTTCATAAAGACAAGGCCTCCATAAGAGACTGCTGGAAATGGGGCATGATGAAATAATTACCATAGCAAACAAACAGACCTCTCTCTTGGGCAGGACATAATGAATGTCTTGATAAGCATTTTTATTAGATTTACACCAGTTCTTAGTTTAAACCTATTTTTTTTTAGCTCGATTGCATCGAAAGCCTTAGGCCTTAAACCAGTACTTGGTGTCTTTGGGGAGATTTAAAGAACGCTCCCACTGTGGTTATCGAACTCGTGACCTCCCGATCGATAGGCGTACACCATATTAACTACGCCACGGCGATCTGCCGATAAACAACAATGAACCCATAAGTCTCCAGTAAGGTGTCTAGCTCTTTCAGGATCTCCCACAAGTATTCGATACAATATATTTTGCTGAAAGATATAGATACTGAAGCAGTTGCAATATCTGGCAGGTGCAAGACTGTGATCTAGATGCACTTCGTACACCAATTTCTCATTGCTTCCAGCCACTTGTGCGGTACGCCCAGTTCTGTCATTCCTTCCAGCCACTTGTGCATGGTAATTATATAATCTTGTGAATGTAATTTGGAATTTGTCTCAAGTGCTGAACACACTTTGTTTTATGGATTGAAACACTACAGTTCCAAGATCTACAGGTGTTAAAGTGACAATATTGCTCAAAAAGAATAAATTTAGCAATAGTTACTACTATATGTCCTCGAGGATTGCACTTCTGTTTAAATTTTACACACTCAATAACAGATTATGTTTCTACAGTTTTGTTCCAAAATTTACGTTTATAGCTCAGATTAGGTAAAGGACAGCAAAATATTGAAGGATGCCTCTGGGAGGCAAACTGTATGTTTTAAACAAAGAAACAAGGGGAAGCTTTGTTTAGTCCATCGAATCACATACCAAGTTTCATTAACCTATCTTTAGTCCTTTTTGGTTATTGCGGGATACAGATTCGGCCAGACAAACTGACAGATGGAACCACTGACATACGGACAGGATGAGGCTTTTATTTAGGAACAGAATTATATTTTGCAATATAGTTCACCACAAGCATGTGCAGAGAAACATTCAGGAAATATATTTTGTTCTCACCCGTCTATATTTTGAACAGGATATGAAATTGCTTCAAAAGCAGCCACCACAGCAAAAACATCACTAATTGTCATTAAAATACCAGCATGCACAAACATTACAACCCCAGTTTATGTGAGAGCATGAAATTGATAGACAGTAGTATAACTCAGCAGGTTACGACTTCAACTGCATGTTACCAGCAAATACAGCTGTAAACGTTTTGGGGAAAATAATAGAACCGTAACAGCTTAGAATACTAATTATGTTTTGCAATATATTTAATTCGGATATGATATAGTGTGTTATATAAATTTGAGTTAATTGCACTAAAGCATTATGCTGTAGATTATATTTTAAGGGGAACAAGAGCTGTGTTTGTGAAACACAATGCTACTGCGCTTTGAAGCCGCAATTGGCAGCTATTTTAGAAACAAGGTTGTATTTTAAATGTAAATGTCACGGTGACCTTCACCTTTGACCTAGTGACATCAAACCATGCTTAATTGTAGATGTCAATGAGATGCATGCACATGTGAAGTTTAAAGAACATAGACCCAAGAGTTTTCATTTTATGAGCAAGGTTAAAGTTTTGGGACAGAATGACAGAATGACAGACAGACAGGCCAAAAACAATATACCCCCTTTTTTAAAAAAGGGGGCATAAAAAACATGTAAGGTTGTTAAGTTTGGAACTTTAGTTGGGAACAAATGTACTAACTGTTTTGAAATGATACACATTATGTCAACAAATAACAAATTAATTTATAACGTCTCAATAACTCATCACTACTAAATCACTACTAACAGATTAAATCATTATTTTAGCCTGTCTAAAGAAACCCTCACAGATTGAATCGTTACTCAGGAAGGAATCTTAATCACTTCTCACCGGTAAAAGCATTACTTCACCCAGTCTAAATCTGTACTCGAAGATTAAATCATTACTTCAACCAGTCTAAATCACTACTCACAGATAATATCATTACTTCAAGCAGTCTAAATCACTACTCACAGATGATATAATCAAATCAACCAGTCTTAATCACTACTAACAGATAAAATCATTAGTTCAACCAGTCTAAATCACTACTCACAGATTATATCATTACTTCAACCAGTCTAAATCACTACCCACAGATAATATCATTACTTCAACCAGTCTTAATCACTACTCACAGATTATATCATTACTCCAATCAGTCTTAATCACTTCTAACAGATTAAAACATTACTTCAACCAGTCTAAATTACTACTAACAGATTAAAGCATTACTACAACCAGTCTAAATCACTTCTCACAGATAATACCATTACTTCAACCAGTCTAAATCACTACTTACAGATTAAAGCATTACTTCAACCAGTCTAAAGAACTACTCACAGATTAGAGGATTAATTCAACCAGTCTTAATCACTACTTACAGATTAGAGCATTAATTCAACCAGTCTAAATCACTACTCACAGATTATATCATTACTTCAACCAGTCTAAATCACTACTCACAGAGAATATCATTACTTCAACCAGTCTTAATCACTACTTACAGATTAAAGGATTACTTCAACCAGTCTAAATCACTACTTACAGATAAGAGCATTAATTCAACCAGTCTAAATCACTACTCACAAATAATATCAATACTTCAACCAGTCTAAATCACTTCTTAAAGATTAGAGCATTAATTCAACCAGTCTAAAGCACTACTCACAGATAATATCATTACTTCAACCAGTCTAAATCACTACTTACAGATTAAAGCATTTCTTAAACCAGTCTAAATCACTACTCCAGGATGATATCATTACTTAAACCATTCTTAATCTATACTCACAAGTGACATGTGACTCGTCCCTATCAAACATCTTTACCTCCGTGCAGTCACTGTCCCACTTGGAGGGCAGTGCGTCACAGTCTGGGAGTTGGGCCTGCTTGCTGGTGAACTGGATTTTAGACCACTGGACATAGCACAGAAGATCCTGCACGGCCCTACAGCTCTCTCTGAAAGGCACAAATTTGATTTGAGTCTCGCTCTAGGAAAAGAGGGTTTAATGAATGTGCATTTATTGCATTCAGTAAAATGTAAGATATTCAAAAACCAAAAAAGACACATAATCACATTCTTTGGAGATTCAGATTTTGCACGTCGCAATGTCTTACTGACAGAAAAAGACGATAAAAACCCAAATATTTAAATGTTAACTAAACGTTGAAATGTGTTTGCCATCTATATCACAGAAAGGCAAATTAAATGTGCCGTAACTATTCCAGAAATCTAAGTTGGATAGACAAACTCAATAAACCTGGGTAAGAAAACATGGAAAATGATGTGTCAATATGCCAAGTCTCAGCAAACAGCTGTGTTACCAGTGGAAGGCATGTCGGCATGTCTGCATTCCTGTCTGTACTCAGTACCCTTTGAGCGCTGGAACCGGATTTTGAAGGCCTTTGCAAACAGTTTGGATCCAGATGAGACGCCACAGAACGTGGCGTCTCATCAGGATTCAAACTGTTTGCTATTCTGATAGTATTCTTTGAAAAAAATCAAAGAAAATGCTAATTTTTGAAATTTAGCAGACAACATTTTAGCAGACGACAAATTTCCCAGCATGCAAAGGGTTAAGGAGACACGGGCCACACAAACAACATTACAAAATCATTGCACAAAATGAGCTTATAAAATGTATAACAACTTTTATTAATGATGAAAAAACAGTGGCTGAAAACACTTCAGTTTCATTATATTCAGATGTTTCATAGTGGCACGCATAATACGAGCAATTTGAATGAACCTGTTTACTATTCTGTCGATCGTTGACCTCGAATTGGGCATTTAGGCATTACATCGTAAAGAAAATCGCACTTTTATATATCACAATGAAGAAGGGTATTGCTTCTGTGTTCCAAACGAATATTTTTATCGCGGCATAATGAACATTCCATCAAAACTGCAACAACACGACCATCACTCTGAAACATTATCTGGTCAGGTGGTCAAACTGTTAAACAGTAATTTTGGTGGGGGTCCCTGATGAGTGTGTGTACATGCATTTCCTGCAGACAAATTTGTTTACAAAGAAATTTACCTTTCGAGGCTTTCTCTGGAGTAATTGGCGCATTGTTTATTTCTTCTGTAAGAGAATTGCTCAGAAGTATCCCAAGTTCTCCTCGATAATTTACTATACGGGCCCGTTAATTAGAAAAATGATTTCTTTGACAGTGTTTTATTAGGAATATGTTGGATATATAGCGTTATATATCGAAATACATGAAATATGTTTGCGAAGAAATGCATATAAAATACAGCACTTAGTCTATATTTTAACCGAACCTTCCACAGACATATATCAGATAATATGCAATTAGTCTCTTCTGTTAGTAAAATTTACCAATACGTTTACTTAGAAATCCCTGTGATGATTGATACAAGTGCAATCAGTCCAGCTTAATATCTATTGGGCAATGAAGAATGTTGTATGGCCTTCAAGTCAGAAACGTTTCAGAAATTGGGAAAGGCATCGATCCCTTTTTGTAAAATTGAACTAAATAAATATATAACTATCACTTCAGGCAATAATAGCGTTAAACTAGTACTGCCCTTTTTTAACCATTGTAATACAATGTGTTTGTATATATGTGATGTTTTTCTTAAACAAGATTTGTTTAATGTCAACCTCGTAGTATATTCCTTTATATCAAAACACTTGGTAATTTTTACTGACCGATACAAAATAAAAATATTCTAAACTATGTCTTAAATATACTTTCCTATTAAAAGTCTGAATTACTGGCGCCACAATAAGTAGGCTCAAAACCTACAAAACAGTGACATAGACTTCGGCGATAAAATATACATTACAGTTGTTAATTGCAGTAGCTCACTGACTGTACCTGTGCTTTATGTTGATAGATTCACATTTTTTTTCTTTTTCCCCTTTCGTGTCAACTAGCGATTATATTCAATTTATCTTGGATTAAATGACGTCAATTATTTTAGCCTTGAAACGTACTAGAAGGTCATGGCTTCCCGTCATTGTCAACAATATTCCCATCAATCAGCAGATGTGTCAATTACACAAGTCTCAATGATCTCGTGGTTATGGTGTTTTGGTGGCCATTTGCTACAGAGATCCAGTTTGGAGAACGTTGGGAGAAATTGTTTACTTTAATTTTGTAAATATATGTTCTTGTTATTTTACTTTATAATGTCAAATAAATACATTGATGAAATATATCGCAATACATGTATACACAATTTTGTGTCTGTTTCGGCCTTCCACTGCACCATAACCAATTGCTTAACGATAATGTACTTAATGCTGTTTCACGATGCAATTTGTTTGATATAAAGTTTAAACTGCCACTACCCCTTTGTGACGTTCCAAATTATAGACTCCAGAACAAAACGTTTTGCACGTGGATAGTGCTAAAAAAATCCTGGGATATGTAACGTCTTCTTGAACATTGTAACACATTCTTTTCGTACATGAATGCCGAGAATGTCATACCGAGCGATGCGGAGTAAACAATTCTTGTTCGAGAATGGGGAAAAACTGCCGGGCTGAAAAATGTATGCAACAGCTTGACAATAAATTAAAAAAACCTTAATGTGAATAGCAGAAAACTAACAAGAATTGTACATTTGTTTTCCTGACGAATATGCCAAATTATGCAATATGAGTATTTCAGGTAACTATGGTACTGCACATGAACAGCGAAAAAGATAACTTGCGTTATGTTGAAAGAAGATGGTACAAATATACAGATTTTTTGTCAATAAATTATATTTTCTACGTCTCTTTGTGGATTTAATTAAATATGTGCTTAGCACATTAAACGTATCCATACATTTTCATGAAAAGTTCTTTTATGTTGAACACGTAATGATGATTTTTAGAAAAGAATGGCACACTGAAGCAAAATCGGAAATATTTTTTCTTAAAATTATATATTTTGATCACAAACTTTAATAAGCATTGTTATATTTGACATATAAACAGTTGTTTTTGAGGATGATGATTATAGGTGGCGATAGGTGTAGTGATGATGATGATGAGTTTTTCTTTAAATAACAAATCCAACATGAAATATATTACTATATAATTACTATGATGACATGCTAAACACTGTATCTCGTGTAAAACAGCCATTCTTTTGTAGAGAGTTTATTCAACATACATTAGGCTTTAAGCCCATGAGTAAACACATATTACAACACAATATATTCAAAAATGGTCAATGGCGTACAGAATTTTTAACAGGACGTAGATCAAAATCTTAATACAACAAATTCTTATACACTTTATAGTATATTGTATTTTTATATATAAATTATATATATATATATAAATGAAAGTACTTGGAGAGAAACTATTGATAATATAAGTCAGCTCCTTATTTAAAAGCTTAAAAAACAAAAATGGATAGATTTCGTACGCTTTTTTCATTGTCAGTCTGTAAGAGGTCAATAAACTTGATCATGTTTGTGTTCTTCCAATAGTATGTATTTATGTATATCTTACGTAAACTAAGTTCGTATATTAAGCTGTTTAAGATAACCGTTTGACCGTTTTACTGACTACATTTTCTATGACAGATCTAATTTCACGGCAATATTATAGCGAAATGAAATGGCGTCGCATTAGATCAGCATGTTTCTTATAATAAAGTATGTGTTGTTAAATAGCCTATGATAAATAAGATCTGACACTCGTACTATATCATTTAAACCTTGTAGTATCTACAAATGTTATTTGTAAGATGAAATGCTTCCCTGTAATGCAATGAAGAGCACCAGAACGTAGCATAAATATCATGACTATCACAGACAATTAATAATCAATTACAGTGTGTGTTGGAAAGAGTTGAAGTATTTCACAACATCCAGTCTCTAAAAAACAAACACTTATAGTGGTGTAGAAATATTTTTATTAGCGAAATTTCAGTTGCAAGATAAAAGACGATTTGAGATAATGCACTATAGAAAGTCATGAAAACAAAAGGCTTCAGTTAATGGTTTGAAAAATAGTGGGTTATAGTCTGAATGAAAGTGTTATTCTAATCAAGAACAAATGGGAAAACAATCAATTAAAAATGTGGAGATAATGACAACGCCACCGTGCTAATGAGCCTGGACACTTGGCTAAACACGCCCTGCGGCTCAACAAGTGAGGCACTCCATTGGTCTGGGGGAAAAGGTTAGATCAAGGTATTGATGCACAGTGAAAGGTCGAAGATTGGCACCTTTCAAATCATTGTGAAGACATGCTTGTCAAAATGAATAATGATACACAGGTTCAGTTTCCATTTGTGAAGATGTGGGTTGGATACGGTAGAGGTCGCTCAATGTGATAAAGGGAAGCGGTAACGAACCCATTTATAATATACCGTAATCCAGATTATAAGTGAGCTTGATGTCAAGAATTGTTATATATACTATCATATTCTTTGTTCCGGAGATTTTGCAACTAGATATCCACATTTGTATTTGATTACAATTGCTAGCGCCGGTTAAATTTCAACTTCAAATTGTGCATTTTCATCTCAACCTCTGTAATCTGTCAGCACATTTTAGACATGAAATATTGGTCCGTTATACAAGGTGCTTATTTAAAATGAAGCGTTCTGGGCGACGATCCTGGCAAAACTAGATATAGCTGGAAAGAAAAACGTGCATGATGTGGAACTGAACACCAGTCTTCTTTCATAGTTTATTCTGGACCCCAGACTGTACAAAGCTCATTGAAATCATGCAGTCAAATAAATAATAATAAGAAGAATAGTAATAATAGCGTTCATGTTATCCACGCTTGAGACATATAATTCAGAACAAAAATGTCCTCATAAGAGTTCACATCTAGAATCTAGCACATGTTCACCATCCAAACTCAGTATTCACAGAGCATTACACGCTATACATTCAATAATCACTTTGAAAAATCAATATATTTCTACTATGGGATAAAAAAAACATGTTATTATAATTATTTTTTTCAATAAACCAAAATATATCATAGTAAATATGAAACTTTGAGTTATTTAGCAAATATTGGGTTAGTAAAGGGGAAATAACAGTTTTGAGAATTTTTCAGATTAAAGGGTAAGGATAAAATTAAAACGTAA
This sequence comes from Dreissena rostriformis, assembly GCA_007657795.1. Classification (NCBI taxonomy): domain Eukaryota; kingdom Metazoa; phylum Mollusca; class Bivalvia; order Myida; family Dreissenidae; genus Dreissena; species Dreissena rostriformis. The sequence goes on along the minus strand of VMBQ01000336.1, from coordinate 224,113 downwards.
GATGCTTTGTTAAACACGGCCATATATTGTACACATTTTAATCCTTGCACACCCTGAAACTTGGTACAGCTTGAACATTCAAAGACATAATGTATATATACACATGTATACATAATAAATAAATACAAATACACATTCAGTAGCTAAACACTTTTTGCATCACTGCCTTTCTTACACTATAGTCAATGTAGAAAGTAAGCTTAAAAGTCTAAGCTCATTTAAAACAAGAGATGTGTTTGTCAGAAACACAATGCCCCCTACNTTAAAACATTTCAAGCATAATTTGTATTAATGTATACAATGATTCAACACATTACTCTATTTTCAGAAGGTTGAAATTAACAACTTTGTGATATAACTTACAGATTAAACAAGTAAATTTCCTTCCCAGTGTAGCATCATTTCTTGACATTATCAATAGTATCATGGTCATTAAAGATTGTGGAACCTTTGCTATATGTTTGCAAATCTTTGACAACATCACGTATGTTTTTTCTTTTTTTTTATTACATTTAATATCAGACATTGATAAATGTAATAAAACATTTCACATGAAATTAAATTAAAACTTTCTTTTTTAGTTTATTTATACATTGAATGTTTGCAAAAGACAATAATTAATATAACAATTATTCGTTGCAGATATCATTATGTAATGCAGTTACATTTATTTCAAGCAATACCGGTTTTATCTTCAGACAACAGTTTATTTGAAGTCATCATATTTTCATGTTGGAAAACTAAATTGCATGAATTTAATACTTTGTCAATTATTGGAAGTGCTCTATTATAATGTTGTTGACAAACGATGGTTCTTTTGAAATCCATCACAGACTTTTAACCATCACTTATGCAGTGTTAAACAATTAAACAGCGCTTGGACCTTTCAATTCAACACGAACAAAATGAAGAAAATAACAGTTAGCGCTTGAAACTTTCTGAAATTTTAAAGAGCCTACAAAATATATGATGTGGAGTTTTAAGATAAAATGAGAGAAAATCCAATTTCTTATATTTGATCTTAATATAAAATAAATTATAAAAAAATAAAAACTTGTTTCAAGTGTGGTGATACTTGCAATAGTGAGGCGATACGATGATTTAATGGGATTTTTTTACTAATTAAAGTTAATATGTTAGGAAAAATTATAATATTAATACAATTGTGATTGATGTCTTCTCAAGTAAACAAGGTGACAGGTGGTGTGAAACATTCCTTTACATTAATCAGGACCATGTAGTTAAAAAATAAACACTTGTCTTATCATAAGATTTTTTTCCATGTTATTGCAGCACAACATCTGTGAATACCATGTAGTTTTCCTTATCTTTATATAAAAGTATCAACTTCTTAGGGAACTAGAGAGCTGGCAACACGTTTTATCTTGCCATCAGAATATAGCAACAGGGGTTTCTCATATGATGTAAAAAGTATGGGCTTCATTGCTGGATGAAAAAAAAACAATGTCCTATGGTTAAAACTGTCAGATATGCACATAAATAGGGATTGCAAATCCAACAGCGATTGGTCAGTTGGACAATTTATGGTAAAAGCGTACTTTGTATGTCAAAATCCATAAGTTATTTCAATCATTCACTCTCCATTGAACATATTTCAAAACCTTATTTACCAACAAGAACAATTTTTATTAGTTTTGTATTCATATAACGTATTTCATGACTGCTTATTTACCTGTTATCATTTCTATCCACTGTTTCAATGGAACCATCAGATAACATGAGGCAAACCATGTTTTTTCAAGAACTGTATACTGATAAAAGTAATGAAAACTCAGCACGGGCTTATCAGCAACTCTAGATAATCATCCCTTATCAGTAAAAATTCTCAAGAGGTTTAATAGACTAATTTCGAATACTGTAAGCCTATGAGTTAGAACAATTCGAGGCCGGAAACCATCATGTAAGTAACTTTATTATTTAGGAATGCAAGCCCATAAAATTAAGTTATTGAGAAATTGAAGATATAATCTTTGGGGAGGAAAGGCTGATAATATCTTCACCTGCAGACAGTTCTCAAATCAATCATATTATTATGCGAGTTAGCATCTTTCAGCGCTAGGTTATTATTTTTTTCCTTAGGACTTCAGTAATGATAAAGATGGGCAAAAATGAAAACAGATTTCTTAGAAGGTAAAGTTAATTCTTGTTAGTTACAAAAAAGACAAAAATATGTGCCCATCACGTAATCTAGGCTATTTGGTACTTCAAATTTATATAACAAGACTTGTTTCTTGACATTTTATTAAATCACTAGTAGTAAATGTATTTCAAAACATAATATTGTAGAAAATATTAGTAGGTCTCAAGTTTGTCATATGTTGCTGACTTGGTTACATTTATTTCATGTCTCATTTATATGTGAATAAGCACCATTTCATAGGCTAGAACACCATTTAGATTTCCCAGAGTACAATAGAAAGAAATATTGCTTTCCATGGTTCTGGTTTATTTAGGTTTGTCTGTCTTCCACTTTGCAAGCGTAGCAAACGGGTGTTGGCATTTATTATTAGCACTAAATATATTACAGCCATGTTTGCATCACGCTGGGGTTTTCATTATATTTATACAACTGTATTATATCTTGTCATCTGTAAACTATTAAGTTGTTCAACTCAATATCGGTTAAGTAAACGAAACATCTGGAAAGAGTAGTTTAAGGTTAAGGCTAAACTTCATCATACATTGAGGGCCATTTATGCACCATCTTACAAACAGATTCAAATAGTTCCTCTATCTAAAGTAGGAAAAAACATTTTTTACTAAGTTTATCATGTTGAAAAAAAGGCAACAGAATAACTGTTCTTAAGTGAGGCCTAAATATTTAGTATAAGAATACACCAATAGTATTTTATATCAAGTAAATAAACTTAACACCCCTAAATTAAAGATTTTGATTTCTGTGATTTGTTGGCTTTTTATGTGTCTGACCCGAAGTGGCTCATGAATATGAAATGTCAAGTTGATTTTTCCCTTTTCATACAAATCCTGATATAAATACTCTTTGGTCATTTGTGCATAACCTTGTGCATGTATTTATAAAATAACATTGTTCCCCATAAATTGAGACACATGGTAAACAAGACTATTGCCAAGCAATGATGTCCCCTACTGGCTCCACCATTGTCAGATTTTTTTTATTTATTCATATTATTTGTTGCCATAGCAACCAGAATTTTGGACGAAGGAACAAAATGAAATGACGTGCATAATGTCCATATTGCCATCTATCCATGTTTCAAGTTTCATGAAAAAAAAACGAAGAACTTTTAAAGTTATCGCAGGATCCAGAAAAGTGTGACAGACAGACAGACAGACAGACAGACAGACAGACTGACTGACTGACTGACTGACTGACTGACTAACTGACTGACTGACTGACTGACTGACTGACAGACAAAGCGCAAACCATATGTCCCCTCCGGTGAAACTGGTAGGGGACAATAAAATGTATGTTTGTAAATCTATAAAACCAATGTTAAACTTAATTTGTAATTTCTCACAGATGTTCTGAATACAGACAACACATACATCAAATAACCACTTAAAAACATCATTAAATACTAAAAATAAATAGATATGATACAAATAGGATAAAAAACAGAGCCTCTAAACAGAACATGTTGATAATCTCATTTTTAGTCTTAAACAATAATTTAACTAAGGAAAATGTTGTTACACAGCAGCAAGTTATTTCTTGGTTTATATTTGAACCCAGGTGTATTTTATGAACTGATATCAGTTGGGCCCTGTTAAAAAATATGCTACAAACTACATAACATGACCTTAATAGCAGTATATTATTTGGGCTAAAATGTGCATGCTTTGACATAAAAATATAAACAAGTTGACTCTCATGCATTAAAAAAAACTTAAACAACAGCTGTAAATATTTGCATGTTAAAAGTGCAATAAATAAATGTCTTGCTTTCATGGAAAAATAATTTCAAAAGATTCAAACAGATCAACAAATAAGGATTAAGAATAAAATACACTTTTAAATAAACATGTAGGCTCTCTGACTAAGTCACAAGCAGTGATAAAATGTCTAAAAACACCAACACAACTGAGCACATATTTCACACAACTGTCACCTCTTTTGTTCGCTTTTTAGTCAATTCACTGTAGAGAGCATTTATTGCATTGAACAACATTGGGAATTTCGGACGATTGAATGGTTTTCGACTCCAGCATTTCAGCATTAAATCGTACACTTGTTGTGGCGTATTTTCCGGGCACACCAAGTTTTTCCCGTCTTTGAGGTATTCAACCACTTCTTCGTGAGTCATTCCGTAATACGGTTGAAGAGCGTATGAAAATATTTCCCAGAGAATAACGCCATACGACCAAACGTCAGATTCCACTGAAAATTTGTTATACAGGATGGATTCCAAAGGCATCCAACGAATAGGAATAGCATCGTTGTCGCTGCCTTTGTAATATTCCAGTCTATGTACACTTCGGGCAAGGCCAAAGTCTGAGATTTTTACCACTAAGTTATCTGTTATAAGACAATTTCTTGTTGCCAGATCTCTGTGAACATAATTTTTCTCCGATAAATACACCATCCCCGAGGCTATTTGTCGAGAAATGTCAAGCTGATCGGTTAAATCTAACGTCACTATGTCACCGTCAATAAACTGTAGATTCTTTTTTCGAAAGTTTATATACATTTCTGGACTACACAGTCTCAAATAGCCGTTCAAATCACCCTTTGTCATAAACTCAAATAATAAACACATTGGTTTTCCTATTGCACAAACCCCTAAAAACTTCACAATATTCGGGTGGTCAAATTCCGCCATTAGCGATGCCTCTCGTTCAAAATCTGCCTGCAAATCACCCGAAGCATCCTCTTTTAGCATTTTCACGGCCACAAGCCCATTTTCATTCTTACCCAAATTTGGCGCTTTTGCCGTAAACACACGTCCAAATGCCCCTTGACCTATGTCCTTTACATAAATGATGTCATTTCTTGGATATTCGAATGCCTGAAGTTTCGGATTCAGTCGTATGGGCTCTTCCACCACATGGTAGGACATGTTGGCAGGCAACTTCTGAATGTCGATCTCAAGGTCGTCCTGTGGCGTGTTCTTGTACTGACCGTTCCTGCGTCTGCTCACACACATGTGGTAGACGAGGATGCTGACAACAATTGCGATCAACACGCCAATGGACCCCACAACTGTTATGATGAGAATGGTCTTCCAGGAAAATGACTCTTCTGCTGGTTTCTTCGGTGCTTTCAATTCTACTGCATCTGCAAGTTGGAATAAGAGGAAGTTAGGCAAGGACACATTCTTTGTACCTGTTTATGATTTTAGAGATGGGGGTGGCACAAATTCTTCTTGACTTTAAGTTATGCATAAAGATAGTAGGCATACATATCCATACAATAATAACTTTTGATGAAGAAAGGGAAAGGCTTCTGAAATACTAGTTTTATTTACTTCTAGTACTTCTAAATACAAGAGGGCCATGATGGCCCTGTATCGCTCCACGGTTTTTTTATGCGAAAAAAGCGTGCAATGCGCATGGTTTGAAATGTACTCAAGCATGTGACTTTCTCTTTCTATCCCTTGTCCCACTGGGCGCTTAAAGTTGGAAGTGTGAGCATTTTTATATATGGAAATCTTTACTACGGTGTTAACTAAACAGACTAAAAAGCCCGGGAATTGTCGCACATATATGTGAACAGGATATGAAATTTGCTTATAACGTAGGTACATTTATCTCTCCAAAATATATTGTCGTTCTTTCTATTTCCTAGCCCTAGGCTCTATAATAATGAACAAGAAGATTTTTAAAGTTTGCAAAAAATAGGCCTTATTTAAGCATATGTTCATTTGTGTGACCCCCGGGGCAGGGTCAAATTTGACCCCAGGGGCATAATTTCAAAAAACTTGGTAGAGAACTTTAAGATTTTAATACATACAAAATTTGGTAGAAATAGGCCCAATGGTTATGGACAAGAAGATTTTTAAAGTTTGCACAAAATAGGCCCAATATAAGCATATGTTCAATTTTGTAACCCCTGGGGAACGGTCAAATTTGATCCCAGGAGCTTAATTTGAACAAACTTGGAAGAGGACTATTAGATGTCACTACATACCAAATTTGGTAGCCCTATGCCATACGGTTATGGACAAGAAGATTTTTAAAGTTTGCACAAAATAAGCCTTTTTTAAGCGTATGTTAATTTTTGTGACCCCCGGGGCAGGGTCATATTTGACCCCAGGGGCATAATTTGAACAAACTAAGTAGAGAACTATTAGATGTCACTACATAACGAATGTGGTAGCCCTAGGCCCAATGGNATTTTTTTTCAAAGAATACTATCAGAATAGCAAACAGTTTGGATCCTGATGAGACGCCACGTTCTGTGGCGTCTCATCTGGATCCAAACTGTTTGCAAAGGCCTTCAAAATCCGGTTCCAGCGCTCAAAGGGTTAAGTTGATTGATTATGTATACCAATGACCGCAATGTAACGAAGGCAAATAGATTTGCTACATCAAAGAAATGTAGGCCAGTTACCACATTTCACTGAAATTCACTTACTCAAAATTGCTGGCAATAAATTGAATAATTTGCAAACAACTCACTGGCTCAGTGAAAATTATGGTAGGTTATCTTTTGAGCCTGGTTCTGGGAAACATGGGCTTAATGCATGTGCGTAAAGTGTCGTCCCAGATTAGCCTGTGCACAGGCTAATCTGGGACCACACTTTCCGCTTTTACAGAGTTTTTTGTATAGAGGAAGTCTTTCTAAACAAAAATCCAGTCTAGGCGGAACGTGTTGTCCCTAATAAGCCTTTACGGACTGCACAGGCTAATCTTGGACAACACTTTACGCACATGCATTAAGCCCAGTTTTCCCAAAATGAGGCTCTTATGTAGCCTAGCCAAGTCTTGCATTAAAACCCAAATTCATTACCACCAAATAATTACAAAGAATTCTTTTCAAAGACAAGGCCTCCATAAGAGACCGATGGAAATGGGGCATGATGTAATAATTACCATAGCAAACAAACAGACCTCTCTCTTGGGCAGGACACTGCCATTGCATAATGAATGGCTTGATAAGCATTTTTATTAGCCCTTTGCATGCTGGGAAATTTGTCGTCTGCTAAAATGTCGTCTGCTGAATTTCTAAAATTATCATTTTCTTTGATTTTTTTCAAAGACCACTATCAGAATAGCAAACAGTTTGGATCCTGATGAGACGCCATATTCTGTGGCGTCTCATCAGGATCCAAACTGTTTGCAAAGACCTTTAAAATCCGGTTCCAGCGCTCAAAGGGTTAGATTTACACCAGTTTTTGAAGTGGTTTGCACTAAAGCCGAGCAGTTCTGGGCCAGTATTCACCAACCAATTCTTAGACTTAAGAATAAAGAATAGACTAAGTTCAAAGAAAAATACGCACTAAGTTTGATTATATACAATGCTTATACTGGTGATTATGTCATCAACAAAATGTTCTATATGAAGTATGATGTAGATAAAGGTGGTTAATGCCAAGTCTTACTGAAAATTAAAGGAATTCTTTAATATTCAAACTCAAACAATATTCTTTATTCTTAGACTTAAGTCTAAGAATTGGTTTGTGAATACTGCAAAAATGAACAAAAACCCTTAAGTCTGAGGTAAGGTGTCTAGGTCTCTCAAGATCTCCCTCCAGTATTTGATAGAAAATATTTTGCTGATAGATCTACTGATATTGAAGCAGTTGCACTTTATTTGACAGGTGCAAGATTTTGATCAAGATGCACTTTGTACACCAATATCTCATTGCCTCAAGCCACTTGCGCTGTACGCCCAGTTCTTTTTATCCTTCCAGCCACTTGTGCATGGTAATTATATAATCTTGTGAATGTAATTTGGAATTTGTGTCAAGGGCTGAACACACTTTGTTTTATGGGTTGAAACACTTCAGTTCCAAGATCTACAGGTGTTAAAGCGACAATATTGCTCAAAAAGAATAAATTGAGTCGTAGTTACTACTATCACATCGTCCCCTCTCCGCGAAAATGGCCAATCTCAGTATTGGTACGAAAACGGGTTTTGACATTTTCGCAAAGGTGAAAACGGCCCGCTTCTCCCGCGAAGAATTTGAAGGTCCTATCCAATCGGCTATAAAAGTTATACCCATGTGACAATTTGGCGAAGTTTGATTGGTTGGAAAAAATGTGTGCGAAAATTTCCAAACTAAATGTAAACAAGTCAGCAGCCGATAAAAAAATATGAGAAAATTGTCTAACTCAAGCTTTGACTACAGAAACAGTCAAACGTCACTTTAAACATTATAACACATGTAGGGATATCACAAGAGTCATAATGCAAAGTTTTAGCTTCATTCTGTATTTTTTTTTTTTAAATATGAAGTTTTTTTCCTTCTCCTGAAAACTTGTAAATATTGAGGTTGGCCATTTTCGCGGGGAGGGGACGATATGATCTTAAGATTAAGATCAATGTCCTCAGGGATTGCACCTCTGTTTAAATTTTACACACCCAATAACTGCTTATGTTGCTACATTTTTTGTTTCAAAATTTATGTTTATAAGTCAGATTTGGTAAAGGAAAGTAAAATATTGAAGGATGCCTCTGGGAGGAAAACTGTATGTTTTAAACAAAGAAACAAGGGGAAGCTTTGTTAAACAGTAAGACCCTTTCATTTAATCAAAAGTCCAAATTTGTTATTGATCAGACAAAGAGGCAGATGGCTTTTTCGAAAATATAATTGAATTACAATAAATGAACACTGGTGAGTCCCTCTATCCACGTACCGAGTTTCATGAACCTATCTTAACCCATTTATGCCTAGCGTATATAAACAATTCCTTGGCAAACAGTGTAGACCCAGATGAGACGCCGCATCATGCGGCGTCTCATCAGGGTCTACGCTGTTTGCTGAAAGAAATTTCTGTAAGAAATATTCTTAATATAGAAATAAATATACTAGACATCCCTAATTTTAGTAATAAATTGATCCAATTTAGAAGGATGGGAGAGTCCACTAGGCATAAATGGGTTAAGTTCTTTTCGAGTTATCACAGGATACAGATTCGGGTGGAAACACTGACAGATGGAACCACTGACATACGGACAGGATGTGGCTTAACCTTAAGTCCCATCCGGTTACATCAGTAAGGGACTAAGTCCCATCTGGTTACACCAGTACGGGACAAAGTCCCATCCGGTTACATCAGTACCGGACTAAGTCACATCCGGTTACATCAGAATGGGACTTAAAGTCCCATCCGGTTACATAAGTACCGGACTAATAAGCTCCAATTAACTGCATATATTTATTTACTTATCTTTCAGTTTTACACCCAAACCACAATGACTGTAAGGTAACAAGGCAAGAACATAACTGCTTTAATATAGGAACAGAATTATATTTTGCAATGTAGTTCACCACAAGCATTTGCGGAGAAACATTCAGGAAATTTATTTTGTTCTCACCCGTCTATATTGTGAACAGGATATGAAATTGCTTCACAAGCAGCCACCACAGCAAAAACATCACTTATTGTCATTAAAATACCAGAATGCACCAACATTACAATCACAGTTTATGTGAGAGCATGAAATTGATAGACAGTAGTATAACTCAGCAGGTCACGACTTCAACTGCATGTTTCCAGCAAATACAGCATTAAATGGTTTGGGGAAAATAATAGAACCGTAACACATTAGAATACTCATTATGTTTTGCAATATATTTAATTCCGATTTTATTATTGTGTGTCATATAAATTTGAGTTAATTGCACTTAAGGATTATGCTTGTAGATTATATTTTTAGAGGAAAAAACATGTTAGGTTGTTAAGTTTGGAACTTTAGTTAGGAACATTCATGGTATTTTATTTGAATGTGCCAAATGTAGTTTGGAACATCCATCCTATTTTATTTGAATGCCCCAAATGAAGTTTGGAACATTCATGGTATTGTATTTGAATGCGCCAAATGTAGTTTGGAACATTCATCATATTTTATTTGAATGCGCCAAATGTAGTTTGGAACATTCATTGTATTTTATTTGAATGCTCCAAATGTACAAACAGTTTAGGAAAGATACGCATTTATGTCAACAAATAACAAATTACCTTATCAGATCTCAATAACTCCTCACTACTAAATCACTACTTAAGCCTGTCTAAATCACCCCTCACAGATTGAATCATTACTCTGGAAGGAATCTTAATCACTACTCACCGATAAAAGCACGGATTATATCATTACTTCAACCAGTCTTAATCACTACTAACAGATTAAAGCATTACTTCAATCAGTCTAAATCACTTCTCACAGATAAAATCATTATTCCAACCAGTCTAAATCACTACTCACAGATAATATCATTACTTCAACCAGTCTTAATCACAACTTACAGATTAAAGCATTACTTCAATCAGTCTAAATCACTTCTCACAGATTATATCATTACTTCAACCAGTCTAAATCACTACTCACAGATAATATCATTACTTCAACCAGTCTAAATCACTACTCACAGATAATATAATTACTTCAACCAGTCTAAATCACTACTTACAGATTAAAGCATTACTTCAATCAGTCTAAATCACTTCTCACAGATAATATCATTACTTCAACCAGTCTAAATTACTTCTTACAGATAATATCATTACTTCAACCAGTCTAAATCACTACTTACAGATTAAATCATTATTCCAACCAGTCTAAATCACTTCTCACAGATTATATCATTACTTCAACCAGTCTAAATTACTACTTACAGATAATATCATTACTTCAACCAGTCTAAATCACTTCTCACAGAATAAATCATTACTTCAACCAGTCTAAATCACTACTTACAGATCGAATAAATCATTACTTAAATCAGTCTAAATCAGTACTCACAGATTACATAATTAATGGAACCAGTCTAAATCACTACTGAGAGATAAAATCATTAATTGAACAAGTCTAAATCACTACTCACAGAATAAATCATTAATGGAACCAGTCTAAAGCACTTCTCACAGAATAAAGCATTACTTCAACCAGTCTAAATCACTACTCACAGATGATGTCATTACTTGAATCTATACTCACAAGTGACATGTGACTCGTCCCTGTCAAACATCTTAGCCTCCGTGCAGTCACTGTCCCATTTGGAGGGCAGTGCATCACAGTCCGGGAGTTTGGCCTGTTTGCTGGTGTACTGGATGTTAGACCACTGGACGTAGCACAGAAGGTCCTGCACAGCCCTACAGCTTTCTCTGAAAGGCACAAATTTGATTTGAGCCTCGCTCTGGGAAAACGGGGTTTAATGCATATGCGTAAAGTGTAGTCCCAGATTAGCCTGTGCAGTCTGCACAGGCTCACCAGGGAAGACCCTTTTCGGTTTTATTTAATTGTTTGGTTAAAGGGAGTATCTACTTAGCAAAATTAGGGTGTTGCCCCTGAGTAGCACAAATATGTTCATTCAGGCAGCAGAAGAGCATTCCTATAAAAGGGCCAACTTTTAACAAATGGACCAATACCATATCGTTTCTAGGGCAAAAAGGTCAGAGGCAAGTTGTTGGACTAAGAGCCCAAAGATCATGGGTCTAATGACTGACAGAACAACATTTGATAACAAGTACAATCACGCAGTCTAGACTGATGTTATCCCATTTCCTTTTTTTTTGAATTTTCTTTGCTTCTTTTTTAGCATGCTGGACTTTTTGAACTTTTCCAGACAGTAAGCAAAACTTAAGCAAGGATTTTGTTATTGTGTAACATAAATGGGATTTGTCTGCAGGTATGTTTCCTACATTTGCCATGCTCTGGGAAAACACGGCTTAAGATAGGGGGATCAACAAAGGTATTCTTGCTTTTTAAATGTGATCTAAACAAATGATTCCTTTATTGCATTCAGTAAAATGTAAGATATTCTGAAACTAAAATAGACACATAATCACATTCTTTGGATATTCAGATTATGCACGTCGCAATTTCTTACCGACAGAAAAAGACGATAAAAAACACAAATATTTAAATGTAAACTAAATGTTGGAAGTTGTTTGCCATCTTTATCACAAAAAGGCAAATTTAATGTGCCTAACTATTCCAGAAATCCAAGTTGGATAGACAAACTCAATAAACATGGGTAAGATAACATGGAAAATGATGTGTCAATCTGCCAAGTCTCAACAAACTGATGAGTTACCAGTGGAAGGCATGTAGGCATGTCTGCATTCCTGCCGGCACTTACTTTAAAGAGACATGGCCCACAAAAACAACATTTAAAAATCATTGCACAAAATGATTGATCTTATTTAATGTATAACAACTTTTTTTATAACTGACGTAAAAACAGAAGATCTCCTCAGTTATATTTTTATAATGTAAAAATATTCAAGTCAAAACATTTTAAATGAAAGAAAATAAAACAGAAACACTATTAAGGAGCAATCTCAGTGCATGCAGAAAACTTTTAAATCCACAGAGCAAAAATAGACCAAAAATAAATTCCAATTAAAACATTACTCAGATGCAGAGAAACTGAAACATGCATCAAGCTCATATTCATCTCCAGCTAATAATAGGCATGTTTAACAGACACAAAAATCTTCTTCTTCCCATTAATTGCAGGGCTCCTCTGGAGCATCAGCGCAATTTGACTATTCAGTGAGTCTTGGGCCTGGGTAGAACCAGTACTCGGTGTCTTTGGGGGAGATTTAAAGAACACTCACACAGTGGGGATCGAACCTGTGACCTCCCGATCGCTAGGCGGACACCATATCCACTACACCACGGCGATCTCAATTTACAATTAATTGCAAAAGCAATTCAATCAAACAGCATCCGAACTGTCCATATGAGCCTGGCTCTGGGAAAACTGTGTTTAATGCATGAGCAAAAAGTGTTGTCCAATGTCTATGCAGTCTACACAGGCTAATCTGGGACGAATCTTTCCGCCATAACTGGAATAGCGATAAGAAAAGACTAACTTTAAATTAAAACTACAATAAAAGCAAAATGTGTCGTCCCTGATAAGCCTGTGCGGACAGGACACGCTCATCTGTGATCATTATTATACGCACTGAATGCATATGCATTAAACCCCACTTTCCCAGAGTGAGGCTCAGATATCCTGAATACTCAGCTATCATTGGCACCACAGACAGGGTTATTGTCTCTTCCCTTATCACAGTGGTATCATGTCTGCATGTCACGGTTACAGAATGCTGATATGTGCCTGATAAGCATTTGGCTTTCATTGCAGAGAATAATGTGATGTTGCATGGAATTTATGAATGAAACAATTCGTTCTCTTGCAAGGGCAATTTTGCCATTTTGAGTATTTTGTGCACTGCAAGAATTTGCACAGATGTCTGACACAACGGGATGCCCATAAATATTAAATATAAAGAGTGAGATAATATTTTTAACAAAAAAATTGTCACCATTTTGCCTCATTTAACCATGACTCTTACTTCTGCCACTTAAGCAAGTTATCTGCAATACACAGCACATCCTAGCTATAATTATGTCTTGCCATTTGCAAAAGAAATTGTGTCTCAGATGTGTCTAGGACACACACAATAATAAAATCACATCTGGTGTTACTGCCAAATCTCACACTTTGTACAACAGCCATCAAAGACTCCTTTATGAGCCTTAGAAGAGCAACCTTACGGTAATATGAGGTTACACAACACCATAATTCAAGTGTGGCGTCTGCTTAATATCAACTTCTAGCAAACTGATATGGTTCAATGAAATATGGCTGTTTTGATGTTTTATCAGCTATGCTCTAATAGATGTAAACAGGGTGGAACATTGATTGGGTCAGTTTCTTTAGTAGCAGTGGAACCAGTAGCTAGGGTCCTTCCGCAGGTCAAGTTTGTAATAATTAAAAGCATCTAACTTAATGGCTATCTCATGTACTTAATTAGTTGTGCAGATCAGTGGTACCATATTTATATCCCTATGAGAGAAACTGGCATCCATGCAGTCTGGTCTGGAGCTACCCTGGCCGCATATGGCACAAGACCCATTTTCGCATGACCCATTTTCACATGCTCAATTGACCTTTTGCCCTAAATCTTATAAATACAGCAGTTAAAAAGCAGGCTAATCTTTACTTTAATTGTTCTCGGAGCTGCAACTGAAAACCATTCAAGCAAAACACTACTACTTTTGTAGTAGATTGTGGGACATGGAAGACTGTTCTGTACTCAACAATAGTTCGTCTTATTGTTAAAATTAATGTAGCATAGCCGTAAATATAAATAAAACAAATACTAGGGCACGATACATTATGACAGGTCCACCTAAAGGCACAAAGGACGCTTATTGAATTTGTGTCTGATATACAAAGTTGTTAATTGTTTTAGTACATTACGTAGGTATATATTACATACCTAATGAGCAGTAAACCGGTATCGAGTGTCAGACAATGACACATTGCAAGTATCAAATTCAACAATAATGACAAACAAAATTCTCACATTTATTTCCACAGTTGTGCTAAGTTGTGAAATTGACTTGCTCATGTAACACCCAAAAATACAATCTTAATTAATAATTAACCTTAATAACCTTATTTTTTTTTTTTATATTCAACATCAGATGATCCCAATACAGGCAGAACAGTTATGTTTGTTAAACCTTTGAGTGCTGGAACCGGATTTTAAAGGTTTTTGCAAACAGTTTGGATCCAGATGAGACGCCACAGAACGTGGCGTCTCATCAGGATCCAAACTGTTTGCTATTCTGATAGTATTCTGTGAAAAAAAATGAAGAAAATGCTAATTTTAGAAATTCAGCAGACAACATTTTAGAAGACGACAAATTACCCAGCATGCAAAGGGCTAACTACTCACACCTCTGAGCAAAACTGAAATAGTACACGACTGCAACATTTAAAACAGGAGTAAACAAAAAATCTGTAAAAAACAATTAATTATATTTTGAAAAATATTTGAGTCGTGTCCTGCGAAAACTGGGCTTAATGCATGAGTTTAAAGTGTCATCCTTAATTAGTCTGTGCAGTTCTTGGAATTTTTTGTTAAAAGGAAGTCTGTTGTAAACAAAAATCCAGTTATGGCTGAAAGAGGCGTGCCTGATTAGCATTTGCACAGTCTATTCAGGGACGAAACTTTCTGCCAAGACTGGATTCCATGTTTAAAGAAACTTCATGAAAACGAAAAATTCTGTAAAAGCATTTGCCTTGGTTTTCTGTTTGTGGCTAATATTGACTACACTATTACATGCACACTGAAATGAATTATTAGTCTACTTAACACTATGACCGAACATATAACCTAGAGTGACAAACTCACCTGCAAACCTCCACTGGTTTAACGCGGCTTTGCTGGTGCGTCCCTGGTTCGATCTCCGACGCGTTACAAGGCGGGAACACATTGTTACATATCAGATTTGCTGCATGACCGTTACAGCGTTCTTGAAGCATTTTTGAAGTGTCCACTGAGATTATAAGTTCAAGGAGATCGGACACTCTTCTTTCCTGGTCTTCAAATTTCGTGAGAAATACATGACCACTGCCAAGGGGATCGGAGCACACAGTACCGTTGTATGGCATGCAGATGCCTGGCTGACTGTAACTGGAAATAGTAAGAACATTAATATAATTATTTTCATGTTAATCATTAATTTGCTGATGTATTAAGATTCATATTTAAGTCACAGAAATATGGAGTTTCTTGGGCCCCAGCAACTGAAATTTGTGTTTATTTGAACCACGTCATGCGAAATTGGGTCTTATGTCATATGAGGGAAGCATAGCTCCAGACCAGCCTGCCCATTCGCCCAGTACGGTCAGGAGCTTCCCTGATCGCTTTAAGTCCCAAAAAATGTTGTGGTCTCAACAACAGACATTGCAGCACCTGACCAGACTATGCAAATGCGCAGGCTGGTGACTGGAGCTATGCTGGCCACATAAAAATTATGACATAAGACCCATTTTCGCATTATACTGCTCATTTGTGCTGGAATGCACCAATCTTAGCTTGAATATTCACTAAAGCTTTCTAAAAATTCTTTGATTAATTCCCCAGCGCCACTGCATCAACTAAGTTCAAGGGCAAATAACTCGGGAAAGTGTGGATCACAAGAGATGAAACAGTATCTTACACATAGGAGAAGAGTACAGCAAGACACTTTACATTGGAAAGTGGAAATTAACTTTTAAGCGCCTGAATGTTAGCCAATTATTTGGTTTTGCATGTGCACCAATGGCATCCCTCGATCATTACTGCACTAGATGCACGTGATTATTATGCCAATGCTATTAGACTGATTTATTCCAACTTTCAAGGTGTTGCCAACAGAATAAACAAGCCAGTCTCAAATGGTTCCTCACAAGCATGTTCCCAGTGCAATATCCCAGGAGATTGATGGGTGTTATCTCCTCAAACAGAAATTGAAACATGACTGTCAACTTTCATGAAATCTCCAGGTTACATGTTTATCTTTGGGAGATATAGTACAACGCGCAAATATTTTCATTCGGGGTAAAACATTCCACAGCAGCCGAAACAGGAGATGTGTTCGTCAGAAACACAATGCCCCCTACTGCGCCGCTTTGGAAAAAAAATAAAAAAAATAAATGACCTTTGACCTTGAAGGATGACCTTGACCTTTCACCACTCAAAATGTGCAGCTCCATGAGATGCACATGCATTTTTTATTTTATTTTTACCTTTGACCTTGAAGGATGACCTTGAACTTTCACCACTCAAAATGTGCAGCTTCATGAGATACACATGCATGCCAAATATCAAGTTGCTATCTTCAATATTGCAAAAGTTATGACCAACGTTAAAGTTTTTGGACAGACACACAGACGACAGACAGACGGTCAAAATTTGTGTGCGTATGGAAAGGCCTTGTCCATATACACATGCATACCAAATATGAAGGTTATATCTCAAGGGACATAGAAGTTATGAGCATTTTTCGAAACCTAAACGCAGATTTTGAAACCTAAACGCAGACCCTTACTTCAAGGTCAAGGTCACAGGGGTCAAAATTTTTGTGCGTATGGAAAGGCCTTGTCCATATACACATGCATACCAAATATGAAGGTTATATCTCAAGGGACATAGAAGTTATGAGCATTTTTCGAAACCTAAACGCAGATTTTGAAACCTAAACGCAGACCCTTACTTCAAGGTCAAGGTCACAGGGGTCAAAATTTTTGTGCGTATGGAAAGGCCTTGTCCATATACACATGCATACCAAATATGAAGGTTATATCTCAAGGGACATAGAAGTTATGAGCATTTTTCGAAACCTAAACGCAGATTTTGAAACCTAAACGCAGACCCTTACTTCAAGGTCAAGGTCACAGGGGTCAAAATTTTTGTGCGTATGGAAAGGCCTTGTCCATATACACATGCATACCAAATATGAAGGTTATATCTCAAGGGACATAGAAGTTATGAGCATTTTTCAAAACCTAAACGCAGATTTTGAAACCTAAACGCAGACCCCTTCTTCAAGGTCAAGGTCACAGGGGTCAAAATTTTTGTGCGTATGGAAAGGCCTTGTCCATATACACATGCATACCAAATATGAAGGTTATATCTCAAGGGGCATAGAAGTTATGAGCATTTTTTTCGAAAAGGACAGACAGACAGAAGGACAGAAGGACAGACGGACAGACGGACAGTGCGATCACTATATGCCACCCTACCGGGGGCATAAAAAATGTCACAGGAAATCCTTCCTTAATTCATAATCCTTAATAGATACATGTAGCAGTCCCTCCAAAAACTTATCAGTTCATCTCAGCATCACTGCTCCAACGGTTAAATGGTATTTTTTCATGATCCCAGACAAAGATTACTGTCTAATCCTGTAACTCAAATCAACTCACATCTACAAATGGTGCTAATTACTATAGAAACTCTAAGAAAATACCATTTGAGCCAAAAGATAAAAAGATAAGATTGCTAGACTGGTTGGCATTTATTCCAGACCTAGATGCTATCAATTTGACAAGAAAGTGCAGGTGACAGTCTGATTCTATCACAGTATGGACAGCCAAAGACCACATGAATGATATGAATGCCATCAATGATATGTCATGACACTGACAGCCTAGCCACACAGAAAACAATAGTTTTGCATGACTGCACTTTCCCAGAGGTACATCACATTTGTGGCGTGTTCTGAGAAAATTGGGCAAAATGCTTGTGCGTTAAGTGTCATCCCAGATTAGCCTGTGCAGTCCGCACAGGCTAATTTGGAACGACACTTTCCGCCTAAACTAGATTTTCGCTAAGAAGAGACATCATTTAAACCAAAAATTCCATAAAAGCGGAAATTGTCGTCCCTGATTAGCCTGTGTGGACTGCACAGGCTAATCTGGGATGACACTTTACGCACGAGCATTTTGCCCAGTTTTCTCAGAACACGACACATTTATCAGTCAGAACTCATACAGTTTTGCATGACTGTACTTATACCAGATCATATTAAACATTTATCATAATTACAAGTCAGGACTGTTAAAATGATTGCAGTTTGGCATGACTAAAATACTTATAATATTAATTAAGAGTCCATCATATTTCCAAATATGACTACTTTTCACAGTGATGAACATCAAATTGATTGGAAATTGTTTCCTGATTCCTGTTTTGCGTGACAATACTTTGGAAGAGATAAGTCATTATGATTCTTAAATCAATAACTTATTGCTGCTTCCAATACCAGACTGTACTTAATGTCTCACTTGCTCAATGTCATTGTCTACTCAGGCCTAAATAAACCCTTTTTTACGTTCATTAAATTACACAGATTTAGTCCATCTAATCTTTAATAACCAAATGATACATGCCAAAACATATGTTACATTTGAAGCAATATAATATTTTGAAATATGTCAAGCACCTTTTGGCTCAGGATAAAGCATTTGAGTGACATTTGTATATGTTTTTGCTAACCCCTGCTAACCCCGATATAAACATGACCTAGAATGTATACTTCANGATCCTGATGAGACGCCACGTTTTGTGGCGTCTCATCTGGATCCAAACTGTTTGCAAAGGCCTTCAAAATCCGGTTCCAGCGCTCAAAGGGTTAATGATGAAATTTGTTCATGTGGTTGATAAAAAAAATAATCTTGTGTATTGATGAATTGATCTGCAGTTACATGTGGAGAGGTAACAGGCTTTGTAACTGTCAAATGCACGATAAAGGTGGCCTAAATATATGTTTGAGCACTGACCTAAATTATGTCAATGAAAAAAACACATGATCATGGACAGAAATATACACAAGTGGAGCTATTAACAGTTGAGCAAAAAAACCATCAAAAAGAAATCAAATTTAAGACGTCTTTTGCCAGAATACCTTATATTTACAAGAACCAGCCAAAGACAACACAGATATCAAGAAAACTCCTCCGATATCTAAATACCAATTTCCTGCAGATAGCTCATTGATTGATTTGTGATCTTCTTGCAGCAATGACAAATTACATAACCCGCCAGGCTAACGAAAGTTAATGAAATTTCTGCCAGGGAAACCAACAATGCATTTCAGAAATCAATTTCTCTGGATTCCAATCAAGAAAGAAAGCTGGGAGTGTCCTGAAGACAGAGCAAAGTGAGATTTCCTTCTTCCAATCTGCAGTTTTCCGTGATTTGTGTGTCAATCATGGAGATAACATTTAAATGGTTTCCAACTGCATGCCCCTTTGTTATGGCCTGAGATAATGGGGTGGCTGCCAGAACAAAGCACAGGAAAATGCATGGGGAAGAAAGAGGTTCTAACAACTGACACCAACAACATGACAATTGGACAATACGTATGAGCCCCACTCTGGGAAAATGGGGCTTAATGCATGTGAGTAAATTGTCGAGTTTCCTCCAAGATGAGCCTGGCTTATTAGGGAAGACACATTCTGCTTTCGTGGTATTTTTCTTTAAAGGAAGTCTCTTTTTAGCGAACTGTCAGTTTAGGCGGAAAGTGTTTTAGCGAAGTGCACAGGCTAATCTGGTATGAAACTTTATACACATGCACTAAGTCCAGTCTTCCCACAGTGAGGTTCATATTTAACGATCCATAGCAAAGTTATGTAAATTCCAACTAGGTCTATTATGTTAATTGAAAATACATTTCACTTCATTGTTACTGCAGTTTTCTTAATAATTTTAACATTTAACAACAAGAACATGGTTTGAATAAATAAATAAAGTTAGCAATTATTCCTCTGCGAAATGAAGTTCTTATTGTTAAAACAATTCAAGATCAGTTCTTAAAAGTTAGTAAGTGTTCTTGACCTGTCCTTAGAGGATTTTAAGAACATTTGTACAAGAACTGTTCAAGAACTGCCTTCAGGAACAGTTCAATAACTTTTTAAGGACCTTTCCTTAATTTCTTGAATTATTCTTAAACTATTCATGAACATGTTAAGAACTTTTTTGAACAACATATTTCCTTCTGATGTTCTTGAACAGTTCTTAACAATGTTCTTGAACATATGGTTGACTTTTTAAGAATCAAATATGTTCAGTTCAAGTGTTAGTTCATGAACACTGTTCTTGAACTGTGCGAGAACTTTTCTTGAACTGCTCTTGAAATTTTCGCAATGACAGGCAAAAACAATCTTCGATAACCAAAAGTTCAAATGACCCGTAAAATGTTGAACTACATTATATTAATATCAATCATCGTGGGAATTGTTCGCGCCAAGTATAAGACATAATTCAGATACTTATGATAGGACCAGAATCTGACACTGATTTACTAATCTGGTCTTTAAGGCATTGGTGCAACACCAAAGCCAATCAGACTGTCTTAACTGTCAAACTGTTTGAACCAACTTCTATGCATGAACATACTGATAATCTTCAGGGAAATTAATTTATATTACATGTTCATATAGGTTAAAATTGTAAAAATGTTCCCCCATGATTGATATATAATAATATGTATCAGTCTTTTATTTCACAACACATGATAATGATCAATTGTAAGTCCTACTTTATATCAGTTGACAATCTGCTAATATTGATTTGTTAAAACAAAAGAAAAGATATGCGCCTCGCTCTGGGAAAACGGGGTTAAATGCATGTGCAAAAATGGTCATCCCAGATTAGCCTATGCAATCCGCAGTTAATTGTATACATAATTATATTGTTAGGTAAATAATTATGTTCTACATAAGGCCCGTTAGATTTGAAAGTTTGCACTAATAAGACACTTTAATTTAAGAGTATTATTCTCACTTCCTTGCAGCCAGCTGCATATAGGAGACCTTGCACATTGACAAGTACTCCAAGGTTAAAATAATCTATTTAAAGCTTGTCAGTAAACAAACCTCCCATATGCACTTGGTATTCTTAACAAAGTTTTCGAACCAGTTAGTGACATCCGCGGACAACAAATTTCTTCATTTTTTTTGTTTAATTGAAAAACATTCTTTTAAATCTAATGAATAACCTTCTGTGTGTCGCATTCCAGACTGAGTCGTAAATCCACACAAAGCTTTGATGATATTAAACGTATAAACATTCCCACAATAAGGGTTTATTTCTGATATGGGTAAATGATCAAAACTGCCGAGACGTCTCCTTATCAAGGTAGGTACATGAATGCTGTCAAAAGCTGGTTTTATGTCTATGAAGAATAAGTAAAAGTGAAAGACGTTAACGTTGACGGATCAAACAATCTGCATTGAAAAGGGACTGAAAAGACATTCCGTGATACATTGACAGATTCGGTAATACCATGGTCATGGGAATGAGGGGTTACACTGCACGCTTTTATCTACTCTATTCAGTGGAACTACTTTTGAAAAGCCACAAACTTTCGTTTTGTGTTTTATTAACATGAAAAATGACCATAATTATTCTAGGTGGCCAAATTTCCCATGAACTGCAATAAAATAACCACCTTTGTTAGTAATTAAGTCATTATGTATTGAATGAATGAATGATAAACTTCCAATTTGTAAATTATCTTAATTGAATTTCAAATATGGTTTTGATAAAAGTATATGTTCTTAAATAATTACCATCACAAATTAAACTGCCTTATCAACAAAATGACATATTTATTAGTAACAGTCCATGTATTGCCTTCAATACTTCAATTTTTCAGTTTTAATTTTGTTATGCAGTGTTGGTACATTTAATTCAATGCCCTAGAAAATTATATAAAAGAATGAGATAGAACAGTCAATGCCAAGTACTCCCACCATTCTATAAAATTGTCATGGGAAAAGCTCAGCCAGATAGGCTTATCAGCACTGTGAATTGAACCAGACCTGCCGCCAGATGCAATAGGCAGGTTTGTTGGCTCATTAAATGTATATGGAACATCAAATTACACCTCTCTGGTTTAAAGGTCAAATGCTATTCTTTTTAAAACCCGTAAAAAATATTTATTTATTGAATTTAATGCATATAAAAACGTTTCTGCACTTCAAGTCGATTCAATCACAGTGTAATTAGCGAGAACAAATATGACAAAGTCGCGAGTTTTCACACATTCTGATCAACTCGCCATTTTCATTCAAACCTGTAGTGACGTCAATCATACCTCTGCGCAGTGCGCATGCTTTCATTAACGAACCGGCATTATAGGGCTTCAGATGTGATATTGCTCGCAACTTTAATAAGACAAATTGATGAAAATGGAAGATGATAGTGATAATGAAGAGTTTTTCGTTGAACCTTACATGTATGAGCCGGTATTTAGTGACAGTCAGTCTGATTTTTCTGAATCTAACTCGGGCAGCGAGGAATCTTTTGCCGATGTTCTAGATGACCATCGTGTTGGGAATACAGATTAGTAAATATATAACTTTCTTATTTTGTTTAATGCACATGTTCAGGAATACGGATTGGTAAATATATAACTTCTTCATTTGTTTAACCCTTTGCATGCTGGGAAATTTGTTGTCTGCTAAAATGTCGTCTGCTGAATTGCTAAAATTAGCATTTCCTGCGATTTTTTTTCTAAGACCACTATCAGAATAGCAAACAGTTTGGATCCTGATGAGACGCCACGTTCTGTGGCGTCTCATCTGGATCCAAACTGTTTGCAAAGGCCTTCAAAATCCGGTTCCAGCGCTCAAAGGGTTAATGCACATGTCGAGGAAAAAGACATACAAAAATTTGTTGATTGTAATTCTACAATACGAGTGCGTTGAATATGACTACGTTGAATGTTAACAAATATCAACACGGAAACACCAGTTCTGAATGTAAAGAATTTCGGAATCGACAATCAAACATATTTTGTATTTTCAGGTGAACATGTTTATGTTGCACACCGTATCTTATGCAGATTGAGTGCAAATGCTGCACCGAGTACCCAGAGCTGATGGAAAGGATGAAAGGCGCAGGGGTAAAGTGCATTACTGAGCGCACTGGCTTCCATGCCAACTGTCCCCGCCCAGATGTCATTGAAGTTTCGTTTTACGAGTTCCTTGAAATAATTATGAAGAACCAATACATGATTATGATGTTATTAACAAAAAAACTCAGAATAAATTAAATTATTTGAACGCACCCAAGTAAGGATGAAAACACACAACAAATAGATCGAGTGTATTAACTGTTTTACATAATCATCGTTTTTATTGATAATCATGTATTATATCAAATATAATTTTACTTATTATGTCTGAATAAAACATTAGCGTTCAAGGGAATGCATTTTTGGAACGATTATATTGTTATTATTATTTGTTTTTCACTGACAACGAATTCGGGAATGGACCACTACAAGCCTTGTTATGTGGTTACCACGAATATGTATATACTTGGCACATCTTCGCGACCATGTTTTAGAACAAAAATACTCAGAAATGGAAATGCTTTCAGAATACATTAAATTTAATGAACTAACACAAATAAGGATGAAAACAACAAATACATCGATTTTTATATACGCATCATATACTAACTGATATGAACCTTTATATGTCTGTAAAAACTTACATTGTTACACATTAAATAAATTCTTTTCATAAATGTAATTGTTTCATTTAGTTGTTCACACCAATTTTGATACTCTTTGTTTCAGCATTTTTAACCCGGTGTTTAATTGCCCCTTTGTTCATCACAAACCGATTATCTCGCTATGATCGGATACTGTCCAGACAAAGAAATCGTGGTGTCATAAACCCAGAGACCTATATTGGGTCCCTGCATTAACCACATGTGGTAGACTAGTGTCTGGTCATTTAACACAATTTATGATACCTCGATGCCAATGTCACCTCTCGGCATATTGAGCAGTAATTTAAGCCCAATTTTACGGCCAAAATACTAAACAGTGGCTTTAATAAAATATTTTAACACTTTTAATTAAAATGAAGACATTTGTCCGACATGGATTAACAGGAACTATATAGTGTATAGATATTAGCCAGTTTAATCATAATAATAAAGTGTTTAATTGCTATAAGTGTAAAATATTGTACACATTTACTGCTACACAATTAACAATTGTATCGGCTACCGGCAAGTGTTAACTCCGCTAGTACGTGTAAAGATTTTACGTTACTGCAGTGTACGAAACACCATCATGAAAACAAGCAATCAGTTTGATCACAATAGAGGTAAGAATACTTGCGTAAAATAAATTAAATACCTAGATTTATGGTATCATAAAATGCTAGATTTGTATCACTCATTATCACCACTGAAGAGATTTCAATATACATGCAAAGACAGTTCAATTTGCATAAAATATGCAGTTTTTTTATATTTGTATGCACAACTTTATTTATATTGTCTTTCAATATAAATAAAACTAAAATTCATTCAATATAAAATAAAATAACCACAACATTTAAAGAATGTAATATCTTCCGATTTTTAGAGCTTTGTTTTATAATTAATTCAATGCACCTCGTACATTTTTTATCACTGAAAAATCAATGGACGAGTTTCCGTGTCATGCGCGTGGGGTCAAGTTGACATCATCACCAAAATAGGTGGCGGAAATACCCGAGCGGTTTACGGAAAACAAAATATCGTTTTTTAGTATCAAAATCTTTTTTGCAATTTTTCTTGATGATTCCAATCGTTTTAGAATATATTTATTTATAAAATAGCATTTTTCGTTATGAAATTAACATTTCACCTTTAATGTACTGTAAATTCATACACTTATGTCCTAGAGACTCTTCAATTGAAGTTCGGTCTTGCTGTCACGTCTGCAGCTAATGCAAAGTAGCCTGTGGGGGACTGTGGGGGACATTTTGCGAACAAATTAGTTTATGTAAATATTATTGAAAATGAAACATTACGATTCATTTAACAACCCTCTTGACACTGCTTTCATAATATTTGTTTAATAATGTAAGAAATCACCGGGTTATCATGACGCACACGAAAATGTTTAAATATACCACCATGCTATAATATTTACAAGTCTCTTCATTAACATTAAGGTAATTTCGCATAAGTGGAGTGCCAAATGCAGGGGGTAGACAATTATACCTGTCAATTCTGCTGCTCAGCTCTATGGGGAAAACATTGTACCCCATGTATACAGCATTAAGAACCACTTGTCTATTTGTGATCATCTTTCATTTACAAGTATGCTAACTCATGTTATCAAGTTTTATTCAACTACTATACTTGTGAAGACCAATGATAATTCAAATATATACCACACTTTAATAAACAAGTTAATAGATAAAAAAAATGGCTGGTAATCAATTAATGTCAGATTAGTGGAAAACAATGGGGATTTTTAAAAACGTATATTAAATCAGACTTTGAAAAATGTGCATAAAAAGCCATAAGTCTATATTTTATAATTGAGATTCAACCTCAAACATTTGATCAATCCAGCCTAAATGAAAATCTGAAACCATTCCACTGTGTTGGTGGGTACAAAAACATAAACCAGTCAGAATCAACAGGTGGTTCCCTGTAAGCCTCCATCAATATGTCACCAGTCTCCATAATATACGAGATGCAGGCTGGTTGCAGGACATGGCCCTGTTTTTACCATCAAAGGGGCTCTATGCCTCCACAGACTTCTAACAGCTAACAAAACTGGGTTGATATGGTCAATTAATGATAATTTATTACATGCAGTTGTTCATAACAAAAATACTAAATTTGAGAAAACAAACTGCACAAAATAAATCAAAGGAAAAAGAAAGTGGAAGGGAATCTGGAGGCTATAACAAAATGATTATTGATAATATTTTCATCAAGGTTCTTTTACTAACTGATTTGCTGTGATTTAAACCAATGAATGTGTGTGATATACATGTAGCAGGCTGAGGGCAAAAGACCCCAAGCAGACAAAAAAACATGGAAAAAAATAATCAACAAGTGCAATCTAAACAAAATAGCTCTTTAAAACAAGCAATTATACACATAAAGTAGCCCATCAGCTGTCAAATCCAATGTTTATAGACCATTGAATTAAGATGGATTCAATCTTCAAGTGATTTATTTCATAGCAATCATGTTCATATGTACAAGTATTTTAACACCTCCTACCCTGCTGATCTCCTTACCAGGCCATTAATCACGGCATGATTTCAACCCCCTACCGGACTAGATCATATATCAACACTACGATAAAGGTGACGGCCAATCACAAGCACCTGTTTTCGGATGCCTCGTAAACCATCCGACTATCTGATCAACTGACCAGCCCGTCATGAAATCACTTCAATCGTAGGAATTTATTGCCGGGCAATAGCTCAACTTTGACCACTTTTGGACACCCTATGGGCAACTTCAAGAGTTTTCTCAAAACCAAATTACTACCCTATGTGGGAACACTTGTAATTAATTAGTTTAAGGATATTTCCTTAAAGCTCTCTGTGGCATTTTTATGATGGGACAAACATTTTAACACTGGCATAGAGGCCTCTGTCACTGATATCAATATATGGCAGAAAATTGAGTAGAATGTGGCAGTTTTGAATGGTTTAAAATATGGAAGTAGCAATATTTTACATATCACAGAACAATTAAGTTGAAAGGGCTAGTAGTAAAGACAAATATTAGAGAAAAGATGAGAACAGAATATTACATGTGAGCCATGCTCTGGAAAAAACTGGGCTTAATGCATATGCATAATAGTGTCTTCCCAGATTAGCCTATGCAGTCTGCACAGGCTAATCAGGGAATAAACTTTCCACTTTAAAGGAATTTTGTGTTTAAAGTAAGTCTCTTTAAAACAAAATCTAGTCTAGACAGAACGTGTCTTCCCTTATTAGCCTATAAACTGCACCGGCTAATCTTGGATGACTGTTACTTTACTTACATGCATTAAGCCCCATTTTCCCAGAGAAAGGCTTATTAATTTATATCAATATGCAAATTAAGAAGATAAAAATGCAGAAGACACGGTCCTGTTGGAGATACAAACCAAAACTTTTAGTAGATCTGTTATATGACAAAACAATTATTTTAAAACATATAAATATTTACACAAGGGACAAAATTGTCACAAAACCAGGTTTTCAATGCTGAATGTTAAAAAACGCACTAAGTTACCCCATGACCTAGTTTTTCACCCGGCATGACCCATATTCAAACTTGACCTAGACATCATCTAGATACAACTTCTGACCAAGTTTGGTGAAGATCGGATGAAAAAAACTTGAAATAGAGAGCGGACACAAGCTTGTTCCGCCCGCCAGCCAGCCCGCCCACATTCGCCAATCTAATAACCAGTTTTTTCCTTCGAAAAACCTGGTTATTAAATAAATATTTTCTAGTAAAAGTCATCCTATACTGAAGTGTAAAGCTTGTATTTATATCACAGACTGTTCAAATCTCAGTGCTGAATGGGCGTGCTTCATTCTTTTTCAAATCACAGGAAGATTTTATCACACCCCGCTGACCTAAATCCCAGGAAATTTTGGCAAATATAAATCGAAATCAAATAAACAACATAATTATTCAGTTTACACATTACTAAGTATACAAATGATTATTACAAACTGCACCGAGACGCATGCTTTATCTACGTCTGGTTAACTTATTTTTCCACCTAAATAAATACAGTCCCTTTGATAAAGGCTTACAATTCTATTTTCTCCAAAACAATCAGCACTCTATACTCCGTCAAAGCAAGATTATAACTGAGTCTTTTCTTCGTCTCTTTACAGTTCATTTAAATCTTTTTCAAATACGTAACCCGCTGTACAAGACAGATAAAAATGCCCTTGTTCTGTTACATATCCAAACTCTACCTGAATCTTTTCACAAGTGTTGCTTTTCAATTCTTAATTTGGATAGTCTCTCACAATTCAAATTTCTCGACGGGATGCCTAATAAGGA
This sequence comes from Dreissena rostriformis, assembly GCA_007657795.1. Lineage (NCBI taxonomy): Eukaryota > Metazoa > Mollusca > Bivalvia > Myida > Dreissenidae > Dreissena > Dreissena rostriformis. Next base: position 195,823 of record VMBQ01000336.1, on the reverse strand, counting down.
AACGTTTTGTGAAAAAAATGTTACATATTATCAAAGGTTAAAACACTGTTTTAAGGTTTAAATGGGAATCCCCTAAAATAAGGAAACATCCAACACCAAGATAAAGACACAGGTCTGGTAAATTATATCGGTCAAAAGGACATTTAAGTGAAAAACATTGTACATTAAGAGTATATAAGTTAAAGGCTGTTTATTGATTTCATTCAACTAAAAAGATTAACAAGGCTTGTCACCATAGGATGACATATGCCCCCTTTTTCCACATTTTTCAAAACCTAAACGCAAAACCTAAACGCAAAGTGTGATGGAATTTCAGACGAACCGACAGACGGACAGACAGATGGACAGTGCGATCACTATATGCCCACCTTCGGGGGCATAAAAAATATAGTTATTTTAAACATAAAGTACATTTATATGGGAGGATTGTTATGACTGATTGATTGATTGTCACATCAGAACACTGCTACTAAATATATCTTATAAATTCAGACATATATACTTTTACTGAATAATTTATGTGGAACACTAGCAATTATTGCATTGTTATATCAGCAAATCTGCCATAAGATTGCAGTATACACCGCTGTAATAGCATTCCAAAGAAACAACAAATGACTGTAAAAATTATACCGACAACATGCATCTTAATTAAATGCACAGTCTAGCTTTTCTTTATGTCTTAGCATGAACTCAAGTATCATAGATGATGCACTATAGTCTATATATTATTACTTTACAAAAGTGGTAACGTGTGTATTACAAATATTGTTCACTTTTATTTTCTAGACAGATTTGTGAATATACAAGCATAACAAACGCAAAACTGGAATATGATCATTACAGCTCGTTGTCAAACTCCATATTTAATGTGATAATTAATTTTCAACCTAGCTTGTTAATGTTCTAATAATTGGTTTATAAAGTGAAAAAGTGACAATAATTTGTCATTTATAAATCCATAAAAGCTAAGGCAGGTAAAATAACGTAAAAAAAATCTAATTTTTACAATTACCACAAAAGAAACAAATTGCACAATTACCTTTGGCTGGTTTCTGCAGGTTTCAGATTTGCCGCACAGCACATGAAAAATAAGAATGGCACAAGAACTTTTAATTCCATCGTTGATGTGAAAAATCTTTTTCTAAATATTCCTGGAATTCCTCAGCTCTCCTGTATTTCCATTGTCAAAAACTGCAACACAGACAAAGTGCAGACGTCTTTTCAAATAATCCTAATAACAATCATACAATCACAATGTTGTAGCAATTCTAAGGCAAAGTGCACTCTTACATTATTTCAGTCTTCAATAATTGTTTCCACCAATGACAAGGTCACATAGTCTCAAAGAAATACTCCTCAAATGTCTGATTGCTACAGAACTATGTTTCTTACAATTGTGACTGTATAATCAGCACCGGAAAACAAAATGTCATGGCATTCCACTAAGCCTTTCATCAAAGTCCACATCAATTCTATACCATGACAAACATAGCAAAATTACTGTCAATAAATTCCAAGCAAATTACAGATAATTCACAGATTAGTAATGTTTCTCAAATCTCTGAATTTAATTGCTATCCATGCTCACTGCATACATTTTTTTCTGGTCTGTTCAAATAAAACTTTGGCACTACATCTATTTTTTACTTAGTTTATTTAATGAAACTTCATCAAAAACACTTCTTCCGTTACGTCAAGTGAAGGATACTTAATTCCTGTTGGTTTTGTAACATTTTCGTTTTGGAAATTTTAAATGTATGTTTAAAAAAAAATATATCTAAATAAACTTCAACCAACTAAGTTTATCAAAGTCTTTCTTAGAATCGTTTAAGCACCAAAATATTTTGTCTGCAATAAACTTGCTGATAAAAACCACACATGGACGCTAAAATAAACAAAGCAACTACAAACTATTTATTTCAGTAACCCAAGCAAAGAGCCAACAACGTTCATGTAACACATTCCAGGCAATGCCACACTGACTGGTGACAAAATAGCTCACAGTTCCAAAATCGGTCTGCACCCACATTGCTACCAGACTGGTTTACAACTTCATGCCTCTAAGAGCTATCCCTGCCTGTCTAAATTTCCCAAGAATGAGAACCAGTCAGAAATCATCAAGGGACCAGTTATTTTTTTCAACAAATTTTCAACCAAAGGCAGGCTCATCTGATTTCACAATCACAAGCTTCTCCCCTGGGGCCTGGAAGACCATCTGCCTAGGACCCCTGCCTACATGTTACAGTAATTAATTGATAAAGTTTCTACAATTATCAGATTTAAGCTGATTTTTATCACAAGTTCTTAAGAGATCTACATGAACGATAGGGTGCCATTTAAAAGCATACCACCGATACCTACATTTTTCAGGAAGAATATTATTGCGCTGGAAATGTAACATTAAGATTAAAGAGAATTAGATTACTGAATATTATATTTCATACTTCAAATTCAACAAATTTTAATTTCTTTCAAAACAAGCATTACTTTGTTCAATGTTAATAAGTTTCGTTCCAAAAGTATCATCAATGGTATAAGAATCTTTAGAACTCTTGGGCACATTCTTACAGTTTTGTTTCCAATTTTTTTGAAAATTTCTTAAATCACTTTTTCATATACAAGTCTTTGTTATTATTCTCATAGTTATAAATTATAATCATGTCCAAGCTAATGGTTCCGAACAATAAGGATTTTCCCCTTGTTATCTCTTATTAAACTTCACTTTAACCCTTTGAGGGCTCAGGAACCGGATTTTGAAGGCTTTTGCAAACAGTTTGGATCCAGATGAGACGCCACAGAACGTGGCGTCTCATCAGGATCCAAACTGTTTGCTATTGTGATAGTATTCTTTGAAAAAAAATCGACCAAAATGCTAATNTATATATATATATATATATATATATATATATATATATATATATATATTAAAATACGTATAGAATGTTACGCAATAACTTTAAATGTATCAATCTCTGAATAATAAAGCTTAAGGGCAATACATTGGAAACTAGTCTACCGTTAGGACACTGGCCCTGATCATGTTCTGAAACTTCGGCATAATTAGATAACACATCTAGTGACGTGACCATCTTATCTGATACACACCGTTCTTTGACGCTCAGCAACACAGCAGTAACAATGGTCTTCTTGCCAATAGGTCGGTGATTTGTATTATTTTACTATTCACACTTTATAATGGTTGATGTCTCTACGGCTTAACGTTGTCGTATGTTTCGGATCCGCGTGATGATTTGAGCTCATTGCTTGACCGAGAAACACAGTATTATTATTTTAATACATGTTCTAATTTCTGGCAAACAAAGACGAATTTAGAGACATAATTGACTATTTTGTTTACGCGCAGATCTGTTTCATCAGTATATAACCAAACATGTATATACATGTAGTAAGTTAATACATTTAATAATCGGTCCTAGCAACAGATTTTGGCACGCATTCAGCACAAATTTAGGCTTTGATACATTATGCTAAGAAAATGTTGGATTCATTAGTTCTACTTGATGTAATATATACTTTTCTTATTTAGACAGTTAAGAGAAGAAGTTAAGCACTATATTTGCACACTGCACATTGTGTATGTTCTTTGCAGTTCTCTTGCTGGCAGTGGGAACGACACATGCGTTCTCAGCAGACTTCTCTGAGTCTGTCTCTGTCTCAGTCTCTGGTGGCAACCAACAGAGTCAACACCAAGGTATATGGTAACGATATGTTCTGATTCATTGAGGATAACAAATGAAACAAGTATTTATTATTACGCAAATGATCGTTCAAACAAATATAGTAGATGATACGACGATAACTGAGACAATTAATTTTGAACAAACTTTAGGCACATGTATTACACTATCAGAGAAAGGTAAGGACTCATTGGTCAAATACTGTTATACGTGGGATCTAACGAATTAGCCATTTCGTTATTTCTGATGTTCAACACGCTTTTATCGATCTATAATTTCCCTTCATTTCGAAACGTGCCAATGTCACGACAATTTTTGAGAGAGCCGACTCATCCCATCCGTCCTAATAAAGACCAATTTCCTAACTGAGTTGCATCGGAAACCTTATTGAGCGTTGTGTCCACAAACACGAATACAATCACCTATTTACAAACATCATTATTTACCCTTCTGAATAAGGGCGACGCTACTTACAGATTTTGTTTTTTTGTACAACGACATTGCTAAGGCACTTGGTAATGGTTAAGAGATGGCAGCCGTTGTTTTGTTGTAAAATACCAAATTAATTCGACAGAGTATGGTACCAAGATCTATTATCTAAATCGTCGTCTATTGGCATAAGTGGTTCTCTCCTGGGCTGGTTTTCGTCCTACCTCGCTAGCTTAAGATAACGAGTTTTCTTCGCAAATACATTTTATTCCTGTTCGTCTATTACGACCCTAAATGATCCATTCTAGGTCAATTGCTCGTTTTTGTATACATATCAACGACATCGTAAACGACATCGGGGCAAATATACGATTATTTGCTAATCACGCCAGTCTTTATATACAGGTAAACATTGCACATCATGAACTGTCTCCCAAGACTTACAGAATAATTTGTCTCGGAGCTTTTCCTTGTCAAATATCTGCTTGTTCTCGTTTAATCCGAAAAAAAAACATAATCTGTCAAATGCCTCAAGTAAACGAATAAAACATGAATATCATTACCTTTTCTATAAAAAAAAAAAACGAAGATATTTACGATAGTTAGGTCCCACAAGCACTTTGGATTAACCCTATCAGATGGCGAAAAATGAGCAACTCATATCTCGACCATTGTTGACCAGGCTTAGTAGAGACTCGTCATCCTCCATTCCATTAAGTATTTTTAGCTTAAGTCTAGAGCGAATGTATCTTTCATTAATCCCATTTTGAGTATGGCGATATCGTATGGGAAATTGCTCTAATTAACTCAAAAAGATGAATCCGTCCATAACGAGGCTGCAATCATTGTTACAAGGGCTACCAACTGTTGTAGCCTTTACCCTGTCCTGATGGATCAAAAATGGAAATTCCTTGCCGACAGACAGAAAAAACCACAAACTGTGTCCTATTTTTAAGATTAAAACACAGTCATACTGCATCATGATAAGCAATAATGACATTCCAACAATCTTCAACAATCTTCACAAAAGCTATGTAGGGGTCTCCATTTCCTCCCTCAACAAACCGAGTCTGTAATTCTCTTACATTGCTCAGACGTTATGCAATTACTGTACGGGACTTCACACACAAACTCATAATCTGACAGAGCACACGATTGTCTATTCTGTATAATATTTGCAATCGAAAATAGCAGATCGACCACTATTTTCCACGTCTGGTTTGTGGCACATTGAATTATAAGTTACATCGCAGAAACAACCCTTATTGTCCTATTTGCTCCTATGGTGCACAAGAAACGCCATTCCACTATGTGTTGCGGTATCCAAATAGGATTGTTGTTCGTAATTCCGTTCTTTAAAATGTGCCATGTCCAATTTACTTTAAACAATCTACAATTTGGATACGATCGGCTATCGCTTGAACACACCACATATTTATTTCAGCGTGTCAAAGGCTTTATCCGAGCAACAAAACGCTTGACATTTACGGTGTTTCTGTTCGATTGCCACTGAGTCGACATCGCTGTGTGACAATACGAAACCTTTTCTTTTGCAAATATGTATTGTTAAGAATGCTTTAAAGAGTGGTAAAACAATGCTAAATATTATTTCCCTTAGTGATGACAACACCCTTGTCATATAACTTATTTAACCATCATAATTAGAAAGTATAAGAACGAAATGACGAATTGGTCCTCTAGCAATGATATCCACAACTAACTGATCTATATTGCATTTTCCTTTATAGTAAACTCCAGCATGGAACAGAATTCACATGAACATCCTGAATGTTTGTCTTCTAGTCCATGAACATTTCTATCACTTCTTGATATGCACATGCATGTTATGTAGTATATTTTGAACCAAGAAATATGTTTCAACTAAACTAATCAGAAACATTTTAAACTAATGTCTCCCCCTAAAAAGAACTTCAAATGTGCTGAAACGATCATGTTGACTTAACGTACGCTGGTATCGTATATTTTAGGTTCGCGCTATACAATTACATGCGACCATTCCCACTGCAATTTCCACGGACAGTGTTTCTGGTATAATCAACAAAGAATCTGCCATTGTGACGACACTCATGAGGGGTATTACTGTCAACATCTGAAGGCATCTGCATTAGGTATGTACTTATGCAATTATGCAATTATGCAAAAATTATGCAATTATGAACTTTGCAATGATGAAATGACAACCCGAGAGACAATTTACCATTATTCTTAAATGGATGATTGCGTGAAAAAGTAACTCTCTATATTTGTTGATTATTTTGTTATAATGTTCTCTTGCAAACCGCTCTTGTTAAACATTTGTATTATTTTATTATATATAGGTATCTTATTACATTGATGAATATAATAATACAGTTTGTGCAATAAATGTTATATCTGTATAACCATTGAAACGCTTCTTTGGACTAACGTTTCGAATATAAAGACGCTTCTCTGGTCAAGCTCTAACGTTTCAAATATAGCGACGCTTCTTTGGCCCTGCTCTAACTTTTAGAAATAAAGAGACGCCTCTGTGACCCAACTCTAACGTAAGGAATATAGAGAGGCTGTTCTGGCCGACCAAGCTCTAACGTTAGAATTATAGAGACGCTTCGTTTCAAAACTCTAACGTTATGAATATAGATACGTTATCTGGCCCAGCTCTAACGAGAGGAATGTTAAGCCGCATTTCTGGCCCAGCTCTTACGTTATGAATATAGAGACGCATCTCTGGCCCAGCTCCAATGTTAGGAATATAGAGAAGCTTCTCTGGTCCACCTATAACATTGTTAGGAATATAGAGACGCGTCTATGCCCCAGCTCTAACGTTAGCAATATATAGACGCTTATATGGTCCAGCTCTTACGTAAGGAATACAAAGACGTATCTTTGGTCTAGCTCTAATGTTAGGAATCTAGAGACGCTTCTCAGGCCAAGCTCTGACGTTATGAATATAGAGACGCTTCTCTGACCCAGCTGAATGTTAGGAATACAGAGACGCTTCTATGGGCCAGATGTTATATTAGGAATAAAGAGACGCTTCTCTGACCCAGCTCAAACGTTATGAATATAGCGGCGCTGCTCTGGCCCAGCTGTAATGTTATGAATATAGAGACGCTTCTTTGGCCCAGCTCTGACGTTAGGAATTTAGAGACGCTTCTCTGACCCAGCTGTAATGTTTGGAATATAGAGACGCTTCTCTGGCATAGCTGTAATGTTTGGAATATAGAGACGCTTCTCTGGCCCAGCTGTAATGTTATGAATATAGAGACGCTTCTCTGGCCCCAGCTCTGACGTTAGGCATAAAGAGACGCTTCTCTGTCTCAGCTCTGACGTGTGGAATATAGAAACGCTTCTCTGGCCCAGCTGTAAACTTAGAAATATAGAGACGCTTCTCTTGCCCAGCTCTGACGTTAGGCATATAGAGACGCTTCTCCGGCTCAGCTCTGACCTTAGGAATATAGAAACGCTGCTCAGGTCCAGCTATAACGTTTGGAATATAGAGAGGCTTTTCTGGCCGACCAAGCTCTAACGGTAGAATTATTGATACGCTTCTTTAGCAAAGCTCTAACGTTAGGAGTATAGATACGCTTTTCTGGTCTAGCGCTGACGTTAGGAATATAGAGACGCTTCTATTACCCAGCTCTAACTTTAGGAAAATAGAGACACTTCTCTGGACCAGCTTTAACGTAAAGAATATCGAGACGCTTCTCTGGCACACTATAACGTTAGGAATATAGAGACGCTTCTCTGGCCCACTCTAACTTTTGGAATATAGACACGCTTCTCTGGACCACTCTAACGTAAGGAATATACAGACGCTCTATGGTCTAGCTCAAACGTTAGGAATATAGACATGCTTCTCTGGCCTAGCTTTAACGTAAGGCATATAGCGACGCTTCTCTGGACGAGCTCGAACTTTAGGAATATACAGACGCTTCTATGGACCAGCTCTTACGTTGAGAATGGAGACGCTTCTCTGGCCTAGCTATAACGTTAGGAATATAGAGACGCTTCTCTGGTCCAGCTCTAACGTTAGGAATACAGAGACCCTTTTCTGGCCTAGCTCTAACGTTAGGAATATAGCGACGCTTCTCTGACCTACTTTAACGTTAGGAATATAGAGACGCTTCTCTGGTCCAGCTCTAACGTTAGGAATAAAGATACGCTCTCTGGCCTACCTCTAAAGTTAGGAATATAGAGATGCTTCTCTGGCCTAGCTCTTACGTCTCTAACGTTAGGAATATAGAGACGCTTCTCTGGACCAGCTCGAACTTTAGGAATATAGAGACGCTTCTCTGGCCAGCTATAACGTTATGAATATAGCGATGCTTCTCTGGCCCAGCTCGAACGTTATGAATATCAAGTCGCTGCTCTGGTCTTGCTCTCACGTTTGGTAAATAGAGACTCTTCTCTGGTCCAGCTCTTACGTTATGAATATAGAGACGCTTCTCTGGCCCAGCTCAAACGTTAGGAATATAAAGACGCGCCTATAGGCCAGCTCTAACGTTAGGAATATAGCGACGCTTGTATGACCCAGCTCTTACGTAAGGAATATAAAGACGCGTCTATAGGCCAGATCTAACGTTAGGAATATAGCGACGCCTGTATGGTCCAGCTCTAACGTAAGGAATATAGAGACGCTTCAATGTCCCAGCTCTAACATCAGGAATAAAATATTCGCTAAGACTTAACGTTATTTTGTTAAAAGCATATATGATCAACCATTTCCGTAACGATCAATTAAAAGCATCGCGGGTTTGAACCAGTTTGAATTCATACCTCACAATAAGCCAATAATAAATAACTTTATTATGAAACAACACACTTGATTACATACAAATCAGACAAAAACCACAACTACACAAAACATGGGAACTTCGCCTTTGAACAGACCATGCACAACCGACGAATCGCGATCTTTAATCCACGAATGGCATTTCGAACTATACAGTTTGCTCCGAATAAATCGCAAATCACAAACGTTGCTCTGGTCCAGCTCTTAAGTTATGAATATATAGACGCTGCTCTGACCAAGCTCTGACGTTAGGAATATAGAGACGCCGCTCTGATCCAGCTCTAATGTTAGGAATATGGAGACGCTTCTCTGGTCCCACTCTGACGTTAGGAATATGGAGACACTTCTCTGGTCCAGCTCTGACGTTAGGAACATGGAAACGCTTCTCTTGCCCAGCTGTAATGTTAGGCATATGGAGACGATGCTCTGGTCCAGCTCTAACGTTAGGAATATATAGACGCTGCTCTGACCCAGCTCTGGTTTTTGGAATATAGAGACGCTGTTCTGGCCCAGCTCTGACGTTAGGAATATAGAGACGCTGCTCTGGCCCAGCTTTCATGTTAGGAATATAGAGACACTACACTGGCCCAGCTCTAATGTTAGGAATATAGAGACGCCGCTCTTGTCCAGCTCTAACGTTATTAATATAGAGACGCTGCACCTGCCCAGCTCTAATGTTAGGCATATAGAGGCACCCCTCTGATCAAGCTCTTACGTTAGGAATATAGAGACACTCCTATGGTCCAGCTGTAACGTTAGAATAAAGAGACGCTTCTCTGGCCCAGCTCTAACGTTAGGAATATAGAGACGCTTTTCTGTCCCAGCTCTAACGTTAGGAATATAAAGACGCTTCTCTGGTCCAGCTCTAACGCTAGGAATGTAGAGACGCTTCTCTGGCCTTCTCTAACATTTGGAATATAGAGACGCTTCTCTGGTCCAGCTCTAACGTTTAGAATATAGAGACGCTGCTCTGATCTAGCTCTAACGTTTAGAATATATAGACGCTTTTCTGTCCCATCTCTTACGTTAGGAATATAGAGACGCTTCTCTGGCCCAGCTCTAACGTTAGGAATGTAGAGACGCTTCTCTGGCCTTCTCTAACGTTAGGAATATAGAGACGCTTCTCTGGTCCAGCTCTAACGTTTATAACATAGAGACGCTGCTCTGATCTAGCTCTAACGTTTAGAATATAGCTACGCTTCTCTGGCCCAGCTCTAACGTTAGGGATATAAAGCCGCTTCTCTGGTCCAGCTGTAACGTTATGAATATAGAGACGCTTCTCTGGCCAAGCTCTAACGTTAGGAATATAAAGCTGCTTCTCTGGCCAAGCTCTAACGTTTTGAACATAGATACATTTCTATGGGCTAGCTTTAACGTTAGGAATATAAAAACGCTTCACTGGACCAGCTCTTACGTAAGGAATAAAAAGACGCTTGTATTTCCCAGCTCTTACTTTAGGAATATAGCGACGCTTTTATGATCCAGCTCTTTTGTTATGAATATAGAGACGCTTCTCTTGCCACGATCTAACGTTACGAATATAGAGACGCTTCTAGGGCTCAGCTCTAACGTTAGGAAAAAAGAGGCGCTTTTCTGAAATTGCTTGATATTTAGATTAATCTATATAACGAATTACCATTCTACCACCTTCCACCATATTTTCAATGTGTAAGCCGCTCGTCCTCAAAATCACAACCGACGTATTCGGCGTAGGTCGGGAGTTATCTTAGGCTTTATCCCAGATTAAATGAGGTGGGTTATAGGGACCCATATACGAATCGGCGTAAACCGGTGTAACCCGGTTTTGCGAATGAAGTTCAATATTTGGGACACAATAATGATCAGGGAGGCCTTTTAAAACCACAATCGCGTCTCGGCAATCATACTGAAAACAAGTGATTAATCAGTTATTTTTATTGTTTATTTATCTTTTGAAGATTCAATTGTTCCTGCATACATAGGATCTGGCATGAGTTGTCATATCATACCATATTTTATTTAACGAGTTCAGGAATTTTGTTAGTAAGCGAGCCTTTGGCGAGCTTAATAACGAATTTCCTGGACGAGTTTAATAAAATATGGTATGATATGACAATGAGTGTCAGATCTTTTTTATCACATGCTTTAAAATGAGCAAATTAAATAAATATTTGCGCAAACATAATGATAAATCCCGAATGTTGTTTACATATCGTGACGTCATTTGATGTTGCAACGTCATTTCAGCAAAATAACAAAATGCGATTGTTCAATAAACGAAAACTAAGCCAATGAAAACGCTTAAAAAGTATATTACACATGTGTAATATAAAATATATATGTAATGGTTATATTACATGGGAAACAGGGTATGGCATGTGATAAAATAATATATTAAAAGGAAAAATGGACACAAACGCAATACTGATTCTTATTATTCGTGCTTCTTACGAGCGCAATGATTTTGGAGTCGGGTATGAAACAGATGAAACAATATTTTGTTTTTGATGTGTAGATGAAGATTTGTATTCCGAATGTTCTTATGCAATATTATACTGGTATCAATTCTTACTCCTCTTTTGTTTCATTATATTAGGCACAAGCGGGTCACACTCAAACACGTGCTACGGTTCTACCTGCAATAACCACGGAACTTGCATTGTTCACAATGGTGATCTGCACTGCCAGTGTGACAGCACACACGAGGGAACGTACTGCGAACATATGAAGACGGCGTCAACACGTAAGGACTGTCTACTACGTTTAAACGATTTAATGGCGGTGCTTAAAGCTGTTATAACAGTCAAGAACCCAACCACGAGAGTTATTATCATTAATACAAGATAGTATTTAATACAAGTGACTCATTACTTATACATTACAGGACAATAAACAGGACAAGATAATTTATTTCGAAAATAAAGGCCACCGGCCCAGAATACAATAAACAGACATGTCACATTTTTCATGCATACGTTGTGGATAGTTTTATGTTTATACTTTTTGCATTACGATATATATAAATAATGCAATTTTCTTCAATGTAAGATCATTTTTCGTTTTTATCGGATTAATAAAATCGATTTCTTCTCTGTTTCAACTATACCAAGACAAAAGATAGATGCTACGTTCTTAGTGAAATTAAGAACAATGAATAAATACATGAAAATCGTCACCAATTAACACAACGTAACCCTTAACATCCAAAGATAAATCTTGGTTCACATTTTGGAAGACCAAGCATCGCGGGTTTGAACCAGTTTGGATGCAAACCTCACAACGAGCCAAGAATAAATAAATTTATTATGAACCTACACACTGTAATACATGCAAATCAAACATATTACAACTACACAAAATATGGGAACTTCACCCTTGAACAGAACATGGACTTCACCCTTGAACAGACCATGAACTTCACCCTTGAACAGACCATGGACTTTACCCTTGAACAGACCATGAACTTCACCCTTGAACAGACCATGAACTTCACCCTTGAACAGACCATGAATTTCACCCTTGAACAGACCATGAACTTCACCCTTGAACAGACCATGCACTTCACCCTTAAACAGACCATGCACAACCGACGAATCGCGATCTTTAACCGACCGAACGGCATGTCGAACTATACAGTTACATATAAATCACAAAACACAAACGTTTACGGGCAAAAACACATTTCTTAGAGTTGCAATTCAACTTAAAAAGCACTAACATAAAACATAATTCGATTAAATTGCAATAACATTATTCAAGCATGTACACATTTTAAACTAAAACAACTATTACAAAAGTCTATGGCACAATAAATGTATGTATATACAAGTATTATTGTTTTGCATCTTAAGGAAATTTTGTTAAAAGCCCGATTACATAGCTTGGGTGCATATGCACAATATTAATCGCCAATANTATATATTGTTTTACATCATTAAAACAGATACAAGTTGCGACGAAACCTATTGCAACAACCAAGGCCACTGTGATAACATCCACGGTGTAACTACGTGTCAATGCTACCCTAATTTTGCGGGCGAACGATGTGATCTTACAGGTAGGTTGTTACAAGTAGAAAGGGACCGGTGTGATCCTACAGGTAGGTTGTTACATGTAGAATGGGATTTAATGGATCAACGTGCGTACAGTAGCTTTATTACATTGGTTTGAATAAGGATGTGCGTTCTAACGTCACATTGTGATTGGAAAGGCATTGTGTTGCACGCAAAGTGCCTTTTATGCAATCGTATCTGGGTTCGAAATGCAATAGTATTACGAGAAGACTGGGCATGTGTTTTTAACTTGTTAATAATGCGTTGTTGTTGGTTTGTTATGTCCCCCAGTCTATACTGGCGGACATATTGTTTTTGCCCTGTCTGTTTGTTGGTCTGTTGGTTTGTTTGCGTCAAACTTTAACATTGGTCATTACTTTTGCAATATTGAAGATAGCAACTTGATATTTGGCATGCATGTGTATCTCATGGATCTGCACATTTTGAGTGATGAAATGACAAGGTCAATGTCATCCTTCAAGGTGAAAGGTCAAATATATGGGGGAACAAAGTGTTTCACAAACACATCTTGTTTTGTTTTTGTTTTTTTGTTGTTTTTTTTTACAGTTTTATATCTAAAAAAAAAGTTGTTAAATATAAATTATATAGCATCTACACATTTTGCGAAAACATATTAGTAGTTCATTGTTTCTTTACATAAAAATAATACTCATCATGGACGAACCATCTTTCGAACCTCTTAATTTTTGACACGTCAAATATAATGATGATTAATGTTAAAAATAGTGGAACATATAAATAAGTATTTTGTTTGATAAATAACTTGTTTCTACATGGCTGGCAATTTTAATTGCTATGTTAATCCTCTTTTGATAACTGATTTTCGAAAGTTTCCAGCACAACCATATCATGTAAAACTGTCAATGCTGCCCAAACAACGAGTATCTGCATTCGATCCCTTCAGTATTTAACATTAAAAATACATAATAACATGCACACCGATTTTTTTTTTAATTTAAATAATGTTTGTTTAATGAAACTTTGAATTAAAATAAGTACTTGTTTCAAAAGTCGGTGTGCAATTAAATGTCTTCAATATACAAGAAAATTATTATTTTGTGCTGAATACGTTGTACCCGAACTTTTTCAGACTTCTGCCTAGGACAATTCTGTCAACATGGCTCCACATGCGAGAGCACGCATATAGCCCCGAACTTCTTCCGGTGCATATGTCCTACTGGATACACGGGCACATACTGCGAAACACGTGAGTTGGCTATTAAACACCATATTAAACAGCCGAATCGAAACGATGAAGTCCTTACAGGAAAGGCCCTATGTAGCACAGCTTTAAAAACTGAACTGTGTCTCGGACCGTGATCTTAAAAACAAGATTGTTTATTTACAAAACTTTGTAAAATTTGTGTTGTCTTGAATGACGTGGATGTGGAAAAGCTGACTGACAGTCATTTCATACAAAAGCATTGTCAAAGATTTGATACTGGGCAGGACTACTTGACTAAATTAGTCAAATGGGGCTCACCGTTGTTGTATTTCATTCCTTTCAGACACATTTGCACCAGTGGTGGTCGCGACACATGCACCTGTGACAACACATAAACCATCAACCACAACAACCACAACTACCCCCAAACCTACAACAACGACTTCCACAACAACTTCCACAACAACTACAACAACAACTACCACCACAACTGCTCCTACGACTACGCTGGCCTATGGTACGTAGCAATTAACATGTATCGCAAATGCAGTTTTATCAAAATAATTACATTGTTTACTCAATAAGTATGCCGAATGCATAAATGCATAGATTGATTTATTGGGAACTTTCAGACTTTTGTCAGAGGATCAGAGTATTACTCGCCTCTATTCCTTTATATATGATACTTTTAATTAAAAAATGAGAAGTATTGAGTTAGATGGACAAACTTACCTGCGATAATAAACTTTAGACACATTTTGTATGTATTTGATGAAATTGTCAAATGAAACATTTGCATTACTGGAAACGTGTCAGCATTAAAACGTACAACCTAAATGCGATCCTATTTGTTTTTAATAACCGCCTGGGATGGCGTTTATAAGATTACTATTAGTCCGTCTGTCCAACCATTTCGGGCCCTCTCTATATCTGATATACCATTTCAATGGTTTGCTTTACACTTGGCTCACTGTTTATACGAGAAATTCACAGAAAACTTGTTTTCTGTAGTAGAAGAAGTGCATAAGAACAAGAACTTTTATCGTTAGGAAGTTAAATTGTTCGTTATATTAAATACCACAGCAGCTTAAATTTCGCAGTATTTACGCATTAACACATATCTCCGTACATGTCATCAAAGTTGTTATATTTCAGTCTTCAGAAGCAGGAATACTTACATATTTTGTTCATTGAGACTTTTTGCAGTCAAGCCAACCAAAGGTCAAATTCAAACATTGTTAAATGTTTGAGTCTGTATATTATGTCTTTTCTATATATGATAATCCCTTGAAATAAACTTGCAACATAATAACTCAAAATTAGGTTATGTCAGGAAGCAACAAGATATCCTCAAAACCGCAAGGTAAAACCAATACTTGAAGATACAAAGGAGTACGGCAATGGATAAAGCTGCCCTTTAGATTTGTTGTATAGCATATTTAGTCCTATAACATATAGGCAATTGATCACCTTGTATTTAATGAAATAATGGCGGATGTTAATAAACGTTTAATTTCTAGAAACGTCCAGGTAGCTTCATTATTTCTATATTAGTTAAATTTGAGATCTTAGCTGTACTCATGGTGCAGGATCTCATAATTATAATTATAATAACAAATAGAAATTTACATGGGAGAAACCTTCTGCAGTCGCGAGTCCCGTTAAAGTGTCATATTGCTGCGGGAACCCAAAACAAAACGCGAAGCCAAAACCTTATCAGAAACCTGATTCAAAACGGGACCAATGCATATAAACGATTTGCATAATTTACATATATATGTGCCTCGCTCTGTGAAAAGGGGGTTTAATACATGTGCATAAAGTGTCTCCCCAGATTAGCCCGTGCAGTCCGCTTACCAGGCTTATCAGGAACGACACTTTCCCCTTTTTATGATATTTCTCGTTTAATGAAAGTCTATTCTTAGCAAAATTGCAGTTAAGACGAAAAGTGCCGTCCATAATAAGCCTGTGCGGACTGCACAGGCTAATCTGGGATGACACTTCACGCACATGCATTCAGTCCCCTTTTTACCGAGCGCGACTCATATATATAACATAGTAGCTATCGTATTGCTTTCAAGTGTTCAACTCGTGTATGAAGTTTGCTGTGATCACTACCATTGCCCGCAACTCATCCGTTGACGTCGCTGGAGCGCCTGCATGCCCCGACGGCTCCCACACATCGTCAGAGGCCTTCCCCCTCGCCACATGCAACGTGCCACCACCGGCGGACTGGAAACAAGGGAAACGCGTAATATGGAGTTGTGCTTTATCATTATCCAATTATGAATATTACAATCTTAATCACGTTTATTATTCAAAATTGTCTTTCATTAAATTATTTTTGGAAGTTTTATTTTCGCAAAATATAAATATAAACGAGTAATATGGAATTTTCCTTTTTTATTTTGACATTATCCAAATATAACTATAAAAATCTTAATTACGTTTATTATTCAAAATTGTCTTTCATTCAGTTCTTGTTGGCAGCTTTATTTCCTGAAAAAAAAATCATAAACATTGTGCTATAAATATTTAATTAGACATTTATATCAACATTACACCTCTGTCTGAATTTGTTACAGATCCATAGTAAAAAATACTGTATAAACTTGCCGCTTATATGATCGTCTTCTTGCCCTAGAACTACTTTAAATATAATTATTGTGTAACAATGTTTGATACTATTTTTAAGAGCAATTACGTGGGTTCATTATTTTAATTTGTTTATTTAAAAGAAAAAACTTTTGCGTTCTTTCAATCAATTCAAAGATGGTTCAGATTGATTGATCTTCGGAAGTAAACGCAAACTGGTTTTCTGCTTGTTGAACTGTTCACATGAAAATGACCATTATATATGCTTCGGCATTCAACAAATGCAACCTCAAAACAAGAGCCTGTCAGCGAAAAGTAAAGTGCCGTAATTTAGAAAACGGTTAAAACTTATTTCTACACATTGGTATTAGTTCCGATTTAGTTCCACAATTATGTAATTGCATGTTAATGGCCCCCATATAA
The DNA here is from genome assembly GCA_007657795.1 of Dreissena rostriformis. Classification (NCBI taxonomy): domain Eukaryota; kingdom Metazoa; phylum Mollusca; class Bivalvia; order Myida; family Dreissenidae; genus Dreissena; species Dreissena rostriformis. The sequence goes on along the minus strand of VMBQ01000336.1, from coordinate 178,663 downwards.
GCCAGATTAGACTTCCAAAACATATTTTACCACAATTAAACACTATATTTGGACAGTAAAACAGTTATCATCTGTGAAAACAAATGTTTTCATATACTAGTCTTTTTTCCTCTGAAATATTTAAGTTCAAGCAAGCCCACTTCTTGTAATTCAAACGTTGATTGTTAAAGTGCGATTCTTAAACGTGGTAAACGGGTTATAAATAGAGCTAAATAGAGCACTAGGTAATTGTTGAACACGTAGAGGTAAATAAAGCGAGGTTTCGACGACCTTAACAACGAGTCCTGGTTAATAGTTGAGGTTTGAGAGCCGAGCAATCAAACAAACTGTATTCGAATAAAACCAATGTGCGCCAGCCGGATAGAAACCGTATTGTATAATGTGGTCCGTTCTTTACAGCAAAAAACAATAACCTAATAATGCGGCACAAAACACACTTTCAACAAGTTCGCAATTCCACTTACCGGTTATGTTCACAATGCAGACATTATTTCTGCGACTATCTGTTACAAGAATTGATCTCCTAGGTGATGGATGACTGTGCAAGTATCCCGGCCTATACGCCTATCGCAACCTTCTTGTCAGGTACCTATCCCGTGGCACAGGGATTGTCTGGAGTCTTCCTCGAGTGTCTCCATCCGGGATTCAAGGTGAACACATTTAACAACCTTCCTATCGACATTTTACATATTTTAATGTGGTTCAAAATTGCAAGGTTTCTTAGATCGTATAATAAGAATTAAATTAGTGTCACGTTGTAATATTTATATCACTGATATGTATGATAGTTGAACGGCACATCGTGTAAATTTTGTCGATATTCTCCTTTAAATTATTGACCCGGAATATGCGAAAATGGGTCTAATGTCATGTGCGGCCAGCGTAGCCCTAGACCAGCCTGCACCCTCGCGCAATCTGATCAGGAGCCATCATGTCTGCCTTAAAGTCACGCAAGGTTCTGTGACATCATACGCGGACAAAGTAGTTCCTGACCAGACTAAGCGAATGCGCAGGCTGGTCTTTTGCTACGCTGGTCGCATATGGTATATGACGATTGGTCTAAAGAATGTACTCATTAATGAAATATCATTAATACGATAAATTACAATATTAAGGCAACCAGGCGACTGATATTGTCATTGGCATACTCTACTAGACAACGAAATACATACCGATTTATTCTAGATATATGTTTACCTTTTCAGATGGCTTTGCAAAGCTGCGGTCACATCCCTGTCATTGTTCACGTGATTCTATATATATATTTACTTTTTCAGATGGCTTTGCAAAGCTGCGGTTACACCCCTGTAATTGTTCACGTGATTCTAGATATGTGTTTACCTTTTCAGATGGCGTTGCAAAGCTGCGGTCACACCCTTGTCATTGTTCACGTGATTCTAGATATTTATTTACCTTTTCAGATGGCTTTGCAAAGCTGCGGTCACATCCTTGTCATTGTTCACGTGATTCTATATATGTGTTTACCTATTCAGATGGCTTTGCAAAGCGATGGTCACACCCTTGTAATTGTTCACGTATTTCTAGATATGTATATACCTTTTCAGATGGCTTTGCAAAGCTGCGGTTACACCCCTGTCATTGTTCACGTGATTCTAGATATGTATTTACCTTTTCAGATGGCTTTGCAAACCTGCGGTCACACCCCTGTCATCGTTCACGTGGAAAGTGGCGTTCTGATGGACCCCGACATCTATTACACGGTCCAGTAAACTATCCGCAGACAGAACTTCAAACATTGGTTTTGATTTTGTTGGCCAAAATTGCCCAATTAAATTCCAGATTCTGAAAAACGTCTTTGATTTAAAGTTAAGGTATTATAGTGTGAGTGCAAACGTAACACATACTCGTCTTATAATTTTCATACACCAAGACTCTCTCATGAAGACTATCTGTACAAGGGACTATTTCAAACAAAATTTGTTTCATTATTTGCATAATCTGGAATACTTCATTGACTTACATTACATGAACCTTCACCATAAACACGTGTTGAACTGAAGTATATCAGAGATCTTTTTCTTTCGATTTTGACACGCATTAAATGACTGGATTTAAAAAGGAATACCAATCAATCAATATCGGACATTTGTGTCGCGTTCTGAGAAAACTGGACAAAATGCATGTGCATAAATTGTCATCCCAGATTAGCCAGTGCAGTCCGCACAGGCTAATCAGGTACGACAATTTCCGCTTTTATGGAATTTTTCGTATAAATGATGTCTCTTCTTAGCGAAAATCCAGTTAAGGCGGAAAGTGCGGACTGCACAGACTAATCTGTGATGACACTTTACGCACATGCATTATGACCTGTTTTCTCAGAACATGACACATTTGTTTGTAACGATGGTTTTTATTATCTCTGTGTACAGTCTGAGATCATAAAATACGAGTAACAAGTAAAAGTATAGTTCAATGTATCGTATGGAATAGTCTTTGTATGTTTCCCCAAGTTACATAGTGCCGTTCAAATGCGGATTTTCCATATGCATCAAACTGGCCATTACCATGTCGTGACTCAAGTTTTGAATTTTGTTTGTTTAGTGTTAGTTTGCAAGTTGGTTCCTCTTCGGGATTTAATGAAAACAAAATTGGATGTTACCACGAATCTTTGTCTTTATTTTGTTTCTTAAGTTTCCTTCTTCTCATACTTTATATAGATTTTCCAGACCGGGGCCAGTATTCACCAACCCGTTATTAGACTTAAGAAGAAATAATAGACTTAGAACCAAGACAAATACGCCCAGCGTTTGAATATATACATACTTCCAATTATGATTATGTCATTAACCAAATGTTCTACATGAATAATGCTGTAGATGGATGTTGCTATTTTGCAAGTTTTACTCAAAATTAAAGTATTTTTTTTTTTTAATATTCCAGTTTAAAGAATATTCTAAGACTTAAGTCTAAGAATTGTTTGGTGAATACGGACCCGGAGCTGTAATCCAGACCTAGCGTCATATAATTGATGTTCAGTTGAAACAATTTTATATTTGTATACATGTTTAAACTGTTAAAACATGTCTTACATCCATCTGTTTTTCTCAAGTAATGCTCAAAGTTGCTTTATACTGACTGTTTGTGTAACAAAAAATGATTCGCATAAGCGGATTTTTAAAACATTTGTTATCGAATGTATATAATATACAAACTATTTGCAATTGATGCATCCTACAGTTTTCGACAGAAAAGTTTTCAACATTAATTTGCACATATTTTAATCGGTTGAATGAAATGTAAAGATTGTAATTATTTCAAAATCATTCATCTTAAAACGACACGAAACTACCAGAGATTTGGATTTCCTTCAGTTACGGGAGTTTGTAGTTATCTGACTGCCCTTTGAATTCGTGCTAATAATACTACATTCATACGTTTGCCATATTTTCTCTTTCTCCGAATACCTTTTTTCAGATATGTGTTATTCTGTCTACTATAAGGAGCGCTTACTTTTACAAATGTTTTGTGGAAAAAAAACACACGTATAACATCTATAGAATGCACTGAAGAAGAACTTTATTTTAAACAGTACGCATTCGCTGATGCGTTCTAACAGGCATAAAACAGCAAAAAATATGTAAAGAAACATTGTTATCAACGTGGTATTACATTGAGAAAGAGATATAATGAGCACAGAATACAGAAAATAAACAAATACAAGTTTTGGATTTTTTTCTCGAAATACTACAAAAACCGGTAACGCCTCCAACAAAAGTAAAACCTTTATGCTGCCTAGTTAGGCTACGCAAATAAACTCACAAAATTGCAAATGATCAATACAAAATTATATATTAAAAATTTCTAAGATGTATCGAAAATGCATAGTTTCAATTCACAAAATCAATTTAAGCTCATGTAATTATTACTTCGTAAATCTTTAAAACTTGAAAAAATACATTATTAGTTTAGGAAAATACGGATAAATAATAGCGCTCTGAAGAAAAAACAAAAACAAACAATGACATAAACAAATGTTATGCAACAGCCGAATATCAGATCTTACAGTAATTAAATACGCAAATCGGCGTCGACCAGCTGATCAAATCAGTCCTGTACAGGTGCGGAGCTCCTATGCCACGGTAAAATACATTTCGATGCACGCGGCCTGTGCACCACCCATAGAAACCTCAGCCTTGATGTGGTAAGAGCCGCTCGGGATACTTACAGCCGGTGCATTCAACTGTGTCTCTGTAAGGTTGTATGTGTTCTGTAATAGAAACATGCTTTACAAACACGTATAATAGAATACATATATAATAAACTGATGCTGCTTTTTAAAAAGCTTTTAACTTTTTTTATTGTTGTTGATGTGAATATGCTTTTAGATAAATGTGTCGTGTTCTGAGAAAACTGGGCAAAATACTTGTGCGTAAATTGTCATCCCAGATTAGCCTGTGCAGTTCGCACAGGCTAATCAGGGACGACAATTTCCGCTTTTATGGAATTGTTCGTTTAAAAGATGTCTCTTCTTAGCGAAAATCCAGTTTAGGCGGAAAGTGTCGTCCCGGATTAGCCTGTGCGGACGCACAAGCATTTTGCCCAGTTTTCTCAGAACACGCCACAATTATTCTTCCATTGAATTGATTTGGGCTGGGGGATCAGCGCAAATTTAGTTTTTGTTTTGTTTGTTACGTTATGTGTGTTTCGCAATGATCAGTAGATGATATTACTACGATGCAGTATACATGCATATCCAAGCACCGTTCATTTCTTGGTTGAACGTTAACATATCTTCTTATCACTGATCCCTCTTCGTGAATTAATAATTGAGCCGCGCTCTGTGAAAAGGGGGTTTAATGCGTTAAAGCTTAATTGAAACGCTCTCGTGCCCGTTTCCTGGGACTAGAACCAGTACTTGGTATCTTTGGGGGAGATTTAAAGAACGCTCCCACTGTGAGGATCGAACTCGTGACTTCACGATCGCTAGGCGGATACCATTTTCACTAAGCCACGGCGACCTGCAATCGATTAAAATCTAAGTTTGTGTTTTCATTGTACATTACAGTTTAGTATGTATGAACGTATTTGTTATTTAATGGTATAAATGAATATCCTATTTCCACCATAGCCCATGCGTTTTATCCTTTGATTCCATAAAAGTTCGACCGATCCATGGACAGTTCCAAGGAGCAATACATAAATGTACGAACTAAACCTAGAAGTTATATAGGAATCTAGTGAAATGCGAGTTCACGATGTCAGGTCTTAGTTGTTTAAAGGGACTGTAAACCACGAATGACGAAAAAAGAAAAGTTCTAAAATACCGTATTTTTTTTACAATTATTAGTTTATATTGATTAAAATATCACGACTGGTATATAAAATTACTTGAAAAAAGTTTTTTGTTTATTTTTACTTTATTTTTGTATTTATTTATTTGTACTGGGTATGCATACCCAGTAAAAATAAATAAATACAAAAATACATTATTCATCGTCACGTGGTAAACCCAGGAATGCAAATTATGCATGCGTAGTGAATTGTATAAATTTTAATTATAAAATTATCAATCTATTTGCGTTATTTATAGTGTCTATATCGTTATGTCACCTATTTTCGCGATTTCACATCGCGAAATTTTCTTACCGAATATACTGAAAATATGAACTTTTTTCAAGTAATGTAATATACCAGTCGTGATATTTTAATCAATATAAACTAATAATTGTAAAAACATACGGTATTTTAGAACTTTTCTTTTTTCGTCATTCGTGGTTTACAGTCCCTTTAACATAAAGACGATAGTTCATGTTAACGGAAGAGACACAATACTTTATCACGTAAAAATGCACATAGATGCAACGTGGGAACATTTAATATTTGGATTACAATAGTATGCATATCTGTTCTCGGTTAAATATGGATATCAAAATGATGACAATAGATTGATGATATCAAATTCGTGATTCACAGTTATATTACTGAACAATAAGTGTTCTTTAAATGAAATGCCATCGATATAAAAACAATGAACATTGATACCCAAATCGAATAAAACAAAAAAGGTATTTACTGAAACAATCTTAAATGTAAAAGAAACTTTGATATCTTAATGCATGGGTTTAGAAGTGCTTATATATAACAGCACTTTTATGTACGTCAAAGGTAAGAAGGAAGTCAGTGTCATACTTTTGCTGTTGGTGACGCGAAAATTGAATATGAAGGGTGTCTTTAAACTGCTATGCGTTAAGTACGGTATAGGTGTAGAGTGCTTTTCATAGAGATCACCAACCTCCACGAAAAGATTTGACGGGTTTTGGGTATTATAAAAAAAAA
>VMBQ01000336.1:97822-171713 GCA_007657795.1 Dreissena rostriformis | reverse complement strand
ATAAATAGAGAATAATAGGTTAGTGTTGATTATAGATCAGGTTTATCATGCGAGGCTTAGAAAACAAAAAGCACGAGCCTTGGCGAGTGCTTTTTCGTTTTCGTGCCGAGCATGATAAACCTGATCTATAATCAACACTTACCTATTATTCTATTAATCCCACTTTTTATTCAGTAAACCTTTTCATTTAAACAAAATAAGTTTAACTTGTTATTTTCGCTTGATATATGACGTCATTTTGTCGAAAATATGACGTCATTTCGTGCCGTGTATTATAGCAGAAATTTAATCAACGGGGCTTTAATCAACCGAAATCGCTGTAAAAGTGGGATAAACATTCATTTTAAATATTTGGAAAAATACGTTTTTTGCTGTTTGTGTTGCTTTCTGTGGATAAAATGTAATACATCTTGGTATCAAATTGTTTGTTTTGATTAATCTGATTATTTTTTACAATAAAATATAACTTCTTTGTTAAGTCTTAGTAATATGACACATCGACTGATATAAGAACTTCCTGTTGAACATGATATAAAAAATATATCATGCAACGTTATATCAGTCAGATATCAATGCAGTGGTATGATAAAACGTGCTATACACACAAAGGTGAAATCCTAGTGGATTAACTGCGCTTACCATTTTCAATGATGTTTTTAATTTTACCGTTAATAATTTCACGGAATTCTCATATCATGCGCCGCTAAAATTGTATCTCTGCACGAATAACGCTTTTTCAACAAGTAATAGGTATCCTATTTGTTATTTTTAATGGATGCCTGGGACCAAATGCGACTTTGTACAGGATGTAACGTGCGATGTCCAAAATCTAGAGCACACGCTATTATCGCAAATTGATTCAAACTCTGGATGTGAGCTTTAATATTTATCCATATACATGTATCTGTTTTATTCGCATGAAATGACTGGAAAGATGTTTTTTGACATTTGTTTACTTTCAAAACAATTGTCACAAATACAAATTACAAGCAAATTTCAGGACTGTGCTTAATCACTCAACGACTTTTCCCACTATTCTTACTGGTCTTAACACCGCACTTGTTAAAATATAAACATAAACGTCGTTTTCTGCTTTTAATAGAAATCCTAAGATGTAATCGATGTTATCACTGATCGATATTTGTTATCTTTATCAGGGCTTTATATGTTAATCGAATTCTCTTGTTGTTTTGATGATACGCATGCACGTTGGTATTTCATATTTAAACAACCTGTACTGCGGGGACAAAATAAGATTGAAAATTTAACGGAATAACGATTTCAAAACATAAGGTATATAACACATAAAAAAGGCTCAGTCTCTAGTGACGCTAAATTGAATTGTGACATAATGGACAAGAACATTTTGTTGGTGATTGACGACACAGACATTATAAAAGTGTACAAAAGAAGGATTATTGACGCGATAAATTCCGCAAACCCAAGACGCACGGTTTCTTGCGTACTGTTTCAAATAATTAGATTATGTAAAACATAATATGACCTTATGCACTATAAATGATTAACTTTAAAAAACTTAAATATAAGTGTATAAAACCTTATTCAAGCTCTGTATCCATATTGCGAAAACAGGTGAAGCTGAAAACAATGGGAAACTCCTCAAACAAAACTGCATACATGGAAGGGCTAACATTATCGAAACAAGAACACTATAAAATTCCAAATACAAAATGTAAAGATGATCCCTTTATAAGAGCTAGAGCAAAATCAATTGGTGAGTGTAAGGGTTTTTGGAGACACAATATTTTTAACGGAAAAACAACATTTAAATTCAAGACGAGGAAATTCATATTTGCCTAAAGTGATATTTAAAAAGAATATGCTAATTGTTACATTTTTTTTAAAATGATGATGTTAATGGCAAAACCTTTATTAACTGTTAAAAACAATATCTTCGTCTTTAAATTATTTGAGATATATATATATTTCGATATTATAAGCAGGCGCAGATGTGCTTTGTTACCTCTTGATCCATTTAGGTAATTTAATAACAAGACATTAATATCTTACAATGATAAACATAGACATTAAAACACAACTTGAGAAGATTGACCATTTAAAATGGTATTGCAAACGTTTTATCCCCATCCTAACGTTATCAGCATATATATTGCAATTCGTATGGTTATCTCTCTTTATTCGTTTAACAGGGCACGTGCAGAATATTTTTCAACCAAATCCACATTGTGTTTAATTGCACGTTGCAACAATGTTTCCATAACACCGTCCGTCGAGGCCTTGGTGACGAGAAGCCGACATTGTGTGTTCTTGGTCATAAACATCAATCCTGAATTCTCATCTAAGAAGTTTAAGCCAGCCTGCGATATGAACTTGACGCCACCAACTTTTTCAATCAGCATGCCGTACACGTAGACATCATCGATCCAGAAGAAAGGCGTAGTCTTTGCCGCTCTGTACATTTCAGGGACTATATCTGAGGTAAACACTATGAAAGGACGTTACAGTAATTCACGGGATAGTGCGTCATTTTTTCGAAATCGTTTTTCTCCACATTCCACTTGGTACCTTTTTCTATGAATTGGGTCGCGTTGTTCATATTGACACCAAATATGTCTAGACATCCCACTGAAGCTTGTTTTGAAGAGATCCAGTAGACGAATCAAAGACATCGTCGTCTACCTTCACGACATATTAAGAATGGTAGCAGAATTCGGTGATCCATCGCAGCCCAAGGACGGCTTTATGAGTTATGTATGATTGTATGTATGTGTCGAGGAAACGGCCCTGTATGATATCACCGTGAATAGCACTTTCCTGCTCAATTAACAACGGTTTTGCATCGTCATCCGACAAGCCGAGTAGAAACACTAACCGCATGGTGTAGTTTTGAAACAGTTTGCTATTCGCCCACGTTTCTCTGATAGAGAACCTTTTCTTGTTATGGTTGATGGCTGTGTGTACAATAACTACGAAGGAAATCTTTGTATTTTTAGGGCATATGTTTCTATTATTAATGGTGTATGGGTTTTCAAAAATTGTTATTTGATAAACCGATGGATCCTTGTTTCTTATTTTCGTGGTTGTTGTTTTTGCTGTTGTTGTTATTGTTGTTGTTGTTGTTGTTCTGTCGGATCTATAAGAGCTCAACTTCGTGTTTTTATGTTCTAAAACATTTTTTGAACGATATAAGAGCCAACGTTGTAATGTGAAGCCTCATAAATGATATTCCGACATTTGTAAATTTAATTGCCAGGCCAATGATGACTAGGGCTAAACATGCTCGTGTCTTTCATACTAATGATCTCAGTATCTGCATCATTGTAAACTGGAAAGATAACACATCTGCACTTAAATGTCATTGTATAGACTGTTCGCATGACGCCTTTCAGTAATATTCTCCCACGTGTCCTAGACATGCATGCTATAATTCAGGGGATAAATAAGCAGTCAATGTTAAAGTGATGTTTTAAAAATTAATAAAACCTTTTTTTGGTAATTGTTTTAGAAAACCTGTTATTTTAAGTTGCTTTCAATCAATCGATTAACTATTCGGAGCAGAATTTCTGAAAAAGCTCTTAATCTGTTTTAAATATAATTATTTTATTATTTGTTTAGCTTTAATATTTCTGAGTACAATAACCATTGTTCCATATATATGGCGTACCGAAGTTAAAAAGTAGTTACTTACTTTTGTCGATTGTTTTCTTCTTATATTCCAAACACACACTTATTCGAATTATTATATATCCAATAGCAGTTGCTTTCACAAAAAGAATTTGAAAAAAAGAGTTCCCAGCGCTATTATCAGATGTACGTTGAAAGTATCCATAAATTATAGATACAATGTACGAGTTCGACTTTCACGCTACGCAGCTGTTGCGATAGACAATATATATGTTAATGGGTTTTAACAATTTAAACATAAGTTCGTCTATTATTTATTTATTGGACATTATTTTGTCTTAAAGTTGACAATCGCTTTGTTCCCTCAGGCATGTTTACTTGGAAAATGCCTTCTTACATATGGGCCGTATACTACAAAAAGTATGTTCGCAATTAGTCTTAAATACACGTATTTCTTGATATTGAGAGAGGAGGAGGAATGTCTGAGAATGAGAAATGCAACCGAGTAGGTGGAAAGGAGAGAAAGAGGAAATTGGGAAAGAGGCAGAGAGAGACATAATCAGAGACAGAAAGTGGAAGGAATGACGGAGAGGAGATGCAGAAAGATGGTCATATAGTGACAAGAGCAGAGAGTTCGATAAGGAAAAAAAGGAAATAGATTGAAAGGATTAAAGAGAAAGTAAGAAGAGAAAATGAGACGGAGGAGGGAGTGAAAAGCAGAGAGAAAGTGAGTGTTACACCAAGAATAAAGTAGAGGGAAAAAGAGAGTGTAAAAGTTCAGTATCGGGTCACCACGTCCATCATCACACGGGGTGCACGAAATATCTATGCTATACAGCACTAACTGTCACGTATCAATCCGTATTTTCAAAATGGTTATATACTGGTTTAGTATAACCATGTCAAGAGTCGATATAATACGCTAATGTTGCTTTAAATAAAACCCAGTTTAATGTATTCTGTTTTGTAGAACTTTGCGAAACTGCAGATTTTATATTTATTTTGTTTAATTTCTATGTTGCTGTAATTTATAATGTGAGATATGTATTTGAATGGAATATGAAATAAAAGTGTTTAAAAAAATGGCACGTCTTCCTTATTATAAATAACGCTTTATATACGATATCCTTCACTAACAAAAGTTGGACGGTAGTGAGATGAAGGGTGTGAACAAGAAGATTGTTAAATATTACCAACATAAACACTGAAATAACGTTCTTAACGTCCACTTAATATTTTCTAAAAATATGCAAAATAATATAGTAATAAGTTGATACAAAGGTTTTGTTGTACACATTTGAAAAGTTTAACAACATGTAAACAATTTATTTTAAAATGCATTAAAAAAAGTTAAATTAATTTTTAATGAAAAAAAAGCTGCTTATTCTTAAATGTATGAAATTTGTTATAATATGCAAATATTGCTTGCTTGTTAACTATGTACGGTGTGGAGTTGGATGCCCTCGACCCACACACACCTATTGACGAGGAAAATAAAATATATTGAACGGTAGCAATTATATTTAAAAATCATCTTTAACAAATTGCAATAGTGCAATACGAGCGATATTAACTCATAAAAGTAATTAGATGAGCCATTGTTAAATTCAGCAGCTTTATGTTTAAATATTAGAGATTGGATTAAATGAACGCAAATACAATTTAAACGATGGATTCCAAAAACATCGTTGCATTTACCGATATTCAGTCATCGTTAGCCTACAACAGCAGCAGTTTCCACGTTCAATCTGGAAATAATACACGAAGATAAAATGATTTAACAACTGACATAACAACACTATTTTGTCTGCAATATGCTTGACCAATAGGGATTCTAGATCTTAATTGTTTGACGGAAACAATATGCTGCACACGATTTTCATAATCCTATCTTTGGTTTTCGGAGTTTGAAAAACGACTGTCAAATTCCAAAACTTGTTATTTTGGTAGGGGATGCAAAACTGAGTTCGCTTCTTCGTTGATAGCACGAGTAACAACCCTTTGATTTCGAAACATATTCGTCATGACATATACCGTTACAAATTGTTATAATCTTCAATTGATCATATGTGAAATGTCGATGAAGGATTGAGATGGCTTATTATTTATATGTAAATAACAAATAATAGCACATTGGTGCCTTAACATAAACAACTATAAATCCATTGACTGAGAAAAATAACCAAATTAAAAGGCTAATCATTTAATTAAATGTTAATGTGGTCTTTTAAGCACATTATGTGCAATATGCATGTATTTAAATCACATGAATTTCAAGCATCTATAGCATATATATACATATGCATATAATGTTTTATTTATTATAATTGAGTCGCTCTCTGTGAGAAGGGGGTTTAATGCATGTGAAGTCCGCACAGGCTTATCAGGGACGACACTTTCCGCTTTCATTGCATTTTTCGTTTGAAGAATGACTCTTCTTGACAAAAATACAGTTAAGGCGGAAAGTGTCTTTCCTGATTAGCCTGTGCGGACTGCACATGCTAATCTGGGAAGACACTTTACGCACATGCATTAAACCCCCTTTTCACAGAGCGAGGATCAATTATAAATAACTTACTCGATCTCACACAAAGGGTGTGCAAGAATTTCACACTCGAAATCGTACCACTGGTAGTTGTTAGGAGCGAACAATATCAGACAGTCCTGGTGATCACCGTTGTTGCCCGGGTGACCCTGGGGCCAGCTGGTATATACCTACACATTAGAAATAATGAGCCACGCTCTGGAAAAACTGGACTTAATGCATACAATATCGTATCATATAAGCCTGTGATGTCCGCACGGGCTAATTAGGGAAGGCAATTTCGGCCTTAACTGGATTTTCGCTAAGAAGAGACTTCCTTTAAACGATAACTACTATAAACTCGGAAAGCGTCTTCCTTGATTAGCCTGAACGGTCTGCACAGGCTAATCTATAAGGACAGTTTACGCACATGCAGTTAACCCCGTTTAACCAGAGAAATGATCAAATACGAATGCAATATTATACCGCTTTAATTTGAACTTAAAGAGCTTGTACGTTTGTGATAAGGACTAAGACAGACCCTTGTTATCCGAATATGATGATTTGGTCTTTTTTATTTCATTTTGCAAATGCCAAACATTTGTTTCACTTTATGTATACTATTTCTTAACATAGAATGCAGTATCATGTAACAGCTTCTTAACGAAACAAAAAAAACGGTATTATAAACCTTCATTAAATCAGTATTCCCTTTATTCAATTTAAAAACTTATAAAAATCTTAAGAACAGCTGGAACATAGTAAGATAAATGAGTCTCGTTCTGGGAAAACGAGACGTAATGCATGAGCGTAAAGCGTAAATTCCCAAAATATCCTGTGCAGTTCGCACAGACTAATCCGAATCGACACTTTCCGTCTAGACATATTCGTTTAAATTAGACTTCCTTTATATGAATAATTCCATTAAAGCGGAAAGTGTCGTCCCTGTTTAGATTGTGCGGACTGTACAGGCTAATATGAAACGACACTTTACGCTCATGCTTTAAGCCACATTTTCCCCTAGCGAGGCTTAAATGGATTTTTATTACTTGCAGGTATTGTTGTTCCCTTGTTCATATGAATTATGTAGAGCTTTTTGTGAACAAATTGATACAATAGAAGAAGCAAACAGCGTACCAAGTCTGAATCGTCCGAGTACCAGGTCCAGATACCCTCTATGTTCGAGTCCGTGCCACCGAGCCAGAATGAATTAGCAAATGTGTGATCAGGAACTGAAGACAGATACCGTAATTTACTGGTATGTTTTTTTTGGAATATTATATAAAAAGTGAAACTCGTGTAAGACGTCTGCAAAACAAATACAGTCGAAATAAAAAGTAACCAAATCAATACTTTCGAAACAAGGGTATATCGTATTCGTGATAGGAAACGTACAAACATTTTAAGGTGGAAGAGTATTTAATTTGTATTTATTTGTGTGTGCATGTTTACACCAGCTGGTCCCAGGGTCACCTAGTAATATATATTCGCCCATAGCTATAAAACGGCATAAACTTTACGGGTCATATAAACGATATTTCACCTAAATATAGACACTTATTTAAACAACGCGTATTCCTAGTTTTCACATATATGTTTATAATTAAGAAGCAGTTGTTTATCAATTGAATTGCTGAAATATGTTAAGATTAAAAAATTGAACAGTGCCAAAATGTGAATTTGTCCGTGTGGGATTCGAACTCGCGCCTACCAAAATCGTAAACTTAAAGTGAACATTTACATCACTACAGAACCGTTTCCGTGCATAAAGGTACTTCAAACATAGCGAGTTTACTGCCAGTTCTGATTTCTCAGCTAAATGTGTTACGGGTGAAACTTTTAAAAGTATTATAAAAATTACTATTTTTTTATAAATGATTATTTATAAAACGAATATATGTCACGAAGTTTGTCATGTAATACCTACCATTAAGATACTTTTTTTAAAACATACAGACTATAACATATTATGCGTCGATATGCCCCTGTAAGGTATATTGACAGTAAATAAAGCAAGCTCACCGTGTTTGTACAAACGCCTGGCAAAATCTTGGAGGAACAGATCCTCAGCCTTGCTTTCTACCTTCACCAAGTGAGCATGGCGCGATGAACAAAAGTGCTGAAAAAATCCATTATAGGTTAGCCTCTCTCTATGAAAACAGGACTAAATGCAAGTGTGTAAAATGTCGTCCCAGATTAGCCTGTGCAGTCCGCATAGGCTTATCAGGACGACACTTTCCGCTTTTGTGGTATTTTTCGTTTAAAAGAAATCTCTTCTAAGCGAAAATCCAGAATAGGCGGAACGAGTCGCCCTGATAAGCCTGTGTGGATAGTACAGGCTAATATGGGACGAAACTTAACACACATGCATCAATCCCAGTTTTCCAGAGCGAGACTCAGTAATATATTACGCAATCATTTCAAAAACCCTTACATGTTGTAGCTACAGTGTGAACATAATCTAAAGAGCATGCGTTCACATGTGCTATAATAGTGCATGGCGTTCTTCGAGAACGAGTAAGTTATTAAACTAGGTGTCTGAGAACTACTTGTAAATGTAGATTTTTACAAATATAACAATACATTATATATACTAAATATTATCGAACAAGTTATTATTTGGGGTTTAACTGGTTATGTACATTTGATGATTATAAATATATTGCAATTTGTATTGCCAAAGTAACACGTATATGTTGCTGTTTCGATTGTGCATGTCGATGCAAACGTAACTAATCTCTTTCCATAATACAGTACAATACCGACGCTTCTGTCCAGCTGAATTTCACTTCGTCCGCAAACTGATAACAAGACTGGCGGAAGTACACCCAGCCATCCGGACAGCGATTCATGTTCTGTTCTGAAGCATTCAGAAGGTGCAAAATCAACATAAAGGCATGTCCAAAACCTTAAAATGTATGGAAAACATTTTTAGAAATACGAAATTCACAACAAAGTATAGATTCACCGAATTTATTGCCTACCTATACGCAAATAGTAAATCATACTGCATGGCACATGCTACGTATATTATCAAAGAAGGGCATCACAAACATGAATATAGTTGTAATCTCCTCAATAGCTCCATATAATATTCATATAACCACTGTTATAATTGCTATGTCAGAAGTGCTTCGGGCCTGTTCGGGCCTGTTTGGGCCTGTTCGCCGGTCGTCAGTTTTCAAAAGCTATCGTTGCTTTATACTAAACATGGCTACTTTGCGAGTATATCATGTTGGTCGTCTCTGATTTCGCACAAGCCCTTGGGTTGCAATTATTGTAATCACCATTTTGCTTGTATTAATGGCGTACCAATTATATTGTCTAACATTGCTCTGGGTACCAACCAATCTAGTTAATTCATATTCAGGTTAAGAAAATAAATACATGAAAGTGCATGGAGAGAAACTATTGATCATATAAGTCAGCTCTCAATTGAAAAGCTTTAAATTCAAAAATGGATAGATTTGGTACACTTTTTTCATTCTCAGCCTGTAACAGGTCAATAACCTTGATCATACTGCTTACGTAAATAATTAAACATAGGGCATTCAATTAAAAAATGAAATTCGTCCTCCAGAACGTTGCAGTGTTTGCATTTTCTGTTTTGAAACGGTATCTTTTCAGGCGTGTGCCATCTCACTGCTTTCACTTCAAGTGTGTGGACAGATACTCTAAAACGAGTTAACGCAATTATAAATTTTGATACATTTACTACATTTAAATATAGTTGGATTTTAAAGCGGCTGTAAAGGCTATTACTTCTAAATATGGTCGTGTTTTGCATTTCACTTGACCAGGTTTGAACAAACATATTATATATTCGTTGTTTAGCAATGGATACAAATATATTACTATCTCCTACCCCTTGAAAAATACATACTTCACTTAATTATAATCTGTCTAATAATTTCTTGAGATATTTAACCCAAGACCTTTTTTTCTGGGTTTATATCAGGATCAAGATATAACATAACAGAAACGATGTGTATGTACTTGATATCATCAGATTGTAATATTTTGTAATATTATGTACCTGAGTGTTAACGTCAAATAATTATCTCTTCCATATTTTAAAAGCATTATTCATGTTTAGAAGTATGGTTCTGAATCCAATACTCACATGACCTGCGAAAAGATGCATTTGTTTAAAATCGATTGTTTAAATCAACTGCTTTAAATGCTTCTTATGACAGGAACATTTGTCGTATTAAGTTATGTTCTTCCACATTTATAAGAAATAACATGTTTAAAATATATACTTACGGTAACTAAGACAACCTTGAGACACAACAAAAAATAAAACTATCAGCAAACGCATTTTCCTCCTTCAGGCGAATGTTAAAAGAACTAATGGTATGTGCCGACTGTCTCAATATATGTGTATCAAGGCAAATTCGTCAAAATGAGCGGTTAAGTTCTTATTGAATCACCGTGGATGTAATAGATTTTCAACTTCTGCTATGCTGTTAAAGACGACCATGTCTTATCAACGGGACAAACTATGACTTTTAAAGGGACTGTAAACCAGGAATGACGAAAAAAGAAAAGTTCTAAAATAGCGTATTTTTTTACAATTATTAGTTTATATTGGTCAAAATATCAAGACTGGTATATTACATTACTTGAAAAAAGTTCATATTTTCAGTATATTTGGTAATAAAATTTCGCGATGTGAAATCGAAAGTACATCGCGAAAATAGGTGACATAACGATATACACAGTATAAATAACGCAAGTAGATTGATCATTTTATATATAAAATATATACAATTCACTACGCATGCGCAATTTGCATTCCTGGGTTTACCACGTGACGATGGTGATCAATCTACTTGCGTTATTTATAGTTAACTGGTAGTTACCTGGTATGCATATCCAGTAAAAATAAATAAATACAAAAATAAAGTAAAAATAAAAAAAAAACTTTTTTCAAGTAATGTTATATACCAGTCGTGATATTTTTATCAATATAAACTAATAATTGTGAAAACAAATACGGTATTTTTAGAACTTTTCTAGTTTCGTCATTCGTGGTTTACAGTGCCTTTAAAATGAAACATAGCTTCATAGATTGTAACTCGAAAAGTTTTATAAAAAAAATAAAAATTTTTAGCTTGAATATCATTAATTATCTAAATGTTTTTCTTGTTGTTTTTTTTTTTGTTAAAATCATTGTATTGGTACGCTAAAATACACAATTGTTTGCTAGTTCATTCGTAATTGGAACTATACTACCAGTAGGAAACCGGCGATAGACTGACGAACTACGTTTTCAAATTATAAAGGACATGCATTCCAACAATTTTAAAGTCCAAGTCCCCAAAAATAAAATTTTGTAGATATCGTTTCTTATGGTCAGGTTACCAGCTAAATATAACACATCAAAAAGGCTCTTCATTAGGTAAAATTTTACTGATTCGCCAATTTTTTAGCGCATAGCTTTATATGCGAAATTTAGTAATGTCTATTGAAGTTATACCAATCGTATGTAGGCATATTTGATTCACACCAAGCGTTTTATAACTTAAACGCTTTCCACAGCAAAAAATATTTTAATTCGGATAAACATTCATTAGGACCAGTGCTCTATAAAAACGCTTTTTTGACTGCGTCGTAACGAGTTTCCATCAAACATATTTGTTTTGGGCATTTGTCGTGTCTACAGAAAAATGATATTGTTAATGTAAACTCAACAATTACACAGCACTTTGATGATACATTTATATTAGGCGGTTAAAAAACCACCCTGCTAGAGAAACTAGAAAGAATTAATCTTGTAATTTGTCATTATTTGACTACCATTAAAAGCTTTTTATAACTTTGAACTTATGTTCCACATTAAATTTTGAAAAAATAAAAAACGTGAGCAATTCAAAAAAAGTTTAATAAAATAAACAACGTATTATCCGGACGTATTTCATGCATGCTGAGGCAATCCACAATTTAATTAGACGGAAAAGGGAGGAAATTCGTTGTGTGGTTGAATAACGAAAACTGTACGTTCCTTTAGGATAATTTACAAGTACATAATTGAGCAAATAATCAAATCAAAGCCTCATAGGAATAAATACGTTTTCTTCATAATTGAACATTATATTGGAAACACCACACATATATTCGTAATAATTTCAAATAAAGTCTGGTTTATCCCAAGTACAATTTCGTACCTCCAAACATTGACTGATATTAACGCCTACTTACATTATATGTAAAGAGAATATCAGGCTACTGCCCTATCTTTTTGTAATGCATCAAGTTCGGAACAGAATAAAAAACGGCGAACCTTACCATTCCGTTTTTTTATATTCGTGCCGAAACTGATATATAACATAATGATAGGACACTCACATTTTTCTGTTTTTCATAGCTCAATGTCCTGATTTTTCAAGAAATAATGAAATATAATCGCTGCAACTCTTAATTGTTTTCGGGAATTAATATGTTGTATGACGTTTGAAGTGTTTATGATGGCATCATGAGCACGTGAACCTAATATTGTTTTGATGTGTGCGTTGTTAGTATTTAGTCTGAAAAGTACTGCTTCCTTCTTGGTATCAAATTGTTTGTTTTATTAAATCTGATTCATGTATACAGAAAATAATTGATTCCGAGTAATATGACGTACCTCGCCATATTGCATGATATAAACGCGTTCTAACATATATACATCACGCACATTTATATTAGGTCGATATCTGCGTAGAAGTATTATAAGAAGTTTGATGAAACTGTTGTTATGACATAATTGGCTATTTTGGAGTTCCAGCTCATTTTATCGTTCATTACCATATTGCATGGTCAACATCTCATTAACATCCTAACTTATTAAATGAGTGCAATTTGCAACCCAATCATGCTTGTACATTTATCGCACCTGTGTGCAGGTAACATATATTTTAAAATAAAATGTTAAACAACTCCACAATATTCCATAAGACCACCCATGACTAAACATCTGCTGAAATGATGTGTTCATATCAGCATTCTTTAACTTATGTTCATAGAGTTGTTAATCTGTGTGAGTGTATTGTGTAACTTTTCAACTATTTTGTTTTACAATTAGATCTATATCACATACATTTATATTATAATATCTTTGCTTTATACAGTAATAATTTACAATATTTTCTTTTACTTTTCCGTCATCTTAAATGATAAGTCCAGTGTTTCATAGATATGTTGTTGAACTATTGAGTGAAACAATATATATTATTCACAAATTTAACATAACATCAAAGAGCTGTCTAAAATATACCAGCCTCTACTCAAAAAATGTATTGCCTTTTAATGAAATATCATGACAACAGCATACAATTATAAAACCTAAATAGCAAAACATGTACATTTCTGATTTAAAACTGTTTTAATTGCTAAACAAACTTACGGTGAATAACTACCTCATTTCATTTTTGACATCGTCATTATCCATGTCTTATTATTCCTCAACGTCAGGATATCAATGGTACGAACCGTGGCAAGAGACTCTGTTTGTTAAAAAATGCCACACACGATGCATAAACGATCATATTGCGATTTTGAAATTATGAAATCTAGGAAATTGCTTTGGTAATACACGCATGATGCAAGTGACTGGATATTTTCTGTTTTCAAAGAATGAATCAAAGTCAACAGCAATGCTAATAATGGTTTAATTTCTAATGTTTTCAAAGCGTAATACATGCAGAAGATAGATTACCAAAATATATACATTTTTAAAAAGTAATTATTTTATATCATGGCAATGATTTTTATTTAAACTATTATGATATTTATGATTCAAAATCTGTATACATCTATAGGAACTTTAACATTATAGATATCCTCTTCATATGCGAGTTGTGCATAACTTTTCGTTGAGTTTTTTTACACGTTATAAACAAATGTGTAATAAATACCCATCTGAAACTTATATTAATTATTCAATATTGAAGGAGGCTTTATTGTAATTTTACGTTTCATTAGAAACGGATTTATTTATGCAATTCATCTACGAATGAAAAGTTTCCATCACATCTAGTTTCATTAGGCACGTGTCGTGTTCACAGGAAAATGATACGTGAAAATGTAAACGAAAATGTAAACTCCACAACTTCACAGCCCTTTCATGATACATTTGATACATGTTAGGTGGTTATATAACCACCCGTCTAGAGAAACTAGAAAGAATTTATCTTTTAATTTGTCATTGTATGAAAGCAATCAACAGATTTTTGTAGTCTTTAATTAATTCCCCACTTTTAAAAGTTATAATAGTATACATTAAAAAAGTAGTTTTACAAAATGAAAAATGGATTAACTGGACGTATTTCATGTATGCTTTGGCATGCACAATTTTATTAGATTTAAAAGGGAATAAAGTCTTCATGTGGTTGTATAACGAAAAATGTACGTTCTTTTAGTATAGCATATACATACATATTACAGTAAATAATGAAAACTAATTATACTTGTCAGTACTTTTTCATCATTATTAAACATAATAATCGAAACACAACACATACATTTGTAGTATTTTCCAATAAAGCTTGAGTTTTAATCATAATTCAGTAAACCGTGCAGAAAGTTACAACTGCTTTTAAAATGACTAACAATAACTTATCAAGACACAGTCTTCCATATTAAAGAAAAAAATATTATATGTAAATCGAAAATATCAAATGTGTATAGTTTGCATTTAATTTACTTTCGTGAACCTCTAAATCAGCTTAACAATTTACAAAACAACTGTATGAATAGAAAGAATCCAATCCTTCATATAATTAGTGTTGTATCTACGTGTATTACTAAGTTTTGACTCATAGATTCTAGTAATGTTCTTAATTAGTTTTAGATGACGGCCATTGTGATTGTGTTTTTCATATAAGTGGCATGGTTTACAATGTATGCATAAATACAAACAAACAAATTGCGCTGATGCTTTGCAGCAATGACTTTCTTGCTGTTAATATAAAATGTAATAATTTTAAATTGCTCAATGAGTTAAAGTGCAAAAGATATGAAGACAATTAAATGGACCAACACGTAAATTGTTCAGGTTATTTAAAAGGCATTTATCTTTATTTCATTACTTGTGCTATTCACTGATGTAAAATAAATATGAAACAGTTTTTTTACTTCTTTTACGACGTGATCATCTTATAACAGTTCCATTAACGATGTCAGCCATCTTAATCCACGACGATGCATTCTCTTGGTTCCCTTTTTAACAATAAATAATTATAAAGTAGGAAATGATTTATTCTCTTCTAATTAAATGTGTTAGACAAAGAAGCAGTTCTTTATCACAGCAAAGCACAATAAAGATGAAATCGATCATCATCAAAATGTACGTATGCATCCGTCTATTCTTGAATTCAGTGTGTTTGTGTATTAAAGTGGGTTTGTGTAAAACTCGTGATCAAATAACAAACGTGTTTGTACTGATTTAAGAATCACTCAAAAAGATAGTTTGTTGTCGCTCTACTTAAAATCCAACTGTTTACTTATTTATTTTGTAATTTGAACAGAGAATAACTCTTGTTTAGACCCACTTCTACAATTTATACACTTTTTTCAATAAACATGTCATTGAATTAAATATAATGTTTCTATAACTGTGTACCGGTAATTTTAATAACGTTGCATTGCAGAACGTGTATTTGTATTTGCGAATTGTGTTCGCTGACTATGATTTCACTTAGTTATACATTTTCTAAAAAGAAACACATTGGCGCCTTAGTATTAAACACTTTTTAAGGATATCAGTTGTTATCGAAAAAACATAACATGGCTGCATGACATGACAATTGACCTTTGCCATAGGTATAATTACGACCACAAATAACTCGCATTTGATTCACATTTGTAAGCAGTGGTATACATTGTGTAGATACACACAAATTGCAACATTATTTTTAAAAGCTATTTAAAATCATGTTTGTTCGAAATCTAAAATGTTTCATTTTAACACTTTTGCTATTCTCAACAAAGACCAATGCTTATAGCAATTAAAGATACTATTATATTTTGTGTATATGTATTATTTATTATTTAATGATACATTGTTACATTTCAGTAGTTGTGATACGTGACTTAAGTACTATTCTATTGTTAATAATTTCATTATAAGAGTATTGTAATCTAAACGCTACTGATTGTAAACTATATATTAAACTTGTTATTATTGTTATTATATGCATACATTGCTTGCAAACTATGAGCGGTGTGGAGAGGGATGCCATCGACCCTCTCGCACCTATTGACGAGGAAATATAAAGTTTATTGAACGGAAAAAATAATAAAAAATAAAATTATATTGTCCATTATACAAAGGTGGACTATTTTATATTAATGTATAATATTGTTTTTAATAAAGAGAGGATCTATCTTTACAATTGTATTGTCAATATTAATGAGGTTTACACGTGATTTTATAAGGTAATAATAGGTATAACGCTTAAATAATCTAGTCTCATAACTAAACAATTCATGCATTCTGTTCAAGCTAATGTAGCATTTAGTCGTATAAAATCTATGTTAAACTCAATATACTAGAAAAGACAATTTGAAATTTCGTTCATCACTGTTTCGGGACAGCTGATAAAACGTTTAGCACCTCCATAGACAAGCTAACTATATTCGCATATTTTCTCTCAAAGGTTATGTTATAATTATACTGCGCATTAAAATATAATGATGTGTGTGCTAACTTTGTGCGCATTGAAATGGCACAAACGCATTTTCATTGTTGGCTAAAAGGATCAAAGGTTGCAGAACAGAACAGAACAGAACAGAATATTTTATTTTAGCTTAAGCATACAGCTCATCGCCATAAACATACATATGNATCACCCAGAATAAGGTTTGATTCCAAACAAATTATAATCGAATGACATATGCTTTCAGCAGAGAGAAAGCAATTCTTGCCTCGATCGTTGTTTTTCGCAAGTATTTCTGTTTAGTTTTTTTTTCAATAATCAATAAACAATCATATTCATGGGGGAAGCAACATAACACACAATTATATGTCTAAAGAAGATCAACAAATTATACACATGTAAATGTAATATCGAATTATAATAATACACAAATCAAACAGATTTAAAATATTTAAAAAATGTGGGTGGCAATTATTGAAATGTTAATTAACATAATGTTAATGTGCCATTCTTCGGGCGGTTTAAATAATATCGTCAAGTCTCCGATTGTAAATCACATTCTCACTCCATTTAGTTATGTTCACTGGTTGCCAAATGACACGAGACGAACTGTTCAACGCGAGCGTTCACGAACGTGAAGCCAATCAATAACTGTGTCGTTAGGATACTCAGGATATGAAAGCGTTTCCTGTCCATGAATAGCACCGGAAATGATTGATATTCACCAGTGATGGACGCCTGAAATGTAAGCGTTTTCTTTAAAGGATTCTTCGATACAATGTGTTTATTGCGTTCATGGCTGACCTCGTCCGTATGTATTTCCACTTTCTCATTTCGGTATCGCCATTGAGTGACGTCGTATGCAGAAGGCATGCCGTCATTTGAGAACATTAAATTCGACAGCCGGTTGGTCGCAATCAAAATAATGCGATGATTCCTGATATCGTTTACACACTAACATTCATTGTGCAGTTTTACGTCCCCTTGTCCAGTGACGCATGATTATATATTTCCCGATAGCGTCTTTGTTGGTTGTAAAGCATTTCTTTTGCTGAATATAATGTTGTGCGTAACATCTGTCTTCCTTTACACACGTCTGTTATTACACAACTAACTTTCATTTTATATAAGTGTGTTTGCTTGTTCATCGACATATAGAAATAAATGTTCATATAGCTTCTGTGTAGTATGTAAAGTAATTCATTTGCAGAATATTATGTTATGTGTAACATTTGTCTCCCTTTACACATGTCTGTTCACTCGCATTTTAAACATTCACATGTATGTACCCATCATTGAAACTAACCGTTGCTTGTGTAATAATACAATGAAATAAGAATAATGTTTTGTGTAAAAAAAAACCATAACCTCTTCATTAAAATTAGTCCAGTTGGTCGTTAACTAAATAAGAACGGTTTGAAGGCAATGAGGAAATGGGTGTTTGATTCCGGTTATAGTTTGTAATATTATTTAATATTAATATATAAAAAATACTCTACGAAAGAGTGTTGTGTTCTATAATAAAACACATTCATATTGCATATTTATTTGTTTCTGGTTCTTACCGAAGTCGATACTGATACTAAAGAACACCAATCGACGTTATTATTATACCAGACAACGGTTATAGTTAACTACTCTGATTGAAAACACTGCATGGAATTAATTACATTCACGTGATCAAAGACGTAATTGTCATGAGTCTTCCCACGATCCCACGCTATTTTACCTGCAATTAGGCTATATTATAGCATTAGAAATTATTGTTAATAAAACCGGAAAGCATCACATAATTGTATTTATAAAACGCCTAATAGTTTTATCGCACACGTTTTGTGCGTGTTATGTTACAGAATGGTAAGGTGTGCAACTTTTTACTTGCGAATTAAATTTTGTTTTTTCGGCAAAAGTCTTAATAATTAAATGTCAGCTTTTATTTTATGTGCAAGTTAACTTAACGCCACTTCCATTTGTATTTATGATATTAAGTTTAGATATTGAATTAATTTCTTGCTTAAAAGCTTCATATTAACGGTATATAATGTTCGTCCGAATAAATTTCTTCCACATTTCTAGCTGCGTATTACGTATGTCTCAACTGTTGCTCTACACAACGTGAAGGCCTGCAAAAAAACAAGAAAAGTCGTTTACACTGGATTAGTTAATTGACACCTATGCAGATATGCAACTATGTTCTATATAAATTTACCCGTATTTTCATTGATCCAGAAGTTTGCACGGTACCATTATAATTGTGATGAGTTCGACGTCAAGTCAAAGTTTGCGGCGAGGTCAACAGAGGTTTCGTGGATTGCGCGTAGGTATACAAGTGTGATCAGAACCATTACCCGGTTTAACATGTATATAATTATGTGAGTTACATGGCGATAATTGTCACAGATCTACGTTGAATCTACTATAATTTAGTGTTATTGAGTGACAAAATGTGTATTTTGTGTGTTTAAAAAGATGCTTATGCCGTTAATGTCTAATAACCGTTTGGGTTAGATGCGGGGGATTGAACCCCGAGCCTATCCCATGTAAAGCGAGCGCTCTACCACTGAGCTACATCCCCACACAATTAAAGCAATGGTAACTTGTCAATATAACGCTATCGGTTGTTACATGTCTATCTAACTACGTAGGACATGAAATATAATATTCCATTCCTATAGAATTATAGATATACGTATACTCTAAAGTTTTCAAACGCGTTTATTGTTGCTGTAGTGATTTTAATTATTGTGAAGGTGTTAGAAAATGTAATTTCACATACCCGTTAAACAATTGGAATAACATTACACACGTCAATGTATTATCTTAGTTAGTACCTTGCAGATGTTGCTAATGGTGCACTTCTGTATTTACTGAGTTGTTGTTGTTTTTTTTTTTGTTTTTTTGGAGTGTGGTAGGATGGGGTTTGCTCTGGGGCTGGGTATGCATATGTGCATTTTATTAATTTTCTTTATTTACTTTTAGTTGAGGGCCATTTTGTTTGCGTCTTTCATGGGCATGATTTAAATGTCATGCTTAAATGCAAAAACAAGCATTGCTATTATGTTCGTCATAGAATTATTTGCAGACACGATCATGCCGAATATTTTTATTTACTTGTGTCGCAAATGAAATTGTTAAATAATCACCCCTTTAATAATTTGCATCAATCGCTTTCTTGTTGTTAATATAAAACGCAATAATTTTAAATTACTCAATGAGTTTAAGTACAAACGATATTAAAACCATGAAAAAGACGAAAGTTGATGACTTTTGTTTTTCATGTTAAGTAAATCGTACGTGACTAGTTAATTATTTGTATTAAACGCTGATGTTTTCTTTTTTTACTTCTTTTACGACGGGATCATCTGTATTGCAGTTCAATTCATCTACGACGATGCATCCTCCTGATTGGCCTGTTAACAATCCGCCTATAAAATAGGAGATGATTTATTCTCTTTTAATTAAAAATGTTCTACAAAGTAGTAGTACGTTATCACATCATAGCACAATCAAAGATGACATTGATCACCGAGTGGTCATAGTTCATCGCCCATTTTGTCGGGTCTTTGTTGCTTTAACCCTGTATCAATAACATGACAACCCGCTTGACAACACTAAGGCTGCAGCGAACATGCGGCGAAAATGACAAATGACCAATCAGAAGGAGTAACTAATCGTTTATCATACTGGTCATATTGGTATGTGTTTTGGGTTGATTTGCACATAATTAAATGTATGTATGCATCCGTCGATTCTAGAATTAAGTGTGCACTGTTTGTGTACAGATGTAGTTTTGTGTACAACCCCTGATTAAATGACAAATGTGTTTGTACTGACTTAATCATGGCTCAAAATGATAGTATTGTGGCGCTCTCGTTAACATCCAACCGTTTACTCATTTTTCTTAATTGAACAGTACAGAACTCTTATTTACACCAACGTGTACAATGTATCCATGTTTTTCAATAAAATTTGTAATTGAATTTAATATAATGTTTTTATAACTGTTTACCGGTAATTTTAATAACGTTTTTCGCGGTTGTATGTGTAATTGCGATTTGTGTTCGCTGACTATGATTTCACTTAGTTTCACATTTCCTAAAAAAAAAACACATTGGCGCCTTAGTATTAAACACTTTTGAAGGATATCAGTTGTTATCGAAATAACATAACATGACTGCATGAAATGACATTGACAAAACGTTTCTCAAAAGCATCCATATATATAATTACCACCATGATATATCGGATTGGATAACTATTGGTAAGCAGTGATATAAATCATGTAGATGCACACGCAGTGCAATATTATTTTTTAATATTTAAAAACATGTTTGTACACATACCTAAAATATGTTTGTTTTTTACACTTTTGCTATTTACAACATAATATGTATAAGCCTGTTTGCTATAATACCACGGTTTTTACTACCTTTGAACATGTCTGTAAACACATAAAGCCCACATACACAATTAATATTTATACAGATCCGATGCCTTAAGAGTAATTAAACAATTTGTCCTTTTGTAATTAAAGAAAATATTGAATGAAATAAGTGATTGATAAGGCCTAATATAATTAATATTGGTTGACACTTGTTAAGATATAATTCTTTTTAGTTTCTCTCCAGAGTGGTGTTTGAACCGCTCAGCATCATATATATCAATAATAAAATCAAACTGATAAAACCCCATTAGCAAAACAAGGACAAAACGCATAACATGAAATGTAAAGATATCAACTATGTTAAATGTTTCTTTTAATTTTTATGGGTGTGTCGACGGTATTTTCCTTAATACACTGACATGTATTACAACAATTCATAGTCCATCTTTCGAAGGTGCGATTTAAAAAAAAATAGGTCCTATCCGCCAAAAATAAATCCCAAATCGGAAAATTCAGCCTGTTTTATGATGCTATTGAGCGAATCCGCTTCAAAATGCGTTATCAAATATAATAACATTTAAAACCCTCTGCTTTGAGCACTTTCAGNGATTTGTGTTCGCTGACTATGATTTCACTTAGTTTCACATTTTCTAAAAAAAAAAACAACACTTTGGCGCCTTAATATTAAACACTTTTGAAGGATATCAGTTGTTATCGAAATAACATAACATGACTGCATGAAATGACATTGACAAAACGTTTCTAAAAAGCATCCATATATATAATTACCACCATGATATATCGGATTGGATACATATTGGTAAGCAGTGATATACATCATGTAGATGCACACGCAGTGCCTTTTTATTTTTTAATATTTAAAAACATGTTTGTACACATACCTAAAATGTGTTTTTTAACACTTTTGCTATTTACAACATAATATGTATAAGCCTGTTTGCTATAAAACCACGGTTTTAACGACCTTTGAACATGTCTGTAAACACATAAAGCCCACATACACAATTAATATTTATACAGATCCGATGCCTTAAGAGTAATTAAACAATTTGTCCATCAGGCAGAATTTGTAATTAAAGAAAATATTGAATGAAATAAGTGATTGATAAGGCCTAATATAATTAATATTGGTTGGCACTTGTTAAGATATAATTCTTTTTAGTTTCTCTCCAGAGTGGTGTTTGAACCGCTCAGCATCATACATACCAATAATAAAATCAAACTGATAAAACCCCATTAGCGAAACAAGGACAAAACGCATAACATGAAATGTAAAGATATCAACTATGTTAAATGTTTCTTTTAGTTTTTATGGGTGTGTCAACGGTATTTTCCTTAATACACTGACATGCATTACAACAATTCATAGTCCATCTTTCGAAGGTGCGATTTAAAAAAAAAATAGGTCCTATCCGCCAAAAATAACTCCCAAATCGGAAAATTCAGCCTGTTTTATGATGCTATTGAGCGAATCCGCTTCAAAATGCGTTATCAAACATAATAACATTTATAGCCCTATGCTTTGAGCACTTTCAGATAATATTGTGTTGTTTTATATGTATTATTATATATTTCATATAATATTGTCCATTATACACATGTATACTATTGTTTAATTTTATATTAATGTAAAAGATGTATTCATTATACATGTGAACTATCTTCTTCTAGAGCATTGTTAATATTAATGAAGCATCAACTTGATAGATAAGTTAATAATAGATATTACACTTTAAAAGCTAATCCCTTTATTAAAAACGCATTTATCCTGTTAAAGCTCTAATATCATTACATCGTATACAATCTCTGCACAACTCAATAAGACTAGAAAAAAAACACTTTGAAATGAAGCTCAACACTGTTTCGGGACAGATGATAAAACGTTTAGCCGTTTCATAGACAAGCTAAGTATATTCGCATATTTTCTATCAAATTTTATGTTATTGACACCAAAATAACATTTGCATGCTAAGTGTGATAACCTTGTGCGCATTAAAATGGCACAAACGCATCTTTCATTGTTGGCAAAACGGATCAAAGGTTGCAATAATGCATGGTCATAATATATTTTCAATACCTCATTAAGAGCAATATTGCTTACATTCGCAATTGTTCCAAATTCTGCGTAACAGTGTTGGTGTTATTATTATCATGAAGCTATTTTGCTAAATTTTACTTTGATGTTTCCAGTTGATAATTGAGGTATTAAATGGTGTGACCCTTTCATATACACTGTATGTCATACAATTATTTAAATGCATTATATATGTCTTACAACTCTGCATATATTCATAAGTAATGTTTAATGTAAACAAGATATTTGTGTAATTACCTAAATCTAATTTATCTTATAAAACATAAATTGGAAATCGATTGCACGCAGAGTTGTATTCGGCGGAATGTTTCGCCACGTGTTTCATGGTCAATTAAAACCACACAGAATAATGTTTGATTCCAAACAAATTCAAATCGAATGACGTAACTTTGCAACAGAGGAAACGTTTTCCTTTCATCAGTCGTTGTTGTTTTTCGATAACGTTTTTCGTATACATAAACTACATGTACATAACGGTGTTCACACGGTTTAATATACTTCACATTTGTATTGTATTTCAATTGTCTATCTAATTTATACAAAGCGTATTTTAAATCATTTCTCAATGTGTCTGTCTTATTTTAACTAATGTATTCTACTACCGTTATATACGTCTGTCGATGTATTACAGTAAAGTATATGACGTTACATTATGCAGTTAAATATATTATCAAATATTATTAAATAAAAATGTGAAACCATATATATTGTGGAAATTAAATCCTGCAAGATCACTAACTTCTGTCTTATTTCGTATATTTCTGTGAATTCTTGACAATTTAATATCAATTTTCATTCCAAAACATGTGGACGGTTATTAATTCAACAAGTTTTATTTTAAATCAGTTTGTCTGCTCCACAAGATTCTTCTCAGTTTAGGACATTACCGCTCTTTCCACGAAGATTTTTCTTTTAATGTTTTCACATGTTCACTCCAAGTAAGGCGATTTGTTCTGCAATTTTATATCTAGTGATATATTATAGTATTCCATCTTTTAAGTTACCAACCATCATTAACACTATGTGGTTGACACACGTTGCATTTTTCCGAGAAGCTTTTTTTTCGCTTTGGAGCCGACGATATATTGCTGTCATTTCTAAACACAGAAAAAAATATGCTATTTTAAAACATCATAAATTAACTTCACAAATAATTGAGTTCACAAATACATCACATCTAAGAGTCGAACAGGTCGAAACTTGGCAAACCAAAATAAAGGGGGGGGTGGGGGAAGGGGGTACGGGCGTTCTCTGTTACGGCCCCCCTCTTATTCCGTCTATAAACTGTAAACAAACCAATTAACAATCATTTTCAGGGGAAATAAAAATAACAAACAATTATCAGTCTATACAAAATCAAAAAGTCATACAAATTCAAAAATGATATCAAAGAATGAGAAAAAGGTTTAACACAAGAGCAATAATATCACAAAAAAAAACATATTTAAAATATTAAAAAATATGGGTTGCATTTAATGAAATATTAAAAATTAACGTGTGTGTTAATGTGCCATTTTTAGGGCGGTTTAAATAATATCGTCCAGTCACCGATTGTAAATCACAATCTCACTACATTTAGTTCTTTGCAGTGGTTGCCAAATGAAACGAGACGAACTAATCAACACGAACGTGAAGCCAATAAACAACTGTGTCGTTAGGATACTCAGGATATGAAAGCGTTTCCTGTCCATGAATAGCACCGGAAATGATTGATATTCACCAGTGATGGGCGCCTGAAATGTAAGCGTATTGTTTAAAGGAATCTTCGATGCATTGTGTTAATTGCGTTCATGGCTGACCTCGTCCGTATGTATTTACACTTTCTCATTTCGGTAGCGGCGTTATATAACGTCGTATGCAGAAGGCGTGTCGTCATTTGAGAACAAATAATGCGATGGTCTTGGATATCGGATACAAGCTAACTTTCATTTTGCATTATTACATTCCATTGTCAATTGAAGCATATAAATACATGTTCCTACAGTTGTGTTGTAGTTTGCAATGCAATTCGTTTGCAGAACATAATGTTATGCGTTGCATGTGTCTCACTCTGCACATGTCTGTTATTGCACAAACCAACTTTCATTTTACAGAAAACCGTTCGGTTGTCCATTGACGCATAGAAATAAATGTTCCGATGGCGTCGTTAAAGTGTGCAAAGCAATTCCTTTGCAGAATGTAATGGTACGTGTTAAATTTGTCTCCATTTACACGTGTCTATTCACTTGAATTCTCGCCATTCACATTTATATACCCATCATTGAAAACTAACCGCTGCTTGTGTACTATATTTCACTGTGCTTGCAAATATGAAACATGCAACTGTCATATTTTAAAAATTATATCAATTTGCGTACTGTTTTTATTTTACTGTATATATTGGGACAATATTATCCCAGGACTGCAACTGAATATTTCCAAAAGCAATACATAATGCAGATCTATAAAAACGCGTTTTAAGGTTTTATAAGAGGAAATACAATAATGAAATAATTATTTGGCTAGATTTTAATAACCTCTTCATTATAATATGTAAGTCTAGTTGGTTGAATAAATAACAGTTGAGTGAGGGCAATAATAAAATGGGTGTTCGGTTCTGGTGCTAGTTTGTAATATTATTTAATATTTACATATAAAAATACTCATTGAAAGAGTGTAGAATTCTATAATAAAACAAATTAATATTCAATATTTCTTGTTTATTGTTTTTTTCCAAAGTCTATAACATTTTTAAAGAACAGCCATCTACCTTATTGTTATACCAGATAATGGTTATAGCTCACTACNTCCGCCTCCGTAACCTGGCTCCTCGCAGCGGGACGGGGGGACCTCCGCCTCCGTAGCCTCCTGGCTCCTCTCAGCGGGACGTGGTGACCTCCGCCTCCGTAGCCTGGCTCCTCGTAGCGTTATGGGGTGACCTCCGCATCCGTAGCCTGGCTCCTCGCAGTGGGACGGGATGACCTCCGACTTCGTAGCCTTGCTCCTCACAGTTGGGCGGGGTGACCTCCGCCTCCGTAACCTGGCTCCTCGCAGCGGGACGGGGGGACCTCCGCCTCCGTAGCCTCCTGGCTCCTCTCAGCGGGACGTGGTGACCTCCGCCTCCGTAGCCTGGCTCCTCGTAGCGTTATGGGGTGACCTCCGCATCCGTAGCCTGGCTCCTCGCAGTGGGACGGGATGACCTCCGACTTCGTAGCCTTGCTCCTCACAGTTGGGCGGGGTGACCTCCGCCTCCGTAACCTGGCTCCTCGCAGCGGGACGGGGGGACCTCCGCCTCCGTAGCCTCCTGGCTCCTCTCAGCGGGACGTGGTGACCTCCGCCTCCGTAGCCTGGCTCCTCGTAGCGTTATGGGGTGACCTCCGCATCCGTAGCCTGGCTCCTCGCAGTGGGACGGGATGACCTCCGACTTCGTAGCCTTGCTCCTCACAGTTGGGCGGGGTGACCTCCGCCTCCGTAACCTGGCTCCTCGCAGCGGGACGGGGGGACCTCCGCCTCCGTAGCCTCCTGGCTCCTCTCAGCGGGACGTGGTGACCTCCGCCTCCGTAGCCTGGCTCCTCGTAGCGTTATGGGGTGACCTCCGCATCCGTAGCCTGGCTCCTCGCAGTGGGACGGGATGACCTCCGACTTCGTAGCCTTGCTCCTCACAGTTGGGCGGGGTGACCTCCGCCTCCGTAACCTGGCTCCTCGCAGCGGGACGGGGGGACCTCCGCCTCCGTAGCCTCCTGGCTCCTCTCAGCGGGACGTGGTGACCTCCGCCTCCGTAGCCTGGCTCCTCGTAGCGTTATGGGGTGACCTCCGCATCCGTAGCCTGGCTCCTCGCAGTGGGACGGGATGACCTCCGACTTCGTAGCCTTGCTCCTCACAGTTGGGCGGGGTGACCTCCGCCTCCGTAACCTGGCTCCTCGCAGCGGGACGGGGGGACCTCCGCCTCCGTAGCCTCCTGGCTCCTCTCAGCGGGACGTGGTGACCTCCGCCTCCGTAGCCTGGCTCCTCGTAGCGTTATGGGGTGACCTCCGCATCCGTAGCCTGGCTCCTCGCAGTGGGACGGGATGACCTCCGACTTCGTAGCCTTGCTCCTCACAGTTGGGCGGGGTGACCTCCGCCTCCGTAACCTGGCTCCTCGCAGCGGGACGGGGGGACCTCCGCCTCCGTAGCCTCCTGGCTCCTCTCAGCGGGACGTGGTGACCTCCGCCTCCGTAGCCTGGCTCCTCGTAGCGTTATGGGGTGACCTCCGCATCCGTAGCCTGGCTCCTCGCAGTGGGACGGGATGACCTCCGACTTCGTAGCCTTGCTCCTCACAGTTGGGCGGGGTGACCTCCGCCTCCGTAACCTGGCTCCTCGCAGCGGGACGGGGGGACCTCCGCCTCCGTAGCCTCCTGGCTCCTCTCAGCGGGACGTGGTGACCTCCGCCTCCGTAGCCTGGCTCCTCGTAGCGTTATGGGGTGACCTCCGCATCCGTAGCCTGGCTCCTCGCAGTGGGACGGGATGACCTCCGACTTCGTAGCCTTGCTCCTCACAGTTGGGCGGGGTGACCTCCGCCTCCGTAACCTGGCTCCTCGCAGCGGGACGGGGGGACCTCCGCCTCCGTAGCCTCCTGGCTCCTCTCAGCGGGACGTGGTGACCTCCGCCTCCGTAGCCTGGCTCCTCGTAGCGTTATGGGGTGACCTCCGCATCCGTAGCCTGGCTCCTCGCAGTGGGACGGGATGACCTCCGACTTCGTAGCCTTGCTCCTCACAGTTGGGCGGGGTGACCTCCGCCTCCGTAACCTGGCTCCTCGCAGCGGGACGGGGGGACCTCCGCCTCCGTAGCCTCCTGGCTCCTCTCAGCGGGACGTGGTGACCTCCGCCTCCGTAGCCTGGCTCCTCGTAGCGTTATGGGGTGACCTCCGCATCCGTAGCCTGGCTCCTCGCAGTGGGACGGGATGACCTCCGACTTCGTAGCCTTGCTCCTCACAGTTGGGCGGGGTGACCTCCGCCTCCGTAACCTGGCTCCTCGCAGCGGGACGGGGGGACCTCCGCCTCCGTAGCCTCCTGGCTCCTCTCAGCGGGACGTGGTGACCTCCGCCTCCGTAGCCTGGCTCCTCGTAGCGTTATGGGGTGACCTCCGCATCCGTAGCCTGGCTCCTCGCAGTGGGACGGGATGACCTCCGACTTCGTAGCCTTGCTCCTCACAGTTGGGCGGGGTGACCTCCGCCTCCGTAACCTGGCTCCTCGCAGCGGGACGGGGGGACCTCCGCCTCCGTAGCCTCCTGGCTCCTCTCAGCGGGACGTGGTGACCTCCGCCTCCGTAGCCTGGCTCCTCGTAGCGTTATGGGGTGACCTCCGCATCCGTAGCCTGGCTCCTCGCAGTGGGACGGGATGACCTCCGACTTCGTAGCCTTGCTCCTCACAGTTGGGCGGGGTGACCTCCGCCTCCGTAACCTGGCTCCTCGCAGCGGGACGGGGGGACCTCCGCCTCCGTAGCCTCCTGGCTCCTCTCAGCGGGACGTGGTGACCTCCGCCTCCGTAGCCTGGCTCCTCGTAGCGTTATGGGGTGACCTCCGCATCCGTAGCCTGGCTCCTCGCAGTGGGACGGGATGACCTCCGACTTCGTAGCCTTGCTCCTCACAGTTGGGCGGGGTGACCTCCGCCTCCGTAACCTGGCTCCTCGCAGCGGGACGGGGGGACCTCCGCCTCCGTAGCCTCCTGGCTCCTCTCAGCGGGACGTGGTGACCTCCGCCTCCGTAGCCTGGCTCCTCGTAGCGTTATGGGGTGACCTCCGCATCCGTAGCCTGGCTCCTCGCAGTGGGACGGGATGACCTCCGACTTCGTAGCCTTGCTCCTCACAGTTGGGCGGGGTGACCTCCGCCTCCGTAACCTGGCTCCTCGCAGCGGGACGGGGGGACCTCCGCCTCCGTAGCCTCCTGGCTCCTCTCAGCGGGACGTGGTGACCTCCGCCTCCGTAGCCTGGCTCCTCGTAGCGTTATGGGGTGACCTCCGCATCCGTAGCCTGGCTCCTCGCAGTGGGACGGGATGACCTCCGACTTCGTAGCCTTGCTCCTCACAGTTGGGCGGGGTGACCTCCGCCTCCGTAACCTGGCTCCTCGCAGCGGGACGGGGGGACCTCCGCCTCCGTAGCCTCCTGGCTCCTCTCAGCGGGACGTGGTGACCTCCGCCTCCGTAGCCTGGCTCCTCGTAGCGTTATGGGGTGACCTCCGCATCCGTAGCCTGGCTCCTCGCAGTGGGACGGGATGACCTCCGACTTCGTAGCCTTGCTCCTCACAGTTGGGCGGGGTGACCTCCGCCTCCGTAACCTGGCTCCTCGCAGCGGGACGGGGGGACCTCCGCCTCCGTAGCCTCCTGGCTCCTCTCAGCGGGACGTGGTGACCTCCGCCTCCGTAGCCTGGCTCCTCGTAGCGTTATGGGGTGAACTCCGCATCCGTAGCATGGCTCCTCGCAGCGGGACGGGGCGACCTCAGATAGCTTGGGTTGGATCCCTGCGAGGCATGGGCCCGATACTATACCGCTCCACAAGCAGAGCAAAATCACGCAAAGATCAATTGGTGTCAATCATTGGAGTGGAAAGCGTTGTGCCGTCGTAATGCGCTCTTTGGCCATTTGTAACTTTGGTCTTCAGATGTGGTTTATTTTCCAACTTTTCCTTGTCTTGTCGAAAGAGACTTTGTAGATATGTGTATAATGGTCAGCTTACCCACTTAAATATTACATACCAAAACGCACTGAAATTGTAAAATAATACTGATAAGCTAACTTTTTTACCGTATAGATTATGTACATGCAAAATCTAATAATGACGCTGGAGGTATATCGACATGTACAGATAGTTTGCTTTGTCCGTTGGTACCAAACGTCTGTAGGTCGTATTGGATTCGCAACAATCGTTTTTTAACATAAACGCTTTCCAAAACAAAAAATAGTGTCATGCGGACAAAATATAATTAGCACTAGCGCTCTATTCAGACGAATTTGGACTGTGGCTATAAGTTCACGAGTTTCCAACATGTATATTTCATATTGCACTTATCGTTTATACAGTAAATAGTTATTTGATTATGTATTTATCATATGTTAGGCGGTTAAATAACAGCCCGTCTAGAGAAACTAGAAAGAATTTATCTTGTAATTTGTCACTATATGATTGTAATTAAAAGAGTTTTGTAGCCGTGCATTAATTCCCCACATTTAAAAGTTATAATAGTCAGCATTAAAAAAGTAGTTTTACAAAATGAAAAATGGATTAACCGGACGTATTTAATGCATTCTTTGGCAATGCACAATTTAATTAGATGTTAAAGGGAAGAAATTCGTTATGTGGTTGTATTACGAAAAATGTACGTTCTTTCAGTATAATGTACACATACATATTACAGTCAATAATGAATTCTAATTATACTAATCAGTACGTTTGCATCATTATAGAACATTATATTCGAAACACAAAACATTTGTAATATTTTCAAATAAAGCATGAGTTTTTAACATAATTCAGTAAACCGTGCAGTAAGTGATATCTGATTTTAAAATGACTAACAATAACTTATCAAGACGCAATCTTCCAAATTAAAGAAATATTATTATATATAAATCGAAAATGTCCAATGTGTATAGTTTTCGTGTAATTTACCTTCGTGAACTTCTTAATAAGCTTTACAATTTACAAAACAACTGTATGAATAGAAAGAATGCTTTTTACCCATAGATTCTAGTAATTTTCTAAAGTAGTTTTAGATGATGGTCACTTTGATTGCGTTTGTTATGGGTATGGTTTAAAATGTATGCTTAAATGCAAACAAAAACATTGCTCTCATGCTTTGCTGAAATGACTTTCTTACTGTTGATAAAAAACGCAATCATTTTAAATTAATTGATGAGTTAAAGTGTTAAACATATTAAGACAATTAAACGGATGAACACTTAAATTGTTCAGGTTAATAAAAATGCATGTTTCTATTTAATTACACGTGTTAAATACTGATGTGAAACAAATATAATATAAAGTGTTGTTTTTTTGTTGTTGTTTTTTTACATCTTTTACGACGTGATCATCTGTATTGCAATTCCATAAACGGTATCAGCCATCGTTTTGAAAATTCATCATCGACGATGCATTCTTCTGATTGGCTTGTTAACAATCCGTCTATAAAAATGAAATGATTTATTATCTTTTATATAAATGTGTCGGACAAAGTAGTAGCACTTTATCACACATTATATCACAATACAAGATGATATCGATCACTGAGTGGCCATAGTGTCGCCCAATATGTCGGGTCTTCGTTGCTTTTCCCCTGTATTAATTACATGACAATCCGCTTGACAACACTATTGCTGCAGAGACCATGCGGCGAATATGACAAATGACCAATCAGAAGGAGTAACTAATCGTTCATCATACTGGTCATATTGTTATTTGTTATTGTTCCGCACAACAACAACACGTATGTATGCAACCGTCGATTCTAGAATAAAGTGTGCAATGTTTGTGTACAGATGTGTTTTTGTTTACATCCTCTGATTAAATA
The DNA here is from genome assembly GCA_007657795.1 of Dreissena rostriformis. Lineage (NCBI taxonomy): Eukaryota > Metazoa > Mollusca > Bivalvia > Myida > Dreissenidae > Dreissena > Dreissena rostriformis. The sequence goes on along the minus strand of VMBQ01000336.1, from coordinate 139,925 downwards.
GAATACTTGTTTGTACTCATTTGAGCGTCACTCAAAAAGATAGTATTGTGTCGCTCTAGTTAACATCCAACCGGTTACTTATTTATTTTGTAATTTGAAGAGAACAGAACTCTTGTTTACACGCACGTGTACAATGTTTACAATTAAAAAAACACAATTCCATTTGTTAACATAAACATTGTAATTGAATTTAATGTGTTTTTATAACTGTATATTTTTTAATCGTTGCCTTGCAGTTGGATTTGTATTTGCGAGTTGTGTTCGCTGACTATAATTTCACTTAGTTTTACATTTTCTGAAAAACACATTGGCGCCTTAGTATTTAACGCTTTTTAAGAATATCAATTGTTATTGAAATAACATAGTATGACTGCATAACATGACACAGTTTTGATAGCTATACTCACGGACAAATAATTGAGGATCGCTGGGGATAAGAAAGCTTCACATGCACACTTCAGGGTGATTTAGAATTAAAGTTTAAGGAATGTAATACGAAAGTAGTTTTATTGCACTGTTACCGCAGAGCGCGGATGATGTTTTTGTCGACGGTTTGCTGTACATTGGATTATGGAGCAGTGTGCTATTATTTATCACTTAAATATGAACCAAAAATTGAAGAACTCAGTCAATATCCCTAAAATATGAACCAAAAATGGATGAACTCAGTCAAATTCACTTAAATATGAAGCAAAAATGGCTGAATTTCGTCAATATCACTTAAATATATACCAACAATGGATTAAAATTCACTTAAATTTGAAGCAAAAATGGCTGAATTTCGTCAATATCACTTAAATATATACCAACAATGGATTAATTCAGCCATTGTCACTTACATATGAACCAACAATGGATGAACTCAGTCAATATCACTTAAATATGAACCAAAAATGCATGAATTCCGTCAATATCACTTAAATATGCACCAAAATGGATGCTTCGGTCAATTTCACTTAAATATGAACCAAAAATGGATGAACTCAGTCATCGTAACTTAAATACGAACCAAAATGGACGACTTCAGTCATCATTACTTAAATATGAACCATAAATGGATGAACTCAGTCATTGATTGTCTAATATATATTAAGTTAATTAAACAACCATAAAAAATAAACATTTTATTGCTGAAATGGTCGCGTTACAAGGTAATAAACACAGAAACCGTTTAATTAAGATTCCAAACAAATTAATTCAATATTTTTTATTACATTCAAATACATGTCTCTGTATATTTGATAATAAACATAAGTTATATAGATAAGCCATTTAAGGCCACGAGCTTTGAGCATTTTAAGATAATATATTGTTGCTGTATATGTATTATTTAATATTCAATATTATATTGTCCATTATACACAGGTATACTATTGTATAATATTTTATCACATGCTATACCATGTTTTCAATGAAATACAGATACGTATTTTTTATATTACACATGTGTAAAACAACATTTTTAAGCGTTTTCATTGACTACAGAATCAATAACTAACCAATCGCATGGCTTTATTTTGGTGAAATGACGTCGTCAACATGAAATGACGTCACGATATTAAAAAACTTTTAGATCTATCAGCATTTGTTTGGTCAATTAAGATGTATTTTATTTAGTTTAAAAGCATGTGATAAAAAAGATCTGACACTCGTTGTCATATCATACCATATTTTATTAAACTCGTCCAGGAAGGAAATTCGTTACAAAGGCTCGCTTACTAACAAAATTCCTGAACTCGTTTAATAAAATGTGGTATTATATGACAACTCATGTCAGATCCTATATATATTAATTAAAAATATTTATTCAGTATGCATGTGAACTTCCTTCTTTTAGAGCATTGCTAATATTAAAGAAGCGTCAACTTGACCTTAAACGTTAAAAATAGATATTACAGTTTAAAAGCTAATCTCTTTATTTAAAATGCATAACTCCTGTTAAAGCTAATATAGCTTGTGTTGTATAAAATCTCTGTACAACTCAATAAGACTACAAAAGACTCTTTGAAATGAAGATCAACACTGTTTTGGACAGATAATAAAACGTTTAGCCTTTTCATAGACAAGCTAAGTATATTCGCATATTTTCTATCAAAGGTTATGTTATTGACACCAAAATAACATTTGCATGCTGTGTGTGCTTTCATTGTGCGCATTGAAATGGCACAAACGCATCTTTCATTATTGGCAAAATGGATCAAAGGTTGCAATATTACATAGTCATAATATATTTTCAATACCTCGTTATTAGCAATTTCGCTCAAAATGTGAATTGTTCATAATGCTGCGTAAACGTGTTGGTAGTTTTTTTTTGCATTAATCTATTTTTTGCTCAACATAGCTACGGTGTTTCCAATTGATCAGGTAGGTATTTAATGTGGTCAAGCTTTAACACACACTGCTTGTCATACAACTACATGTCTTTAAATGCGCAGTATAATTATGTCTTACCACTGTGCATATACTCATAAGTAATGTTCAATGTAAACTAGATAGGTGTGTTATTNCCATAAGAAATAAACATTTTATAGCTGAAATGGTCGCGTTACAAGGTAATAAACACAGAAACCGTTTTATTAAGATTCCAAACAAATTAATTCAATATTTTTTATTACATTCAAATATATGTCTCTGTATATTTGAGAATAAACATAAGTTATATAGATAAGCCATTTAAGGCCCTAAGCTTTGAGCATTTTAAGATAATATAATGTTGCTGTATATGTATTATTTTATATTAAATATCATATTGTCCATTATACACAGGTATACTATTGTATAATTTTTTAACACATGCTATACCTTGTTTTCAGTGTAATACATACATTACGTATTTTTTATATTACACATGTGTAATACAACATTTTTAAGCGTTTTCATTGACTACATAATCAATAACTAACAAATCGCATGGCTTTATTTTGGTGAAATGACGTCGTCAGCATGAAATGACGTCACGATAGTAAACAACGTTTAGATCTATCAGCATTTGTTTGGTCAATTAAGATGTATTTTATTTAGCTTAAAAGCATGTGATAAAAATGATCTGACACTCGTTGTCATATCATACCATATTTTATTAAACTCGTCCAGGAAGGAAATTCGTTAGTAAGCTCGCCAAAGGCTCGCTTACTAACAAAATTCCTGAACTCGTTTAATAAAATGTGGTATGATATGACAACTGATGTCAGATCCTATATATATTAATTAAGAATATTTATTCATTATGCATGTGAACTTCCTTTTTCTAGAGCATTGCTAATATTAATGAAGCATCAGCTTGACCTTAAACGTTAAAAATAGATATTACACTTTAAAAGCTAATCCCTTTATTTTAAATGCATAACTCCTGTTAAAGCTATTATAGCAGTGTGTCGTATAAAATCTCTGTACAACTCAATAAGACTACAAAAGACACTTTGGAATGAACCTCAGCACTGTTTCGGGACAGATGATAAAACGTTAACCACTTTCATAGACAAGCTAAGTATATTCGCATATTTTTTATCAAAGGTTATGTTATTGACACCAAAATAACATTTGCGTGCTGTGTGTGCTAACCTTGTGCACATTGAAATGGCACAAACGCATCTTTCATTGTTGGCAAATTGGATCAAAGGTTGCAATATAACATAGTCATAATATATTTTCAATACCTCATAATGAGCAATTTCGCTAAAAATGTTAATTGTTCATAATGCTGCGTAAACGTGTTGGTAGTTTTTTGTTTTGCATTAATCTATTTTTTGCTCAACATAGCTACGGTGTTTCCAATTGATCTGGCAGGTATTTAATGTGGTCACGCTTTAACACACACTGCTTGTCATACAACTACATGTATTTAAATCCGCAGAATAATTATGTCTTACCACTGTGCATATACTCGGTCGAATGTTTCGCCACGTGTTTCATGGTCAATAAATACCACACAGAATAAGGTTTTAATCCAAACAAATTAAAATCGAATGATATAACTTTGCAGCAGAGGGAAAATTTTCCTTGCATCAGTCGTTGTTGTTCTCCGATAACGTTTTTCATAGACATTAACAACAAGCACATAACCGTGTTCACACTTTTAAATCTACTTCGCATATGTATTTTTTTCAATTGTCTATCATATGTGTACACTGCGTATTTTAAATCATTTATCAATGTGTCTTTCTTATTTCAAATAATGTATTTTTCTCATATTATATACGTCTGTCGATGTGTTACACTACAGTTCATGTATTAACATTATGCATTGAATGTATTATTAAATATCATATAAATATAAATTGTCATAATCCAGATTGTAAAAAGTATTTAATAAAAGTAAAAACACGTGTTTGGGATTTTAAATATATATTGATATAGCCTACGCGTTTCGCAAGATCACTGACTTCTGTCTTATTTCGTTTATTTTAGTTAACTATTGGACCATTTAATATCAGCTTTAGTTCCGAAATATGTGAAGGATTATCAACTGAACAAGTTTTATTTTAAAGCATTTTTGCTTTCCGCTCAACTACATGTGTCTCATTTTTGGACAGCAAAGCTCTTTCCACGAAGATTGTTCTTTTAAATGTGTTTTCATTTACACTCCAAGTAAAACGCTTTGTTCTGCAGTTTAATATTTTATGTACCTGGAGTTTCATTATTCCTATATTTCAAATCATGAAATGTGGAATAAACCTAGTCTGCAGACACAGATACAGGAATATTTAATAGTTACCAACCGTTCATAAAGAAATCACACTGCAAAAAAAAACTTAGTATTAATAAAACAGGTAACTCGCATACACATACTTAATTAAACTCATATTACTGTGTTTGAATACATAATACTTCCCGTTGTGTGAGTCCCAAAACAAAATCTGAAAAACAAAAAGATTTTCTCTCAGAAGCAGTTTTTTTAGCTTTGAAGCGGACGACATGTTTCTGTGATTTATTAAATGTTTTTCAAACAATTCCTCAACGATAAGGAGCAACTTAGCGAAAGTTACTTAATACATAAAAATATGCTCAAGTATAACATCATATATTGACTTCACAAATACTTGTTTGCATTGAAATCAGTTAGAGTGATTGAAGAAAAAGTCGAAATGTTGGCAAACAAGCTGTTTTGTTGTTTTTTTTTGTGTGTTTTTATTTTGTTGTTTTTTTAGGGGGAAGTGGCCAACTATGTTACCACCTCCTCAAAATCCGCATATAGACTTCAAATAATCAGTTTACAATCATTTACAAGTGGAAAATAAAATACAAAACAATTATCTGTCTATAGAAGATCAACAAGACATACAAATATAAACATAATATCGAACATGAGACAAGGGATCAACACAAGAACAATAATATCACAGATAACATGTATATACCCTTCATTTAAACTAACCGTTCATAGTGTAATATATTGCACTGTGCTTACAAATATGACACATTCAAAAAGGTTGATCAATTCGCAACGTACTGTATTTATTTTACTGAATAAATTGGGACTATATTATCACAGGACTGCAACTTAATGTACAGTCATAGTTGATAAAGTCTAAAGCATTACATAATATTGATATATTATACTTATATTACGGTTTTATTAGAGCGAAAAAATACAAAGAAATAAGTTTTTTGCAAAAAGTTGAATACATGTAACTTCTTTATTAAATCTGTCCAGTTTGTCGTTACAGAAATAACAGTCGCTTAAAGGCAATGATGAAATGGGTGTTTTGTTCCGGTGTTAGTATGATATATTATTTAATATTCATGTATAAAAAATACTCTATGAAAGAGTGTAGTGTTCTATAATAAAACACATTCATATTGCATGTTTCTCGTTTCTTGTTCTTCCCAAAGTCGATAATGATACTTAAAAACACCTATCTACCTTGTTATAATACCAGACAATGGTTATAGTTCACTACTTTGATTGAATACAGTGGAATTAAGTACACATAAGTGATCAAAGACGTAATTGTCAATAATCTTCCCACGATCCCACGCTATTTTACCTGTAATTAGGCTACATAATAGAATTAGCAATTATTGTTAATAAAACCGGAAAGAATCATTATTGTATTTATAGAACGCCTAATAGTTTTATCGCACACGTTTGTGCGTCTTGTGCGAACATGTCGGTAAGGTGAGCATTTTTTGTGAATTAAATATGTTTGTTCTTTTCGCAAAAGATTTAATAATGAAATATCAGTCTTTATTTCATAAGCAAGTTAAGTTAAAGTCACTTCAATATTTACTTGTGATATTACTTTTAGACAAAACAAATAAGGGTTTGATTAAATGCTTCATAATAATAATTTATTAAGTTCGTCCGCATTTCGTTCTTCAATAAAAGCTATTTATTTCTGGTTTGTTACGGTATGCTTATGACGTTTGTTTCAACTATGATCATACACATCGTAAAGGCGTGCAAAAAAAAGAAAAGTCGTATGCACTGGATCAGTTAATTGACACCTATGCAGATATTCACTATATACTATGGTCCATGTATATATATCCGTATTTTTACTGATCCAGATGTTTGCACAGTACCATTATGGTTATGATGATTTCGACGCCAAGCCAATGTTTGCGACGAGGTCAACAGAGGTGACGTGAGTTGCGCGTAGGTATATAAGTGTGCCCAGAACCATTACCCCGTTAAACATGCGCGTGATATGCCTTTGATTATATATGTGAATTAAAATGAAAAATGAAACTGTGTAGCTATCGTTTCTAATGGTCAGCCTGCCCACTTAAATATTATATACCAAAAACGGCACTGAAATTGGTCAAATATTACTGTGTTATAAAATATATTTTTTTTTGTATATGAATGTTATAGTCGAAATCCATTCTTCACATGTATGTAACTGGATATCGATCAAGACATAGATCAGGTTGTCAATAAGGAAACAACCAATGGAACATTAAACGTTACAACGTCCCATGCGCGCGGCAAGATCTGACGCACGAAATGAAACGTTACCGCTGGGATATCATTGGACTTTTCATGGACCAAGGTCAGCTGATAGGCTTCGGAGAAACATCAACAGACGACGGGCACGGTAAATGGTTCAGCGATGCTTTCATCGTTAGGAAGGAGTTAGTCAATAGCGTCATCAGTTGCAACCCAGTCTCCAGCACGGTCATCGCCATCCGTATCTCAGCGAAACATCACAACACAACCTGCATCCAGATATACGCAACAACATCAGACAACGAGGAGGAGGAGATTGAACAGTTTAATTAATAATGAGATGGTGATAATGAATTTATACTACATATACATATGATGACAAGGGTTTCCTACTTCTGATACATTATGATTCCGGTTTCATACTACATATACATATTATCAGGGTGTCATACTACATATACTAGTGACAATAAGTGTGTCATACTTCTTATAAAGATGATGTATGTGTCTCATACACTTGATACGGATAATGAAAAAGGTTTCATACTTTTGATACATATTATGATAAGCATTTCATACCTAAGATACAGATGTGGATACAAATTTCATACATCTGATACCGTTGATAGTAATGTGTCATGCATCTGATACAGATGACGATTAGTGTCTCCTATTTCTGAGACAGGTATTTCCATCATACATATGTGTGCATCATGTTTACATGAGAGTGTAATCGGAAATGTAAACACCGCACTTACATACCTAATGATGATGTATGTATCTTATGTAAGGCGGTTATATAACCACCCGTCTGGAGAAACTAGAAAGAATTTATCTTGTAAATTGTCATCGAACGATTGCAACTGAAAGGTTTTGTAGCTTTGAATTAATGCCCGACATGTAAAAATAAAAGCTTAAGCAATTATACAAGTAGCTTTACAAACTAAACAACGTATTATCCGGACGTATTTCATGCATGCTTAGGCAATGCACAATTTTATAAGATGTAAAAGGGAGGAAATTCGTTGTGTGGTTGAAATACTAAAACAATAAGTGCCTCAGGATAATATACACCTACATAATAAAGCAAATAATCAAAAGCCTTATACGAATAAATACGTCATAATTCATCATAACTCAACATTATATTTTAAATAACACAAATAGATTTGTAAAAAAAAACAACAAATAAAGCCTGGTTGATAATAATTAAATAATTATTCAGTTAACCGTTCCGAAATTAATATCCCAATCCGACAACTCGTCTATGAGATGTGTTATAAAATATATATTATAACATATATGTACCTGGATATCAACTGACTTTTTGGATTGTATTAACAATCAAATGGCATTTATAATACCGACCAAAACAAAATCGCCAGAAAATTTCAACCGTACGATGTTTTTCAACATAGAACAGTGTTTGTGGAAACCTTTTTAAACAGCCAATTATATTGCCGTTTTGTACACACACACACAAAAATCACAGTTTGAGATCGTTTTCTTTGAACTGTCCATGTATTAAGCAAAAACATCAACTGATGAAATATCAACTCTTTGATAGTGCTTGTTGTTAAAGTAGCATCTTATTTTGTAAACAGGTCAAATAAAACATTGTGTACGTTTGCTGAAAATAGAAGACAGATAAAAACTATAAGAAAACCTCGTAGATCTTTGTGACGATTTTTTTACGGACCACAAGCAACACTGCATTACAGAGATGGACAACATTGGTGTCAGTATACCCCCAATGCATTCTGGATGATTCGGGATCGTACCAAAAGCTGAAGGAGTTGTCTTGGATCCATTAACTCCAAACAGAAGTTCCCAATGGATTAAATACAAAATCAACCACCGATATTTTATTGCAAGAATATAGACCTTAAAATTAAACGACAGAGACTCGTGCAGTTATTTTATCACACCAACACAGCACCTTCAAGACCTTCACGAAGATCAGTCAGCCCAAGGCCAGTGTTATATCAGACGATGACGGGAATGTCCTTACCATTAATGCCGCTGTCTTTAACAGGTGTCCTGAATACTGCAATTACATCTACAACTACCCGCTTCAACCAGACTCCAGTCTCCTTCAGAACAATCTCACACCAGATGCGGACAACGAACGTTCCGTCCATCTGGGAGAAGAAGAAGTGGTCCAAGGAGTAGACCCAGTCACTGGTCATACCCTTACCGAAAAAGGGCAATCTCAAGTTGTGCGAGAATTACCGCACCATTAGCCTCGTCAGTCATCTCAGCAAAGTCATGCTACGCATCATCCTTAATCGATTGAAAGGTAAGGCCGAGGAATTGCAGGCCGAAGACCAATCTGGATTCAAAGCTGGGCGGAGCACAGTGGAACAGATCTTCAACTGCAGAATCATCATTGAGAAACACCAACGTGAGTTCTGCTATGCAGTTCCATCAGCTTCCCCACCAAGTACAGGCTCTACACGTCCCTCGTAGTCTCCATCTTACTCTACGGCTGCGAGACATTGGCGCTTTACGAGGACATAGAACACAGGATTAATGTCTCCGAAAAATGCCCTCCTACACTGAGCACAAGACCAACGAGTACGTCTGGAACATGACTGCAACACGTGTTGGTCAACAAGAGCCTCAACTGGCGTCCGTAAAACGACGAAAGCATGCTTGGTTTTGACACGTCACCAAGCACTACTCTATGTGCAAGACATTTCTCTATGTCACGCTAGAGGGAGGTCGACATCGAGGCAGTCAGAGGAAAAGCTGGATTGACAATTTAAAAGTGTGGACATCCCGTCCCGTGGATAAATTACTCTCAGCAGCACACAACAGACCTCACTGGAGGAGGTTTTCTGTATCGTCGTTTCCAACCAACGGCCAAACCGGTAAAGGGATGGATGATGATGATGAACACTATTAATTTAATCAAGAGTTTTCAGTTGTTTATAAGAATATGATGATCATGATATAAATATGTTTGATATAAATATGTTTACAAATGATAACAATAAGGGTCTTAATACTAGTAATTTTAATTGTTGTGGTGATATTGATGGGAGATGAGATTGATGGGTGACGATTTTGATGATGATGATGATGACGACGACGACGACAATGATGATGATGAAGTTTGTTATAATTAATAAGATCAAAATTATTATAATTATTACAATTATTATTAGTATGATAATTGATATATGATTATAATTAATCAATTATTATTTTTTTTAACAAATTAAAATTGACTAATGGCATAATATAAGATTTATAAATACATTACTGTGAGTTGCATGGCAATAATTGTCCTAGATCTACGTAGAATCTACCATAATCTAGTCGATATCGTTTATTGTTGAAATATGTTTATTTTGGTGTGTGTTATATTTGAAAATCTGCTTAATGTTGAATGTTGAAGACGTTTCAGCGAATCAGATTGAACCCCGGGCCTATCACATGCAAAGCGAGCGCTCTACCACTGAGCTACATCCCCACACACTAAAATCAATGGTTACATGTCAATATAACGCTATCTGTTGTTACATGTCCATATAACTACATAGGAAATAAAATAGATTGTATAATTGTGTGAGATTTATGGTAATGAATTGAAGATCTAAGTATAATCTTAAGTTCTCAAAACTTAAAGCGTTTATTGTGGCTGTAGTGATGATAATCATTGTGATAATCACATGCCTGGTAAACACGTTGGAATAACAGGACACACGTCAATGTATTGTCTTAGTTAGTACCTGTGCCGATGTTGCTTATAGTACATGTCTGTATTTACTAAAGTTATGTTTTGGGTGGAGTGAGGTTGGGTGTTGGTTTTGGGGCTGGGTATGTAAATGTGCATTCTTTTAATTGTCTTTATTTACTTTTTATTTAGGGCCATTTTGATTGCGTCGTCCATGTGCATGATTTAAAATTCATGCTTTAATGCAGCAAAAAACAAACACTGTTCTTATATAAATCATAGAATTCTTTGCAGACACGATCGCGCTGAAGGTAGTTTTACTTGTGTCGCAAATGAAATTGTTAAATGACGCCCCTTTACTATTTTGCACCAATCGCTTTCATGTTGTTTATATAAAACGCTATCATTTTACATTACTCAATAAGTTCAAACGATATTAAGACAAATAAAAAGACAAACACTTTTGGCTTTTAATTTTCATGTTAAAAAAATCGTACGTGTCTAGTTCATTATTTGTCTTTTACACTGATGTAAAACAAATCGGACGATGTTTTTTACGCATCGATGATTCATTCTTTGGATTGGCTTGTAAACAATCCGCCTATACAGAAGGAAATAATTTATTCTCTTTTAATTAAATTGTTCGTATTTATAAAAAGGTATGTATCTTTATTTCATTACTGGTGTTAAACACATATTTAAAACCAATATGATAAAGAGTTTTCACTTCTTTTACAACGTGATCATCGATATTGCAGTTCCATTAATTATATCAGCCATCTTCATCTACGACGATGCATTCTCTTGATTATCTTGGTAACCATCCACCTATAAAGTAGGAAATGATTTGTTCTCTCTTTTAATTTAATGTGTTGGACAAAGTAGTATTACTTTATCACATCAAAGCACAATAAAAGATGACATCGATCACCGAGTGGCCATAGTTCATCGCCCAATATGTCGGGTCTTCGCTACTTTTACCCTGTGACAATAACATGACAATCACCTTGACAACACTTAGGATGCAGACACCATGCGGCGAAAATGACAAATGACCAATCAGAAGGAGTAGCTAATCGTTAATCATACTGGTCATATTGTAAATTGGTGTATTTTTTCAAATCATCAAAACGTATCTATGCATGCGTCGATGCTTAAATTAAGTTTGCAATGTTTGTGTAAAGACGGTGTTTTGTTTACAACCTCTGATTAAATAGCATACGTGTTTGTTCTGATTTTAGCATCACTCAAAATGATAGTATTGTGTTGCTCTATTTAACATCCAACCGTTTACTTGTTTATTTTGTAATTTGAAAAGAACAGAACTCTTGATTACACCCACGTGTACAATGTTTACAATGTTAACAAAAATCTATTTGTTTACCTAAACATGGTAATTGAATTTAATATAATGTTTTTATAACTGTATATTTTTTAATCGTTGCATTGCAGTTGTATTTGTATTTGCGAGTTGTGTTCGCTGACTACAATTTCACTTAGTTTTACATTTTCTAAAAAACACATTGGCGCCTTAGTATTTAACGCTTTTTAAGGATATCAATTGTTATCGAAATAACATAGCATGACTGCATAACATGACACAGTTTTGACAGCTATACTTACGGACAAATGACTGAGGATCGCTGGGGATAAAAAAGCTTCACATGCACACTTCATGGTGATTTAAAATTAAAGTTTAAGAAATGTTATACGAACGTAGTTAATCGCACTGTTTTCGCAGAGCGCGGCTGATGTGTTTGTCGACGTATTTCATTGGATAATGCAGCAGTGTGCTATTATTTTTCACTTAAATATGAACCAAAATGGATGAAATCAGTCAATATCTCTTAAATGTGAAGCAAAAATGAATGAATTCAGTCATTATCACTTAAAAATGAACCAACAATGGATGAACTCAGTCAATATGACTTAAATATGAACCAAAATGGATGAACTCAGTCATCATCACTTAAATATGAACCAAAATGGATGAACTCAGTCATCATCACTTAAATATGAACCAAAAATGGATGAACTTAGTCATTGATTGATTAGTTTATATTAACCAAAAATATTAACCAAAAATGGATGAACTTAGTCATTGATTGATTAGTTTATATTAAGTTAATTTAACAACCATAAGAAATAAACATTTTATAACTGAAATGGTCGCGTTAAAAGGTTAAAAAAACAGCAACACAGAAACCGTTTTATTAGGATTCCAAACAAATTAATTCAATATTTTTTATAACATTTAAATATATGTCTCTGTATATTTGAGAATAGACATATGTAATATAGATGAGACATGTAACGCCCTAAGCGTTGAGCATTTTAGATAGTATAATGTTGCTGTATATGTATTATTTAATATTCAATATTATATTGTTCATTATACACAGGTATACTATTTTATAATTTTATATTAATGAAGAATATGTATTCATTATGCATTTGAACTACCTTCTTCTAGAGATTGTTAATATTAATGAAGCATCAACTTGACCTCATAAGTTAAGAATAGATATTACACTTTAAAAGCGTATCCCTTTATTTAAAATTTAAAAGTCCTGTTAAAAGCTCTTATAGCATTGCGTCGTATACAATCTATGTTCAACTCAATAAGACTAGAAAAGACAATTTGTCATGAAGTTCAACACTGTTTCGGGACAGATGATAAAACGTTTAGCCTTTTCATAGACAAGCTAAGTATATTCGCATATTTTCTATCACAGATTATGTTATTGACACCAAAATAACATTTGCATGCTGTGTGTGCTAACCTTGTGCGCATTGAAATGACACAAATGCATCTTTCATTGTTGGCAAAAGTTGCAGTAATGCATGGTCATAATATATTTTCAATGCCTCATTATGAGCAATATCGCTTAGATTCGTAATTGTTCAAACTGCTGCGTAATATTGTTGGTATTTTTATCACGAAGCTATTTTGCTCAACGTAACAATGATGTTTCAAATTGCTTATGCAGGTATTAAATGGTGTGAACCGTTCATATACACGGTATGTCATACAACTATTTAAATGCACAGTATATGTCTTACAACTATGCATATATTCAAAAGTAATTTTTAATGTAAACCAGTTATTTTTGTAATAACCTAAATATAATTTATAACTTATAAAACATATACTGGAAATCGATTGCACGCAGAGTTTTATTCGGTGGAATGTTTCGCCGCGTGTTTCTTGGTCAAGAAATACCATCAAGAATAAGATTTGATTCCAAATAAATTAAAATTGAATGACATAACTTTGCAGCAGAGGGAAAGTTTTCTATGCATCAGTCGTTTCAGTTTTTCGATAACGTTTTTCATAGACATAAACAACATGTACATTACTGTGTTTACACCTTTAAATATACTCCACATATGTATTATTTTCAATCGTCTTTCAAATGTGTACAGTGCGTTTTTTAATCATTTCTCAATTCGTCTTTCTTATTTCAAATAATGTATAATTCTAAAGATATATACGCATTTCGATGTATTACAGTCTAGAACATGTAGTTACATTTTGCAGTTGAATATATTATCAAGTACCATTTAATAAAAATGTTAAACCATATTCATATTGTGGAAATTAAATTCAGCAAGATCACTAACCTCTGACTTATTTCGTATATTTCTGTCACTTCTTGGACCATTTAATATCAATTTTCATTCCAAAACAGGAGAACGGTCATTAACTGAACAAATTTAATTTTAAATCAGTTTTTCGCTCAACTAGATTCTTCTCAGTTTAGGACATTAACGCTGTTTTCCAAAAAAAACAAATTATTTTAAATGTTTTAACATTTACACTCTAAGTAAGACTATGTGTTCTGCAAGAAAATATATAGTGATATATTATATAATAACATCTTATAAGTTACCAACCGTCATTTACACTATTTGGTTGACACACATTGCATTTGATGTGTCGGGCTTGTATCGAAACAACCATCTAGAGACAGCAATTATGAAGACTCATTTTAACAATATTTAACTACTATGAAATATTCATAAATTGAGTTGTGCAGAGATTTTAAACGACGTTATGTATTGTATATATCACACGGATGTCTTTGACGTATCTGGAATTTCAGTACTCCTTTATTTCAAATGTGAAATGGAACTAGTTTCGTTAACGTATCTGGATTTTCAGGATTCCTATATGTCAAATCTGAAATTGTACTAGACTGCAGGCGCAGGTCCAGGATTTTGGATAATAGGGAATGGGTATGGCGGTGGAATATTTAATTATTACCAACCGTTCGCAAACAAATCGAATTTATTAACGGTCGCCGTGGTGGCGTAGTGGATATGGTGTCCGCCTAGCGACCGGGAGGTCACGGGCTCGATCCCCACTGTGGGTGGTTTCTTTAGATATCCCCCATAGACACCACCCAGTAAACATGCATATATGGGTCCCATATTGGCTAAATCCGGGCAAGCCCATATGGGTTGGCCCAAACAGTACCCATATGGGACCCATGTAAACAGGCCCATATGTATGCGCCAATGAGGGACCCATTTTCGCCCAGTATGTAAAAATTTTATACAAAAAAAACACACACGTTTATTACTTTATAAACGTCCAAAAGAACTACCCAAATGTATATGGGTTTGTCTATATGGTGCCCATTTGTGACCCATATTACACGTATAGTACTGTAAGGGACGTAATTAATCATGTGTTTAAGGAAACATAGATTTTCTTTTCTTTTTTTAATAAATAGCTTTTTCTGGTGTCTCGATTGCATTAAAAAGGTATTTTATGATTATTTTATATAATGAAATGGACATTAAAAAAAAACATTAAAAGAATGCCATCGGTTTGCGCGCGAAAGTTGAGTCAGAGCGTTCGTTCTTGGAAATGGAAGTCAGTCGGGTAAAATTGGCAGTGAAATTGTGGAAAATGT
Organism: Dreissena rostriformis; assembly: GCA_007657795.1. NCBI lineage: Eukaryota > Metazoa > Mollusca > Bivalvia > Myida > Dreissenidae > Dreissena > Dreissena rostriformis. Next base: position 124,429 of record VMBQ01000336.1, on the reverse strand, counting down.
AAGCTTTGTGAACGAATTTACATTTTAGATTTCGAACGAATTTCGGGCACCATGTCTCTATTTTAGTAAAATACATATCTAAAGGGCTTTCCCATTGTAATTGCAGTTGTTAGAGAGCTGAAATGTATATGTCACATATTTTCGCGATATATTTTGTCATTCAAGAATTTCAACATTGCTTCACCTTCACCATACTTTCTGGCGCATAATCACTGGAACAATTTTGAATGATTTACAAAAAAACAATATTTACGTTAATGCTTTATTAATGTCTGGTTGGTTGATCAAGTAAATGTAAGTTAATTGGTTTCTCATTTATCTACTGGACTTGAGATCTAGGTATTATGCAGCTGAACTTTTTATATGAACCAAATATTGGTTTTATAAATGTATTTTTAATTGATATAAACATATTTCAATTTTGTTCTTAAATGAATAAAAAAATAGCATTGTTTTACAGCACGTGACACAAAAAATTTACTATTGTTAAAAGTCAATGAATTACAATCTGAACGCCAACAACAGGCTTCTAAGACTCATAATGGCCCGGGACGAAGGTGGAGGAACTGGAGACAAGATTGGATGATGGAACAACCGCGTCCTCTGTTGTAGGTATATTCGGAAGTGATAAATGTATGATATCATAATGTTTTGTTATTTGCCAGTACTTGTTTCAGGTTTTAATCTACATTTATCCAGATTGCGTGCATCCTTGCTTTAAAAGTTATGAAAAATATATTATTTATCACTGAAATGAGAATAAGTAGTATTAAAATGAACAATAATTTGACAAAACATGGTTCACGTATACAAAGACTCTTGTACTTCTTAATTCTGAGTTCAAAAATATTGTCATTAAACTTCAATTGTTGTAGGTGAAATATATAGCTGACCTTGGTGGCCGCGATGTACAGGACACTGTTGGTCGCACCATAACAACCTTGATTGACAACAGCCTAGCCAAGTAATACAATTAAAGGGGCCTAAACGGGAATAGAAAGTTCGAGGGCCTAAACATCACAAGCATTTTTATCGTAAGTTTAAAGTGATTTGTAAAGGGTCTTGCATGTTAAAAAAGGTATCTTAACGGTTTTGAATGATTATAATCTATGCAGTTGTTAGATATCAAGCTATTTAGAAATGTCACAGTAAAATACATATTTATTCTTAATATTGGTGAATAGTAAATACCCCTTTATTCATGTAGGCCATGTCCATAAGCTTTTAGAATGAAATCTCAGATGGTGAAGAGTTTTCAGTTCAGGGCTTTTTTTCACCACCTAAGGAGCATGACCTACAATACCCTTCAAATTGAGCATCCAAGCGTCACTTTAGCCCAAATTGGGGAAAAAATATTAGAAAAAAATAATGAATTTCTTGGTTAATCGTTAAAAATAGAATGATATACATAAAAAAACACACAATCATAAAATGGTTATTTCAACCAACCAGTCTTTTTTCTACACAGAAAATATCATTATTTCTAAACTTTTAAAACTAAAATTATCCATTGAGATTTTTTTTACTGGATTTGTGGAAAAAAAGATATGTTTTGCCATTGGGAATATGACCTAATATCTGCTATAAAATCAGCTGAAAAAAGCCCTGCAGTTATACCTGTTTAATTACATGTTAGGAGCATCTAGCTTGAAATAAACTTTTCTGTATATGTTTAGCAGTTAAAATGCACTTTTTGACATTTATATGAACTCATTCTTGAATTCAAGTCCAAAAGATAAGTGCTTTAATGGTCTGGGTAATTCCTCAAAGAAAAATCAATTTAGAATCCTGTCTACCCCTTATGATTATACAAGAATAGTCTAAAGATATGAGCAGACTGCATTAACGGTAATTTTAGTCTGACTGTTCACCAAACAGTTTATTGTACCACTGTGGTTATAAATATCATCTCTTTTTTATGTCTGTAATATGAAGATGTCACTAATGTCGATTTGTGAACATTTCCATGTAAAAAAAAATAACTTTCATTTTTATCAGGCTGTCTGCGCATGCATTATGTTAATAGGCAAGCAAACCTGAAAGACATGGAGGCTGCTGAAGTGGCTTGGTGGGGCGAGGGACAGGAACGGCGGACGGAAGTCCCGAGAAACTCTGAGGGGCCTGCTCTTACAACGCCTCCTCCTGGAGCGCCTTCCATCACACAAGAAAATCCCTAAATTTCCTTGTTGACCATTATTTTTAATTAAAAACATATTGTAGGTATGATTATGGTGCAAAAAATTACATAATACGGTTTATTTTATTCATCTTTTAAACGTGTTCTTTACATTTCCTAGTCAGTATAATTTGAAGGTCTTTGCTATATCTGTGTTCTGTATTATTTTTTTTCCATATGTAAATCTGAAAATATTTATGTACAAAATCTAAACTGGTAACCACCTCAAAATGACAACGGTTGTCGCTTACTTCATTGTGCAAGATTTAAATCAACTATCGCATAACCAATGTGATTGATTCTGTATTGTTGTTTTTTTGTAGTACTATTATTACATGTATAGAGTTTAAATAGTTGATGTCAATTACACGTTTTTGTTAAGATCACATGAAAAGGACAATAATCTCTCATAAGAACTGCAAGAGTTATACAAAAAAATATATATATAAATTAAATCAATTTAATCTAATCTTAATAAAATTGTATTGGTTTATATATGGATTAACAAAAAAATACTACGAACAGTAATTTATGTAAATATAACTTTTCGAAAACTAATTATGAAATTAATTAGTTACTGATTTGCATACGATCGTTTATCTGTATTATCTTAAGCCAAGCTGCCATTACATATATTGGCAGTGCTTATTGCGTTCGTATCGACGCACTTGCTTTTGCATGTCACTATATTCGTTTTTTTGAATATGCTTATTCATCCTTGTGAGATAGTATCTAAATGGAGAAGCACCCTCTAACACATCATTTATTATAACCCCATTCATTATGCAATGAAATAAGTATTTGGCTAGACTTTGAATAACCTCTTCATTATTGTTTGTCCAGTTGGTCGCTAAATAAATAACAGTCGAGAAAAGACAATGATACAATGGGTGTTTGATTCCGGTGTTAGTTTGTAATATAAGTATTATTAATGTATAAAACATGCTCTATGAAAGAGTGTTGTGTTCTATAATAAAACAAATTCACATGCACATTTCTTGTTTCTTGTTGTTCCTGACGTCGATACCGATACTAAATAGCACCTATCTACCTTATTGTTATACCTGTCAACGGTTATAGTTCACTAATCTTGATTGAACACCGTGCATGGAATTGATTACATTCACGTGATCAAGGAAGTAATTGTCAAGAATCTTCCCAGGATCCCACGCTATTTTACCTGCAATTAGGCTACATTATAGCATTAGCAATTATTGTTTATAAACCCAGGAAGCATCATAATTGTATTTATAAAACGTCTCATATTTTTATCGCACACGTTTTGTGCGTCTTGTGTAAACATTTCAGAAGGTGAGCAACGATGTGAATTATTTTAAAAAAAATCCGCAAAAAAAACTTATAATGAAATATCAGTCTTTATTTTAGTAGCAAGTTAAGGTGAAGTTTGTGGGTCTAAAATTTACCACATCTTGATATCAAAGTTCTTGTTTTGTTAAATCTCATTCATTTTTCTACCGAAAATGAAGACTTTACATTTGATACAGAGTAATATGTCGTGCCTCCAAACATAACTGATATTAACGCCTACTAACCTGATATATAAAATATATCAAGCACGTTTGTATCATGTCGATATCTGCGTGGAAGTTTAATAAGAAGTTTGATGAAACTGTAATAATGAGATTAAGACTTTGGCATAATTTGCTAGTTTGCTGTGTCAGTTCATTTAATCGTCGATTACGATATTTCATGCTCAACAACAAATTAAAATCCTAACTTATTAAATGAGTGTACTTAGCCAGCCGAATCATACGTGTACGTGTATCGCACCTGTGTGCATGTTACAGATATTTTTACATGTTAAACAACTCCCCGATATTCCATAAGACCACCCATGCCTAAACATCTGCTAAAAATGATATGTTTATATCAGCATTCTTTAACTTATGTTCATAGAATCGTTAATCTGTGTGAGTGTGAGTGCAGTGTGCAACTTTTTTCTTTCTTTTGTTTTACAATTGAATCACATGCATGTGTTTTATAATATTTTTGATTTTCACAGTAATAATATAATTGCGTCATCTTTACCGATTAGTCCAATGTGTCATACCTATTTTGTTTAATAAGTGAGTGAAAAAATATATATGAGCCGCGCTCTGTGAAAAGGGGGTTTAATGCATGTGCGTAAATTAGTCTGGATTTTTGCTAAGAAGAGACTTTCTTCAAACGAAAATTATCATAAAATTGAAAGTGTCGTCCCTGATGAGCCTGTGCGGATTGCACAGACTAATCCGCGACGACACTTTACGCACATGCATTAAACACGCTTTGCACAGAGCGCGTCTCACATGTATATATTATTCACAAATTTAACCTACAATCAAACTGCTGTCTGAAATATACCAGCCTCTACGCAAACAATATATTTCCTTTGAATTGAATATCATGATAACAGCATACAATTATAAAACCTAAATAGTACGTAAATTTCTGATTTAAAACTGTTTTAATTGCTAAAAAAAACTTACGACGAATAACTACCTCATTTCATTTTTGACATCGTCATCATCCATGTCTTATTATTTCTCAGCATCCGGAAATCGAGGGTACGCACCGTGGCAATCCACTCTGTTCGTTACAATAAAAAATGCCACACACGATGCTAGAATGATCATATTGCGATTTAAAACTATTGAAAGTCGTGGAAATTGTTTTCGCAATACAAGCATGATGCAAGTGAATATATAGTCAACTGCAAAGCTTATAATCTGTTGGTAACGTTGTCTTGTTTCAAAATCTGAATAAAGTAAAAATAAAAAATCAACTTTTTTCAAGTAATGTTATATACCAGTCGTGATATTTTAATCAATATACATTGTAAACTAATAATTGTAAAAAAATACGGTATTTTAGAACTTTTCTTTTTTCGTCATTCGTGGTTTACCGTCCCTTATAGTTCACGAATTTCCATCATACATATTTTACATCGTATTTACAGGACATTAATATCGGTAACGTAAACGCAGTAACATATCCCTTATATCTATAAATTTATTATATATTAGGCGGTTAACTAACCACCCGTCTAGAGAAACTAGAAAGAATATATCTTGTAATTTGTCAATAAATATTGTTATTAAAAGATTTGTGTAGCTTTGAATTAATTCATCACATTTATTTATTAAAAACGTGAGTTATAAGAAAAGAAGTTTTACAAAATTAACGATGTATTATCCGTTATATTTCATGCATGCTTCCGCATTGCACAATTTAATTAGATGTTAAAGGGAGGAAATTCGTTGTGCGAATGTATTACGATAAATGTACGTATTGTAAATGTACACATACAAAATAAAGAAAATAATCAGAACAAAGCCTTGTACGATTCAATACGTCTTTATCAGTATATAACAAAATATTCGAAACACGACATATAAATGTGTAATTGTTACAAATGAGGCCTGAGTCGGTGTACTGTGCCAAAATTAATATTCCAATCTGAAACAAGTCTATAAGATTTGTTATAAAATGTATACTATTTGTATATGAATGTTACGGTCAAAATAAAGTCTCAATATATATGTACCTTTATATCGATCAAGACATCGATCATGTTGTCAACAAAGAGAACAACAATCGGAACATTAAACGTAAGAACACTCCATGAGTGCGACAAGGTCAATGATCTGACGCATGAGCTGAAGCGCTGGGACATCATCGGACTAACCGAGGTCAGGTGGTAGGCTTCGGAGAAACATCAACCGACAAAATGCACAATATACGGTTGAGCGGAGAGAAGTCTAAACATCGCTACCGTGCTACTTTCATCGTTTCTAAGCAGGAAGTCAATAGCGTTATCAGTTGCGCTCCAGTCTCAAGCGGACTCTTTTCCACCAGTATCTCAGCGAAACCTCAAAACACAACCTTCATCCAGATCTACGCACCGACATCAGACTACGAACAGGAAGAGAGAGAACATTATATGAAGAATTAGATGGTGATGATAAATTTATACTACATATACATATGATGATAAGAGTGTCCTACTTCTTATACAGATAATGATAAGGGTTTCATACTACAAATTTAGATGATGATACGGGTTCCTACTTGTGATACAGAATATGATAAGGGTTTCATACTACAGATACATATGATAAGGATTTCATACTATAGATACTACTGACGATAAAGATTTCATACTATATATACTACTGACGATAAGGGTTTCATACTATATATACTACTGACGATAAGGGTTTCATACTGTATATACTACTGACGATAAGGGTTTCATATTACTGATACAGATGGTGGAAAGGTTTTCATTCTACTGTTAGAGATGATAATAAGGGTTTCATTCTACTGATAGAGATGATGATAAGGGTTTTACTCTACAAATACAGATGATGATAAGTGTTTAATTCTACAGATACAGATGATGATAAGGTTTCATTCTAATAAAAACAAACTTTGAAAAAGCCTTTTAAGGCGAAATATATCAGAAAAGAGTGAAACTTGTTCTGTACTAACATTACAGATGATGACAAGGATTTCATTCTACTGATATAGATTATGAGGAGGATTTCATGCTACTGATATAGATGATAATAAGGGTTCCGTTCTACTGATTCAGATGATGATATGTGTTTCATTTGACTGATTCACATGATGATATGTGTTTCATTCTACTGATTCGGATGATAATATGTGTTTCATTCTACTGATTCAGATGATTATATGTGTTTCATTCTACTGATAGAGATGATACTATGGGTTTCATTCTACTGATAGAGATGATGATAAGGGTTTCATTCTACCGATAGAGATGATGACAAAGATTTCATTCTACTGATAGAGATGATGATAAGCATTTCATTCTATTGATAGAGATGATGATAAGGGTTTCATTGTTTCATTCTTCTGATAGAGATGATACTATGGGTTTCATTCTTCTGATATAGATGATGATAAGCATTTCATTCTACTGATACAGATGATGATAAGCGTTTCATTCTACTGATACAGATGATGATAAGGGTTTCATGCTACTGATAGAGATGATGATAAGGGTTTCATTCTACTGATACAGATGATGATTAGGGTTTCATTTTACTGATACAGATGATGATAAGGGTTTCATTCTACTGATACAGATGATGATAAGGGTTTCATTCTACTAGTACATATAATGGTAAGGGTTTCATTCTACTAATACAGATGATGATAAGGGTTTCATTCTACTGATACAGATGATGATAAGGGTTTCATTCTATTTATACAGATGATGATAAGGAGGGCTTCATTCTACTGATACAGATGATGATAAGGGTTTCATTCTACTAGTACATATAATGATAAAGGTTTCATTCTACTGATACAGATGAGATTGAGATTTTACTCTACCGATACAGATGATGATAAGTGTTTAATTCTACCGATACAGATGATGGTAAGGGTTTCATTCTTATAATACAGATGCTGATAAGGATTTCATTATACTGATATAGATGATGATGAGGGTTTGATTCTACTGATAGAGATGATGATAAGGATTTCATTCTACTGATAGAGATGATGATAAAGATTTCATTCTTCTGATACAGATGATGATAAAGATTTCATTCTACTGATTCAGATGATGATATGTGTTTCATTCAGATTCTACTGATAGAGATTATATTAAGGCTTTCATTCTACTGATACAGATAATGATAAGGGTTTCATTCTACAAGAACAGGTAATGATAAGGGTGTCATTCTACTAGTACAGGTAATGATAAGGGTGTCATTCTACTTATACATATGATGATGTGGGTGTCATTCTACTTATACAGATGATGATAAGGGTTTCATTCTATTTACACATATGATGATAAGGGTTTCATTCTACAAGTACATGTAATGATAAGGGTGTCATTCTACTCGTACAGGTAATGATAATGGTGTCATTCTACTGATACATATGATGATAAGGGTGTCATTCTACTGATACAGATGATGATAAGGGTTTCAATCTACTGTAACCGATGATGATAAGGGTTTCATTCTACTGATACAGATGATGATACGGGTTTTACTCTACCGATACAGATGAAGATAACCGTTTAATTCTTTCGATACAGATGATGATAATGGTTTCATTCTAATAATGCAGATGATGATAAGGATTAAATTATACTGATTTAGATGATGATGAGGGTTTCATTCTACTGATATTGATGATAAGGGTTTCATTCTACTGATAGAGATGATGATAAGGATTTTATTCTACTGATTCAGAGGATGATATGTGTTTCATTTTATCGATACAGATAATGCTAAGACTTTCATTTTCTGATACAGATAATTATAAGCGTTTCATTCAACTGATACCGATGATGATAAGGGTTTTATTCTACTGATATAGATTATTATACGGGTTTCATTCTACTGATACAGATGATGATAAGGGTTTCACACTACAAATTTAGATGATGATACGGGTTCTTTCTTCTGATACAGAATATGATAAGGGTTGCATTCTACAGATCCACAGGATAAGACTACATATACTAGTTACGATAAAGGTTTCATAGTTCTGATTCAAATGATGATACAGATAATGTCAATGATTTCATTCTGCCTATACAGATAATGATAAGGGTTTCATTCTACTGATACAGATGATGATAATGGTTTCATTCTACTGATACAGATAATGATAATGGTTTTATTATACTGATACAGATGATGATAAGGGTTTCATTCTACTGATACAGATTATGATAAGGGTTTCATTATACTGATACAGATGATGATAAGGGTTTTACTCTACCGATACAGATGATGATAACTGTTTAATTCTACCGATTCAGATGATGATAAGGGTTTCATTCTAATAATACAGATGATGATAAGGATTTAATTATACTGATTAAGATGATGATGAGGATTTCATTCTACTGATATAGATGATAAAGGTTTCATTCTACTGATAGAGATGATGATAAGGATTTTATTCTCCTGATTCAGATGATGATATGTGTTTCATTTTACCGATACAGATAATGCTAAGACTTTCATTTTCTGATACAGATAATGATAAGCGTTTCATTCAACTGATACAGATGATGATAAGGGTTTCATTATTCTGATACAGATGATGATAAGAGTTTCATTCTACTGATGCAGATAATGCTAATGGTAACATTCTACTGATACAGATGATGATAAGGGTTTCATTCTTCTGATACAGATGATGATAAGGGTTTCATTCTACTGATACAGATGATGATAATGGTTTTATTCTACTGATACAGATGATGATAAGGGTTTCATTCTATTGATGCATATGATGATAAGGGTTTGATTCTACTGATACATATGATGATAAGGGTTTTCTGCTTCTGATACAGATGATGATAAGGGTTTCATTCTACTAGTACAGAAAATGATAAGGGTTACATTCCACTAGTACAAAAAATGTTAAAGGTTTCATTCTACTGATACAGATGATGATAAGGTTTTCATTCATCTTATACATATGATGATAATGGTTTCCTGCTAGTGATACAGATACTGAAAAGGGTTTCATTCTATTAATACAGATTATGATAAGGGTTTCATTCTTCTAGTGCATATAATGATAAGGGTTTCATCCTACTGATACAGATGATGATAAATGTTTCATTCTACTTATACAGATGATGATAGGGGTTTCTTACTACAGATACAGATGATGATAAGGGTTTCATTCTACTGATACAGATAATGATAAGGATTTTCTATTTTTGAGACAGGTGATGATAAAGAAGCGAGTTTCCTTCATACCTATTTTCACATCGTGTTTACACAAAAGTGATTTCGGAAATGTAGACACCTCACTTAGATAGCTCGTATGGTGATAAATAACCACCCGTCTAGAGAAACTAGAAAGAATTAATCTTGTAAATTGTCATCGAAAGATTGCAATTGAAAGTATTTGTAGCTTTCAACTAATTCCCGACATGTAATAATTTAAAACGTGAGCATTATTAAAAGAAGTTTTACACAATAAACAACGATTATCCGGACGTATTTCATGCATGCTTAGGCAATGCACAATTTTATAAGATGTAAAAGGGAGGACATTCGTTGTGTGGTTGAATTACGAAAACTGTTCGTACATTAAGATAATACACACCTGCATAATAAAGCCAATACATTAAAGCCCTATACGAATAAATACGAACATTATACTTTCAATAACACAAAAGATTTTTATAAATGTCAAATAAAGACTGGTTGATATTTAATCATTATTCAGTAAACCGTACCAAATTAATATCCCATTCCGTATATGAGATGTATTATAAAATATATATTATTACGTACATTCACCTGAATATTAACTGACTTTTCTTTGATTTTGTTAACAATCAAAGGGCAATTATACTACCGAAAATAAGAACATCGTCAAAAAAATAAACCGGACGATGTTTTACAAGTTATGTCGAATAACCGATTGCACGGTGCCTATACCACGTGACTTTTTAAGATCTGTGTTGGGAGAATAAAGCTCGACCCAGTTTACATTTTTAATGATGTCTTTTTTAATAGTTCACCATTTTTAATGGGATAAAGTGGAGAGCCCGCTCATTCGTGAGAGTTTTTTTATAGGTATCCTGATTTTTGTAAACAAATAAGTATGTGTTCAGTAAAGTGCAACCGCGCGTTTGAACGGTTAGAAAAATGTCGGAACAGTGTATTAATATCATATTACAAACGCGCGGTTGCACTTTACTGAAAAAAAACTTGTTTGTTTATAAAAATCATGATACCTATAGAATATAGTATATGCACCGTGGATTGGGTCTTATAAAGCGAAAAATATATGGAGATGCGGGGGATTGAACCCCGGGCCTATCACATGCAAAGCGAGCGCTCTACCACTGAGCTACATCCCCACACTAAAAGCGTTGTCAACATATCAAAATAACGCTATCGGTTGTTACATGTCTATATTACTGCGTATGAAATAAAATAGATTGGTCCATTCCTTTCTTCAAATCCATGGAACATATAAATGAACAAATACGAAGCAACTTCATTATATAAGTTCAATAAATATATAAGGATATACTTGTGTGAGATACATTGTAAATGATTGTATATCTAAGAATAATCTAAAGTTTTTAAAAGCGATTATTGTGGCGGTAGTGATGATAACTATTTTGAAGGTAATTTCACATGACCATTGAACACTTTGCAATTACAGGACACACGTCCATTTATTGTCTAAGTTAGTACCTGTGCCGATGTTGCTAATGGTAATACGTTTGTATTTACTTAGGTTTTTTTGGTGGGGTGGGGATTGGTTTGGGGCTGGGTATGTACATGTGTGCATTCTATTAATTTTCTTTATGTACTTTTAGTTGAGGGCCATTCTGTTTGCGTCTTTCATGGGCATGATTTAAAAATCATGCTTAAATGCAGAAACAAACATTGCTCATATGTACATATTTAAAAAAAAATGCAGACACGATCACGCCGAATATTGTATTACTTGTGTCTCAAATTAAATTGTTAAATGACGCCCCTTTAGTACTTTGCATCAATCACTTTTTGTTGTTGATATGAAACGCACTCATTTTAAATTATTCAATAAGTTGAAGTACAAACGATATTGAGACAATTAAAAACACGAAAGCTTTTGGCTTTTGTTTTTCATGTTAATAAAATCGTACGTGCCTAGTTCATATGTTTTTTTCTTCTTTTACGACGTGATCATCTGTATTGTAGTTCCATAAACGGTATTAGCCATCGTTTTGAAAATTCATCATCGCGGCGGGACGGGGTGAACCCCGCCTCTGTAGCCGCCTGGCTCCTCGCAGCGGGACGTGTTGACGTCCGCCTCCGTAGCTTAGCTCCTCACAGCGGGACGGGTTGATATCCGCCTCCGTAGCCTCCTGGCTCCTCGCGGCGGGACGTGGTGACCTCCGCCTCCGTAGCCTGGCTCCTCACAGCGGGACGTATTGACCTCCGCCTCCGTAGCCTGGCTCCTCGAAGCGGGACGTGGTGAACTCCGCCTCCGTTGCCTAGCACCTCACAGCGGGACGTGGAACCTCCGCCTCCGTAGGCTCCTGGCCCCTAGCAGCGGGACTTGGTGACCACCGCCTCCTTAGCCTGGCTCCTCGCAGCTGGACGGGGTGACCTCCACCCCCTTAGCCTTACTCCTCGCAGAGAGACGGGGTAACCACCGCCTCTGTAGCCTGGCTCTTCGCAGCGGGACTTGGTGACCTCCGCCTCCGAAGCCTGGCTCCAAGCAGCGGGACGGGGTGACCTCTGTGGCATGGATCCTCGCTGCGGGACGGGTTGACCTCCCCGCATCCGTAGCCTTGCTCATCGCAGCGGGACTGGGTGACCTCCGACTCCGTTGCCTGGCTCCTCATAGCGGGATGGGGTGACCTCCGTATCCGTCGCATGGTTCCTCGCAGCGGGACGGGTTGACCTCAGATAGCTTGGGTTGGATCCCTGCGATGCATAGGGCCCGATACTATACCCGCCTAGGGGAACTCAACAAGCAGAGCAAAACCAAACAAAGATCCATTGTTGTCAATCATTGGAGTCGAAAGCCATTTGGAACTTTGGTCTTCAGATGTGGTTTCTTTTCCACTTGTCTAAAGAGACTTTGTAGATATGTGTATAATGGTCAGCTTACATACCTAATAGTACAAACGCACTGAAATTGTAAAATAATTCTTATTAGCTAACTTTTTTATCGTATTGATTCTGTACATGCAAAATCTAATAATGACGCTGGAGGTAAATCGACATGTACAATTAGTTTGCTTCCTCCGTTGGTACCAAACGTATGAAGGTCAAATTGGATTCGCACGAAGCGTTTTCTAGCATAAACGCTTTCCAAAACAAGAAATAGTGTCATGCGAACAAAAGCTCATTAGCACCAGCGCTCTATTCAAACGAATGTGGACTGTGGCTTTAAGTTCACGAGTTTCCAACATATATATATTTATATGGCACAAATCGTGTTTACATTAAACAGTTATTTGATTATATATNGCGCTCTATTCAGACGAATTTGGACTGTGGCTATAAGTTCACGAGTTTCCAACATGTATATTTCATATTGCACTTATCGTTTATACAGTAAATAGTTATTTGATTATATATATATCATATGTTAGGCGGTTAAATAACCACCCGTCAAGAGAAACTAGAAAGAATTTATCTTGTAATTTGTCACTATATGATTGTTATTAAAAGCATTTTGTAGCCGTGAATTAATTCCCCACATTTGTAAGTTATAATAGTCAGCATTAAAAAAGTAGTTTTACAAAATGAAAAATGGATTAACCGGACGTATTTGATGCATGCTTTGGCAATGCACAATTTGCTTAGATGTTAAAGGGAAAAAATTCGTTCTGTGGTTGTATTACGATAAATGTACGTTCTTTCAGTATAATGTACACATACATATTACAGTCAATAATGAATTCTAATTATACTAATCAGTACGTTTGCATAACTATAGAACATTATATTCGAAACACAACACATTTGTAATATTTCCAAATAAAGCATGAGTTTTAATCATAATTCATTAATCCGTGCAGAAAGGCATATCTGATTTTAAAATGACTAACAATAACTTATCAAAACACAATGTTCCAAATTAAAAAATATTATTATATATAAATCGAAAATGTCAAATGTGTATAGTTTTCGTTTAATATACCTTCGTGAACTTCTTAAAAAGCTTTACAATTTACAAAAAAAACTTTATAAATAGAACGAATACTTTTTACTCATAGATTCTAGTAATTTTCTAAAGTAGTTTTAGAGTATGGTCACCTTGATTGCGTTTGTTATGGGCATGGTTTAAAATATATGCTTAAATGCAAACAAAAACATTGCTCTAATCGTTGCAGCAATGACTTTTTTGCTGTAAATATAAAACGCACAAATTTTAAATTACTCAATGATTTAAAGTGCATAAGATATAAAGACAATAAAACGGATGAAAACTTAAATTGTTCAGGTTAATCAAAAGGTAATATCTATTGCATTACTTGTGTTATACACTATTGTAAAACACATATGATAAAGTATATTTACTTCTTTTACGAAATGATCATCTTTATTGCAGTTCCGTTAACGCTATCAGCCATCTTCATCTACGACGATGCATTCTCTTGATTGTCTTGTTAACAATCCGCTCATAAAGTAGGAAGTGATTTATTCTCGTTTAATTAAATGTGTTGGACAAAGTAGTAGTACTTTATCACATCATAGCACAATAAAAGATGACATCGATCACCGAGTGGCCATAGTTCATCGCCCAATATGTCGGGTCTACGTTACTTTTACCCTGTGACAATAACATGACAATGCGCTTGACAACACTAAGGCTGCAGACACCATGCGGCGAATATGACAAATATCCAATCAGAAGGAGTAACTAATCGTTAATCATACTGGTCATATTGTTATTTGTTGTGTTTTGTTCAAATCATAAAAAAAACGTATATATGTATGCGTCGATGCTGTAATTAAGTTTGCAATGTTTGTGTAAAGACGGTGTTTTGTTTACATACCCTGATTAAGTAGCATACGTTTTTGTACTGATTTTGTCATCACTCAAAATGATAGTATTGTGTTGCTCTATTTAACATCCAACCGTTTATTTATTTATTTTGTAATTTGAAAAGAACAGAACTCTTGTTTACACCTACGTGTACAATGTTTACAATTTGTTCAAACAAACAATTCCATTTGTTTACATAAACATTGTTACTGAATTTAATATAATGTTTTTATAACTGTATATTTTTTTTAAACGTTACATTGCAGTTGTATTTGTATTTGCGAGTTGTGTTCGCTGACTTTAATTTCACTCAGTTTTACATTTTCTAAAAAAAACATTGGCGCCTTAGTATTAAACACTGTTAAAAGGATATCAGTTGTTATCGAAATAACATAGCATTACTGCATAACATGACACCGTTTTTACAGCTATACTCACGGACAAATAACTGAGGATCGCTGGGGATAAAAAAAGCTTTAAAGTTTAAGAAATGTTATACGAAAGTAGTTTATTGCACTGTTTTAGCAACGCGCGGCGGATGTGTTTGTCGACTGTTTGCTGTACATTGTGCAGTGTGCAATTATTTATCACTTAAATATGAACCAAAATGGAAGAACTCAATCAATATCCCTTACATATTAACCCAAAATGGATGAACTCAGTCGATATCACTTAAATGTGAAGCAACAATGGATGAATTAAGTCAATATCACTTAAATATAAACCGAAAATGGATGAATTCAGTCATTATCACTTAAATATGAACCAACAATGGATGAATTTCGTCA
Organism: Dreissena rostriformis; assembly: GCA_007657795.1. Classification (NCBI taxonomy): domain Eukaryota; kingdom Metazoa; phylum Mollusca; class Bivalvia; order Myida; family Dreissenidae; genus Dreissena; species Dreissena rostriformis. Next base: position 108,937 of record VMBQ01000336.1, on the reverse strand, counting down.
ATATCACTTCAATAAGAACCAAAATGGATGATTCAGTCAATATCACTGTAATATGAACCAAAAAGGGATGAACATTAGAAATAAACATTTTATAACTGAAATGGTCCCGTTACAAGGTACAAAACACAGAAACCGTTTTATTAAGAATCCAAACAAATTAATTTAATATTTTTTATTACATTTAAATATATGTCTATGTATATTTGAGAATAAACATGTGGTATATAGATAAGACATTTTAAGCCATAAGTTTTGAGCATTTTTAGATAATATAATGTTGCTGTATATGTATTATTTAATATTCAATATATATTGTCCATTATTCACTGGAATATAATTTTGTATTAATGAAGAATATTTATTCATAATGCATGTGAACTTCCTTCTTCTAGAGCATTGTTACTATTAATGAAGCATCCACTTAACCTTATAAGTTAAAAATAAATATAACACTTTTAAAGCTAATCCCTTTATTTAAAATGCATAAATCCTGTTAAAGCTTTTATAGCACTTCGTCGTATAAAATCTATGTACAACTCAATAAGACTAGAAAAGTCACTTTGAAATGTAGTTCAACACCCTTTCGGGACAGCTGATAAAACGTTTAGCCTTTTCATAGGCAAGCTAAGTATATTCGCATATTTTCTATCAAAGGTTATGGTACTGACACCAAAAAAACATTTGCATGCTTTGTGTGCTTACCTTGTGCGCATTGAAATGGCACAAACGCATCTTTCATTGTTGGCAAATTGAATCAAAGGTTGCAATATAACATAGTCATAATTTATTTTCAATACCTCATTATGAGCAATTTCGCTAAAAAATGTTAATTGTTCATAACGCTGCGTAAACGTGTTGTTATTTTTTTTATTAATCTATTTTTCGCTCAACATAACTACGGTGTTTCCAATTGATCAGGCAGGTATGAAATGTGGTCAAGCTTAAACACAACTATTTTAATCCGCAGTATAATTATGTCTTACCACTGTGCATATACTCATAAGTAATGTTCAATGTAAACTAGATAGTTGTGTTATTACCCAAATCTAATTTATAACTTATAAAACATATACTGGAAATCGATTGCACGCAGAGTTTTATTCGGTGGAATGTTTCGCCACGTGTTTCATGGTCAATTAATACCACCCAAAATAAGGTTTGATTCCAAACAAATTATAATTGAATGACATATGCTTTCAGCAGAGGGAAAACAATTCTTGCCTGGGTCGCTGTTTTTCGCAAGTGTTTGTGTGTGTTTTTTCAATAATCAATAAACAATCCTATTCAGGATAAAATAACATTACAAACAATTATCTGTCTAAAGAAGATCAACAAATCATTCAAATGTAAACGTAATATCGAATAATAATAACAAAAATAAAACAGATTGAAAATATAAAACAAACATGGGTTGCCGTTAATTAAATATTAATTAAAAGTTATTGTGCCATTCTGTTACGCGGTTTAAATAATATCGTCAAGTGTCAGATTGTAAATCACATTTTCACTCCATGTAGTTATTTTCACTGGTTGCCAAATGACACGAGACGAACTGTTCAACGCGAGCGTTCACGAACGTGAAGCCAATAAATAACTGTGTCGTTAGGATACTCAGGATATGGAAGCGTTTCCTGTCCATGAATAGCACCGGAAATGATTGATATTCACCAGTGATGGACGCCTGAAATGTACGCGTATTGTTTAAAGGATTCTTCGATACATTGTGTTTATTGCGTTCATGCCTGACCTCGTCCGTTTGTATTTCCACTTTCTCATTTCTGTAGCGGCATTGAATGACGTCGTATGCAGAAGGCATGTCGTCATTCGAGAACATTTAATTCGACAGCCGGTTTGTCGCAATCAAAATAAGGCGATGATTTGTGATATCGTACACACGCTAACATTCATTGTGCAGTAGTACGTCCCGTTGTCCAGTGACGCATAGTAATACATTTCCCGATCGCGTCTTTGTAGTTTGTAAAGCATTTTGTTTGAAGAATATAATGTTATGTGTTACATCTGTCTCCCTTTACATACGTCTGTTATTACACAAACTAACTTTGATTTTATATAATTGTTTTCGCTTGTCCATCGACGCGTAGAAATAAATGTGCATATAGCTTCGTTGTAGTTTGTAATGCAATTCATTTGCAGAATATAATGTTATGTGTAACATTTGTCTCCCTTTACACATGTCTGTTCACTTGCATTTTTAACATTCACATTTATTTACCCGTCATTGAAACTAACCGTTTCTTGTGTACAATTTTGTACTGAGCTTACAAACATATGACCAATTCAACTGTTATATTAAAAAAATGTCGATCAATTTTCAACGTTCTGTATTTATTTTACTGAATAAATTGAGACTTTACTTTTCAAAGACTGCAACTTAATATAAAGATATATCATAGTTGTGAAATCCTAAAACATTACATAATATATACGCGTATAAAGGTTTTATAATAGGAAATAATACAATGAAATAAGATTATTTTTTTTGTCAAAAAATATTAATAACTTCTTCTTTAAAATAAGTCCAGTTGGTCGTTAAATAAAAAAGAGCGGCTTGAAGGAAAATATGAAATGGGTGTTTGATTCCGGTGTTAGTTTGTAATATTATTTAATATTTATGTATAAAAGTACTCTACGACAGAGTGTAGTGTTCTATAATAAAACACATTCATATTGCATATTTATTTGTTTCTGTTTCTTACCAAAGTCGATACTGATACTAAAGAACACCCATCTACCTTATTGTTATACCAGACAACGGTTATAGTTCACTACATTGATTGAAAACACTGCATGGAATTAATTACATACACGTGATCAAAGACGTAATTGTCAAGAATCTTCCCACGATCCCACGCTATTTTACCTGCAATTAGGCTACATTATAGCATAAGCAATTATTGTTAATAAAATCGAAAAGCATCATAATTGTATTTATAAAACGCCTAATAGTTTTATCGCACACGTTTTGTGCGTGTTATGTTAACAGAACTGTAAGGTGTGCAACTTTTTACTTGTGAATTAAATTTTTTTTTTTTGGCAAAAGTCTTAATAATTAAATATCAGCTTTTATTTTATGCGCAAGTTAAGTTAAAGCCACTTCCATTTGTATTTATGATATTTATTTTAGATAGCAAATTAAGTTCTTGCTTAAAAGCTTTATATTAACGGTATATAATGTTCGTCCGAATAATTTCTTCCACATTTCTAGCTGCGTATTACGTATGTCTCAACTGTTGCCCTACACAACGTGAAGGCCTGCAAAAACAAGAAAAGTCGTTTACACTGGATCAGTTAATTGACCCTATGCAGATATGCAATATGTACAAGGTTCTTAATAGATTTATCCGTATTTTCATTGATCCAGAAGTTTGCAAGGTACCATTATGGTTGCGATGTGTTCGACGTCAAGCTAGAGTTTGCGGCGAGGTCAACAGAGATTATTAGGATTGCGCGTAGGTATACAAGTGTGCTCAGAACCATTACCCCGTTTAACATGTATATAATTATGTGAGTTACATGGCGATAATTTTTATAGATCTACGTAGACTCTACTATAATTTAGTATAATTTAGTGAAATATGTGTATTTTGTGTGTTTGAAAAGATGCTTATGCCGTTAATGTCGAATATATTTGGAGATGCGGGGGATTGAACCCCGGGCCTATCACATGCAAAGCGAGCGCTCTACCTCTGAGCTTCATCCCCACACAATTACAACCAATGGTAACATTTCAATATAACGCTATCGATTGTTAAATGTCTATATAACTACGTAGAAAATGAAATATAATGGTCCATTCCTATAGAATTATATATATATACGTATATATATATACGTATACTCTAAAGTTTTTAAACGCGTTTATTGTTGCTGTAGTGATGTTAATTATTGTGAAGGTGTTAACCAATGTAATTTCACATACCCGTTAAACAATTGGAATAACATAACACACGTCAATGTATTATCTTAGTTAGTACCTGTGCAGATGTTGCTAATCACACTTCTGTATTTACTTAGTTGTTTCTTGGGGGTGTGGTGGGATGGGGGTTGCTTTGGTGCTGGGTATGCATATGTGCATTCTATTAATTTTCTTTATATACTTAAAGTTGAGGGCCATTGTGTTTCATGGGCATGATTTAAATGTCAAGCTTAAATGCAAAAACAGACATTGCTCTTATGTACGCCATAAATTGTTTTGCAGATACGATCACGCCGAATATTTTGTACTTGTGTCGCAAATGAAATTGTTAAATAAACACCCCTTTAATACTTTGCATCAATCGCTTTCTTGTTGTTAATATAAAACGCAATCATTTTAAATTAATCAATGAGTTTAAGCACAAACGATATTAAAACAATTAAAAAGACGAAAGTTGGTGGCTTTTGTTTTTTCATGTTAATAAAATCCTACGTGACTAGTTCATTCATTATTTGTGCTAAACGCTGATGTTTTTTTTGTTGTTGTTTTTTTTTGTCTTTTTTACGACGTGATCATCTGTATTGCAGTTCCATACAGGGTATCAGCCATCATTTTGAAATTTATCATCGACGATGCATTCTCCTGATTGGCTTGTTAACAATCCGCCTATAAAATAGGAAATGATTAATTCTCTTTTAATTAAATATGTTGGACAAAGAAGTAGTACTTTATCAAATCATAGCACAATAAAAGATAACATCGATCACCGAGTGGTCATAGTTCATCGCCCAATATGTCGGGTCTTTGTTGCTTTTATCCTGTATCAATAACATGACAATCCGATTGACAACACTAAGGCTGCAGCGACCATGCGGCGAAAATGACAAATGACCAATCAGAAAGAGTATCTAATCGTTTATCATACTGGTCATTTTGCTATGTGTTTTGGGTGGATTTACACATTATTAAATGTATGTTTGCATCCGTCGATTCTAGAATTAAGTGTGCACTGTTTGTGTACAGATGTAGTTTTGTGTACAACCCCTGATTAAATGACAAATGTGGTTGTACTGACTTAATCATGGCTCAAAATGATGGTATTGTTGCGCTCTAGTTAAAATCCAACCGTTTACTCATTTTTTTCTTATTTGAACAGAACAGAACTCTTGTTTACACCAACGCGCACAATGAATCCATGTTTTTTAATAAACATTTTAGTTAAATTAAATATAATGTTTTTATAACTGTTTACCGGTAATTTTAATAACGTTTTATTGCAGTTGTATGTGTTTTTGCGATTTGTGTTCGCTGAGTATGATTTCACTTTCTTGACATTTTCTAAAAAACACACTTTGGCGCCTTAGTATTAAACACTTTTGAAGGATATCAGTTGTTATCGAAATAACATAACATGACTGCATGACATGACATTGACAAAGCGTTTCTCAAAAGCATCCATATATATAATTACCACCATGATATATCGGATTGGATACATATTGGTAAGCAGTGACATACATCATGTAGATGCACACGCAGTGCAATATTATTTTTTAATATTTAAAAACATGTTTGTACACATACCTTTTTTAACACTTTTGCTATTTACAACATACTATGACCGTGTTTGCTATAATACCACGGTTTTTTTTACTTCGTTTGAACATGTCTGTGAACAAATAAAGCCCACATACACAATTAATATGTATACAGATCCGATGACTTAAGATTTATTAAACAATTTGTCTTTCAGGCAGAATGTGTAATTAAAGAAAATATTGAATGAAATAACTAAAAGATAAGGCGCAATATAATTAATATTTGTTAACTTTGTGCCATTTAAAAAAAAGGGTCATATCCGCCAAAAAAAACTCCAAAATCGGAAAATTCAGCCTGTTTTATGATGCTTTAGAGCGAATCCGCTTCAAAATGCGTTACACATATAATAACATTTAAAGCCCTCAATATTTTGTTGTTTTATATGTATTATTTAATATTCAATATTATATTGTCCATTATACACAGGTATACTATTGAATAAGTTTATATTAATGTAAAATATTTACTCATTCTACATGTGAACTACCTTCTTCTAGAGCAATGTTAATAATAATGAAGTATAAACTAAATCGTATAAGTTAATACTAGATATTACACTTAAAAAAATCCCTTTATTACAAATGCATTTATCCTGTTAAAGTTGTAATAGCATTAGGTCGTATACAATTTGTGCACAACTCAATAAGACTAGAAAAGACAATTTGTCATGAAGTTCAACACTGTTTCGGGACAGCTGATAAAACGTTTAGCCTTTTCAAAGACAAGCTAAATATATTCGCATATTTTCTATCAAAGGTTATGTTATTGACACCAAAATAACATTTGCATGCTGAGTGTGCTAACCTTGTGCGCATTGAAATGGCACAAACGCATCTTTCATTGTTGGCAAAATGGATCAAAGGTTGCAATAATGCATGGTCATAATATATTTTCAATACCTCATTATGAGCAATATTGCTCACATTCGCAATTGTTCCAAATTCTGCGTAAAAGAGTTGGTATTATTATTATTATCATGAAGCTATTTCGCTCAATTTTACCATGATGTTTCCAATTGTTAATGCAAGTATTAAATTGTGTGACCCTTTCATAGACACTGTATGTCATACAACTATTTAAACGCATAATATATGTCTTACAACTCTGCATATATTCATAAGTAATGTTCAATGTAAACCCGATATTTTTGTAATTACCTTAATCTAATTAATAACTTAATAAAAATATACTGGAAATCGATTGCACGCAGAGTTGTATCCGGTGGAATGTTTCGCCGCGTGTTTCATGGTCAATTAAACCACCCAGAATTAGGTTTGATTCCAAACAAATTAAAATCGAATGACGTAACTTTGCAACAGAGGAAAAGTTGTCCTTACATCAGTCGTTGTTGTTTTTCGATAACGTTTTTCGTATACATAAACAACATGTACATAACGGTGTTCACCTGTTTAATATACTTCACATTTGTAATGTATTTCAATTGCCTATCAAATAAATACAAAGCGTATTTTAAATCATTTCTCAATGTGTCTGTCTTATTTCAAATAATGTATTCTACTAACGTTATATACGTCTGCCGATGTATTACAGTATAGTACATGTAGTTACATTATGCAGTTGAATATATTATCAAATATCATTTAATAAAAATGGTAAACTATATAAATATTGTTGAAATTAAATTCAGTAAGATTACTAACTTCTGTCTTATTTCGTATATTTCTATGCATTTGTTGACCATATACATTTTCATTCCAAAAACATGTGAACGGTTATAAACTGAACAAGTTTTATTTTAAATCAGTTTTTCCGCCCAACTAGATTCTTCCCAGTTTAGGACATTAACGCTTTTTCCACGAAGATTTTTCTTTTTAATCATAATGTTTTTACATTTTACACTCCCAAGGAAGTCTATGTGTTCTTCAATTTAATATCTAGTGATATATAATATAATTACATCTTTTAAGTTGCCAATGATCATTAACAGTATTTGGTTGACACACGTTGCATTTAATGTACCGGGCTTGTACCGAACCAACTGTCTTTAGACAATACTTATAAAACTCATATCTAAAATATTTAATACTAGGACATATCCATAATGTACTTTGTATGATATTTATTTTATATACCTGAAGTTTCATCATTCCTATATTTCACATCATGAAATATGAAATCAACCTAGACTGAAGGCGGAGGTACATGAAAATCGAACTGCACAATAAACATAACAAAACATGTTACTCGCATGCACACACTTAATTTTTCTCATATAACAGGGTTTTAATACAGTTAACATTCTTTTGTGTGAGTCGTCAACTTCTGGGGGGAAAAAAACATGTTTCTGAGAAGCAGTTTTTTTCACTTTGAAGCGGACAATATATTGCTGTCATTTCTGAAATGTTTATTCAAAATTGCTCAAATAAAATGAGAAACTGAGTCAAAGTTACCAAATACAGAATAATATGCTAAATTATAACTTTACAAATTGACGTCACAAATACATCCCATCTAAGAGTCGAAAAAGTNCAACAAATTATACAAATGTAAATGTAATATCGAATTATAAAAATAACACAAATCAAACAGATTTAAAATATTTAAAAAAAATATGGGTCGCATTTAATGAAATGTTAATTAACATTATGTTAATATGCCATTCTTCGGGCGGTTTAAATTATATCGTCAAGTGTCCAATTGTAAATCACATTCTCACTCCATTTTGTTATGTTCACTGGTTGCCAAATGACACGAGACGAACTGTTCAACGCGAGCGTTCACGAACGTGAAGCCCATAAATAACTGTGTCGTTAGGATACTCAGGATATGAAAGCGTTTCCTGTCAGTGAATTGCACCGGAAATGATTGATATTCACCAGTGATTGGCGCCTGAAATGTACGCGTATTGTTTAAAGGATTCTTCGATACATTGTGTTTATTGCGTTAATGCCTGACCTCGTCCGTATGTATTTCCACTTTCTCATTTCTGTAGCGGCATTGAATGACGTCGTATGCAGAAGGCATGTCGTCATTTGAGAACATTTAATTCGACAGCCGGTTTGTCGCAATCAAAATAAGGCGATGATTTGTGATATCGTATACATACTAACTTTCATTGTGCAGTAGTACGTCCCGAGGTCCAGTGACGCATAGTAATACATTTCCCGATCGCGTCTTTGTAGTTTGTAAAGCATTTCGTTTGAAGAATATAATGTTATGTGTTACATCTGTCTCCCTTTACACATGTCTGTTATTACACAAACTAACTTTGATTTTATATAATTGTTTTCGCTGTCCATCGACGCATAGAAATAAATGTGCATATAGCTTCGTTGTAGTTTGTAATGCAATTCAATAGCAGAATATAATGTTATGTGTAACATTTGTCTCCCTTTACACATGTCTGTTCACTTGAATTTTAAGATTTACATGTATTTACCCATCATTGAAACTAACCGTTGCTTGTGTACAATTTTGTACTGAGACTTTTCAAAGACTGCAAATATAAAGATATATCATAGTTGTGAACTCCTAAACATAACATAATATATACGCGTATAAAGGTTTGATAATAGGAAATAATACAATGAAATAAGATTATTTATTTTTTTGTCAATAAATATTTATAACTTTTTCTTTAAAATAAGTCCAGTTGGTCGTTAAATAAATAAGAACGGCTTGAAGGCAATGATGATATGGGTGTTTGATTCCGGTGTTAGTTTGTAATATTATTTAATATTTATGTATAAAAAATAAGAGTGTAGTGTTCTATAATAAAACACATTCATATTGCATATTTATTTGTTTCTGGTTCTTACCAAAATCGATACTGATACTAAAGAACACCCATCTACCGTTATTGTCAAGAATCTTCCCACGATCCCACGCTATTTTATCTGCAATTAGGCTATATTATAGCATTAGCAATTATTGTTAATAAAATCGAAAAGCATCATAATTGTATTTATAAAACGCCTAATAGTTTTATCGCACACGTTTTGTGCGTGTTATGTTAACAGAACGGTAAGGTGTGCAACAACTTTTTACTTGTGAATTAAATTTTGTTTATTTTGGCAAAAGTCTTAATTATTAAATATCAGCCTTTATTTTATGCGCAAGTTAAGTTAAAGCCACTTCCATTTGTATTTATGATATTTATTTTAGATAGCAAATTAAGTTCTTGCTTAAAAGCTTTATATTAACGGTATATAATGTTCGTCCGAATAATTTCTTCCACATTTCTAGCTGCGTATTACGTATGTCTCAACTGTTGCCCTACACAACGTGAAGGCCTGCAAAAACAAGAAAAGTCGTTTACACTGGATCAGTTAATTGACCCTATGCAGATATGCAATATGTACTAGGTTCTAAATAGATTTATCCGTATTTTCATTGATCCAGAAGTTTGCAAGGTTCCATTATGGTTGCGATGAGTTAGACGTCAAGCTAANATATATAGTATATCATTGTTGTGAAATCCTTAATTTCATTAATTATTAATTGATCATTAAAACGTTTTATAGGGGGGGATACGAAGAAATCAGTATTTGGCTAGAAGTTGAATAACCTCTTTATTATCATATGCAAGTCCAGTTTTTCGTAAAATAAATAACAGTCGAGTAAAGGCAATGATGAAATTGTTTTTTGGTTCCGGTGTTAATTTGTAATATTATTTAATATGAATGTATAAAAAGTACTCTATGAAAGAGTGTAGTGTCCTATAATAAAACACATTCATATTGCATACTTTTGTTTCGTATTCTTCCCAAAGTCGATACCGATACCAAAGAACACCCATCAACCTTTTTGTTACACCAGACAACGGTTATAGTTCACTACACTGATTGAACACCGTGCATGGAATTAATTACATTCACGTGATCAAAAACGTAATTGTCAAGAATCTTCCCACAATCCCACGCTTTTTTACCAATAGATGAGGGTAAGTTAGTAAGAGAGAATACTAATTCGTCATGGTCTCATGGAGCCCATAAAAGTATCGGGCCCATAGGCAGTTGCCTAATCTGCTTATTGGCAATTCGCGACTAAACACAAGTATGTTTTCGCTTTAAAAATGAAACTGTAAATAGCTTTTTTCTATAAAAAATATAATAAATCAATAGATTACTTGTACATGTTTAATATCATTTTTCATATTAATGTCGTGTTGCGGTTGTTGTTGTTGTGTTTATCATTTAATTGGAAGGTTAACAACGATAATTATTTACAATTTAACTCTTATTTGGAATTTTATAACATGTTAGAAACTGGCGATAGGTTGACGAGCTGCGCTTACCTTTTAAAGTTTTGGTATAACTTAATTTTAGATATTATCAGCTAAATGTATAAACTAGTCGGGTCTAAACACCACAACATTGCTAGAAAAGGTTTTTAACTGATCCTGGCAGGGTAGAAGGTTCTTTATTACATATCAACAGTTTACTAAAATCGGACCTCCGAAAAGTTTTTTTTTTAAGAAGGCCGCCAAAACCTTAATTAATGATCACAACTATGTTATAATCCACTCCAATTTGATGATTTTGGTGTCTATACCTAGGTTGTTTGTTGTTGTTTTTTTGTTTTTGTTTTTTATTTATTTATTATTATTTTTTTTTTTT
>VMBQ01000336.1:25601-86833 GCA_007657795.1 Dreissena rostriformis | reverse complement strand
GGTTGGGGGGAGGCAGGGTACGGGCGTTCTCTGTTACGGCCCCCCTCTTATTCCGTCTATAAACTGTAAACAAATCAATTGACAATCATTTTCAGGGGGAAATAAAAATAACAAACAATTATCAGTCTATACAAAATTTAAAAGTCATACAAATTCAAAAATGATATCAAAGAATGAGAAAAAGGTTTAACACAGGAGCAATAATATCACAAAAAAAACATATTTAAAATATTAAAAAATATGGGTTGCATTTAATGAAATATTAAAAATTAACGTATGTGTTAATGTGCCATTCTGTTACGCGGTTTAAATAATATCGTCCAGTCACCGATTGTAAATCACAATCTCACTCCATTTAGTTCTTTGCAGTGGTTGCCAAATAAAACGAGACGAACTAATCAACACGAACGTGAAGCCAATAAACAACTGTGTCGTTAGGATACTCAGGATATGAAAGCGTTTCCTGTCCATGAATAGCACCGGAAATGATTGATATTCACCAGTGATAGGCGTCTGAAATGTAAGCGTATTGTTTAAAGGAATCTTCGATACATTGTGTTTATTGCGTTCATGCCTGACCTCGTCCGTATGTATTTCCACTTTCTCATTTCGATAGCGGCGTCGTATGACGTCGTATGCAGAAGGCGTGTCGTCATTTGAGAACAAATAATGCGATGGTCTTGATTATCGTATACAAGCTAACTTTCATTTTGCATTATTACATTCTATTGTCAATTGAAGCATGTAAATACATGTTCCTACAGTTGTGTTGTAGTTTGCAAAGCAATTCGTTCGCAGAACATAATGTTATGCGTTGCATGTGTCTCACTTTGCACATGTCTGTTATTGCACAAACCAACTTTCATTTTACAGAAAACCGTTCGGTTGTCCATTGACGCATAGAAATAAATGTTCCGTTGGCGTCGTTAAAGTGTGCACAGCAATTAATTTGCAGAATGTAATGGTACGTTTTACATTTGTCTCCATTTACTCGTGTCTATTCACTTGAATTCTCGCCATTCACATTTATATACCCATCATTGAAAACTTACCGCTGCTTGTGTTCTATATTTCACTGTGCTTGCAAATATGAAACATGCAACTGTCATATTTTAAAAATTATATCAATTTGCGTACTGTTTTTATTTTAATGTATATATTGGGACAATATTATCCCAGGACTGCAACTGAATATTTCCAAAAGCATTACATAATGCAGATCTATAATACGCGTTTTAAGGTGTTATAAGAGGAAATAAAATAATGAAATAATTATTTGGCTAGATTTTTAATAACCTCTTCATTATAATATGTAAGTCTAGTTGGTTGAATAAATAAAAGTTGAGTGAGGGCAATAATAAAATGGGTGTTCGGTTCTGGTGTTAGTTTGTAATATTATTTAATATTTACATATAAAAAATACTCATTGAAAGAGTGTAGAGTTCTATAATAAAACAAATTAATATTCAATATTTCTTGTTTATTGTTTTTTCCAAAGTCTATAACATGTTTAAAGAACAGCCATCTACCTTATTGTTATACCAGATAATGGTTATAGCTCACTACACTGATTGAACAACGTGCAGGGAATTAATTACATACAAATGATCAAAGACGTAATTGTCAAGAATTTTCCCACGATCCAACGCTATTTTATCTGCAATTAGGCTACATTATAGCATTAGCAAATATTGTTAATAAACCCGGGAAGCATCATAATTGTATTTATAAAACGCCTTATAGTTTTATCGCACACATTTTGTGCATGTTGTATGAACAGAACGGTAAGGTAGGCAACTTTTTACTTTGTGAATTAAATTTAGTTCTTTCGGCAAAAGTCTTAATAATGAAAGATCAGTTTTTGTTGTATAAGCAAGTTAAGTTAAAGCCACTTCATTTTGTATTTGTGATATTATTTTAGAAAAAAGTAAGTGTTTTCTTAAATGCTTCATAATACCAGTATATACTTTGAGCCCACATTAATTTCTTTCGTGTACGTGTATCACACCTGTGTGCATGTAACAGATATTTTAAAAGGTTTAACAACTCTTCAATATTCCATGAGACCACCCATGCCTAAACATCTGCTAAAAATGATATGTTCATATCAGCATTCTCTAACTTATGTTCATAGAGTCGTTAATCTGTGTGATTGTGAGTGTATTGTGTAACTTTTCCAGTCTTTTGTTTTACAATTAAATCACATACATTTGTATTATACTATATTTGCTTTTTACAGTATTAATATAAAATATTTGCTATTACTTTTCCGTCATCTTTACCGATAGGTCCAATGTGACTTACATATTTCGTTTAATAATTGNTGGTTGTGATGAGTTCGACGTCAAGCCAAAGTTTGCGGCGAGGTCAACAGAGGTGACGTGGATTGCGCGTAGGTATACAAGTGTGCTCAGAACCATTACCCCGCTAAACATGCAAGTGATATGCCTTTAATTATATATGTGAATCGACTTGTAAATAATCATATCTAGCATAAATCGCTAATTAGTGACCGTATATTGACCCGGTTAGTGGCCTGTGAAGAACCTGAAAACAAAAGTTGACCAGTACCGTTAGAAGAGTGTTCGTTCCCGCATATTACCGTACCTCACAGCAAGTTATTTATGCTACCATTTTGTGTATTAAGTGCTTTCAACGGAGTATATGAATGAAACAAAAACTTATCTTGATAACATATCTTATCACGGCAAAGCAACTCTAATATTTTATTTGTGTTTATATTAGTTACAGTTGCAATAACATTTCTTCATTATTAACCTATATACTTACGAAAAATAATAAGTGTCATCCTATTTCGAAACAATAAATCTTCTCATTATAATAAGTCTGTATATTTTGTATCATTATTTTTAATTAAATTTTAAATTTTAAATGTTTACAGTAATATGACGGTCGGTTTTATTGCCCAATTTCACGCCGGAACAATATATTACATTACCACCTTCGCTAAGAGTCTGAACAGATAAGCGTATGCTGAAGTCTTACTGTTATAGAACCAGAGTTTCTGGACTTAAATACAGATAACACTGTGCATCATTATGCACATCTTAATTACCTAACCTTAGTTCTGCACAACACAATCTAAAAATTTCCTCTGGTGTCGATTACAACACCTGTTGTAAATCTCTTACTCATCACATAGACGATAGCCTATAATTCTGTCACGTGACAGCTAGTTCATTTTATTTTGATTTCAAATGAAACCCAAAACCAGACTAGATTTGAAAATATAAAGTAGATTAAAACTTTAAAGAGGCGATAATCACACCGCGTAGCGCTGTGAAGTTTTAAACGCGATATCCAGTGATACCCAATCAAAATATCTCGAGGATGAAATCGGGCGCCCGCGTGTGTGTATTTAGTTTTAATTGAATGCGATTGGATTCAATCTGTTTAATAAAACTAGGTGATAACAACGTTTGTTGACGTAATACTACGTAAAAAAGTTTGCGACTCGGACATTTTACGTCCAGGTGAACATATGTTTTTCAACACATGTCTTATGAGCTTACTTCTTTCAATCCTTTAGTAATTGTAAAATCAAAACGCTCTTGAACATGTTACATCTGCAATACCCCTCTGTATAAGTCATCTTGTTTTACTTGGTTATTGAACTATCAAGACCCAAATTCGCCTGTTAAGTTTATACATTTCATAACCAGAATGTACAATGACTAGATAGCAGAAGGCTTTTAAAGTGATACTTAATATTGACAAGTAGCATATAATGAAAAGATATTAACATTATTACTTTCTATTTGTACTGATGATATAAGTGTGCTGACACATGAAGCTTTGATGATTACAAAATCGGAGTAAGAGTAGATAATGCAAATATACTTAAATACAACTTTTACGTGTTACAGATGTAATGCAAAACGGCTGACAAATGTCCCATGATGGAGTTGATACAAAATAACGCAGTTATAATAGTCGTTATCATTGCCAATGTAATATATGCAATAAGAATAAATACAAACAGGCTACATCTGTTAAGAAGATGTTCCACACGAGTCTCGATCAGTTCAATTGGTTTGCGGTCTATGCAAAGGTGAGAAGCAATTGTTTTCCGGTCTAGGCAAAGGTGAGACGCCAGGTTGTCAATGACACCTTGAGGGAAGGCATGCTGGAGTTGGCAGGGTCCGGCGTGTGAAATTTACCGTGACCACTCTTTCAAATTCGATCTGGGATTAATGACATTCCCAGTCTTTCAAGAGGCAGTGTTCATGCGCTTTTGGTAAGGCAACATACACCCACTGCTCCATTGTTCATGCATTTATTGGTAAGGTAACGTACACTTACTGCTGCATTATGTCTGTTGTTTTATGTGTTCTATTGTCTTGTATCAGTGGCTTGCTAGTATCGTCACTGCTCATTTCTATCATTTATATGTTAACCATGTCTTTACACTTGATGACAACATTTACTTAAAATGTTTCTCTCTGAGTAATTCGTTTTACGTTTTACGTAATTTGTTAGTATAAGACATCAGACAAAAAAGTGGTATGTCAGTATTCTAACAATATTGCTGACATAACAATGTATTCATCAAAGAATAACAACACTATTAATATGTTGAGAAAATATGTGATAACCCCAGTTCTATGACACAACGCACATGTTATTTCTACCATTTCAGATGTACATTTCAGGAATAAAAAAATACGGACGAGTCGTTTTTTCCTGATACTTCCTGACCGAAACTAGCATTCCGAGAATCTTCTATACAAATGTTATACACATTTCTTCAATTACCCTATACACCGAGGTAATATATAATTACTTGCTTCAGTGACCAACTTTTGATCATTAATTTGCAAATGATCCCAGCCACTCCGAGAGTTTTGTCTGACGCTCGTGCCGATGCAATTAGCCGCACACTTCTCTAACCTGGACATCGCCGAACAGATCTGACTAACATTCCTGTGTTATAACATGGTTTAAATATTCAAAACTATTGTAAGCTGCTTAAATGCTTATTCCTTTTATTACATTGCTAATGTAATGGGCCCCACATGTTCACTTAATAGAAAGTTCGTCAGAAATAAGATTTAGCTGTTTGGAAGTTAAATAAAACAGGTTATTAATACAATAACGTACCCCTTGTTGTACTTGTGAGGACATGTTACGTGCCATTTGTATATGTATTTTCACAGGTTTGTAACGAAAAAAGTCATTATCGAATTTAGACTGTTTTCTGAATTAAAAATTAAAACAAACATGAACCTTCATGTATACATATTTTCAAGAGTTGTTTGTATCAAAACTTCTCTGAGACGTAGGAATTAACAAATGATTTACATGAGACATGATACCCCTGAGTTTAAATACATAAATATGTGGTTCT
Organism: Dreissena rostriformis; assembly: GCA_007657795.1. Taxonomy (NCBI): domain Eukaryota; kingdom Metazoa; phylum Mollusca; class Bivalvia; order Myida; family Dreissenidae; genus Dreissena; species Dreissena rostriformis. The sequence continues at coordinate 81,465 of VMBQ01000336.1, read as the reverse complement.
AAAGTATGTGATCACCTATATATTAAAAACAATGTGTGTTAACTTTAATGTGTAATTTATTTAATTAATGTTGGAAGAAAACGTTTACAACAATAACCATTAATGGTCCCTGAATTGCTGCTTGCGCACTCCCAACAGTTTAAAAGTGAAATAAACATAATTAAACCCGCGCACTGTATATATTACAGACCTACTGTATATGTTATAACACATTTTCAAAGCAACTGGGTCGTATTATACGGGCACACATATAACGGGATGTTCGCTTGTTATGTACAGCAATGTGGTGCAAAAACGCAGTGATATAGACTATAAGTGAAGGTTAAATGAACGCCACGAACATGTGAGATCACATAAACATTAAATGCGTATAGTTATGTTGTGTCTGTAAAAGTCATGTGCACTTGGGATTAAATTCATTTGTCGAGAACCTTATTTCGAAAGTATACTAGAGTGTAACGATCGTTGTAAACTATGGCTTCTCATATACAAATGTATCTTATATTATGTTAATTAAAACTTTTTTCACATATAAAATATATGATGATGATATTATTTCAGCATATCAAACGCTATCGATTGAAGAACAAAACCATTCAATTCGATTTTAAAAGATGGGATTTACAACGCTTTTAAACAATGCAATGTTTGCAAGATTCAGTATTATACTCGCGATGCTGTAGTATCACACAACTATGTTCACAAAACATATGTCTTAATATATCTATGAAGCTTTCCAGTGAATTGAAATGAAATATGACAATCGTTTCGATACCTTATTGCAGACCTACTTATTTTAACACAGCCGTGAAATGATAAAGCACTGAAAGACAGTGAAAGAATACATAGGTGGGTGTGTGCGAAACAATATACTGTATACTGCTAGCGAAGTAGATTTTGAACTAGTGCTTCGATAGAACGTGGAATACAGAACGGGCTGATGTCAGATTTCTTCTTGAACAACAATGGGATTACAAGCCTAAGACTGGTGCTGATCAAAATTTTGAGACACAGAGAGCGGACCAATCAGGGAGCAGAACTGTATTCAAATTATGCTAGGCTCGTGCATCTTGCGTTCGACAACGAACACCTTGTTGGAGTGGACACTGCGGGCAGATGAATAGTATTAATTCTGAGAATAGCTTGATAATTATAATATAGTATGGTTTAGAGGGAAATAAAAAAAGTCCAAAACTATCATAAGTGTTCTTTATGGGTGAAGGGTTTTAGAAGTTTATTTTATGTAATCTCTGCCGTAATTGTTTGATGTGATCAAATATTGAATGACTTATAAAGGAAGAAATACTATTACAACAGTTCAGCTGCTATTATGCAAATAATGCGGTAAATTTGTAAGGAGTGTTTTATGCCTGATTATATAAAGATTTATAATTTTAGACACTCAAAATATTTCTATAATACGATTGAAGTGTTCATAGTGATATATATTCGGAATTAAAAAGTGTTTAAATTAAAAAAACAACATAAAATATTTGGATATTATGATGTGCTTACGTGATCAGCAAACTGGCTTTCTTCGGCCACCGGATCGATGTCATCCTTACGACTGCTTTCCACCGACGGTAGGGTCATGTGATTGTCATAGCAACAACGTGACACGTGAAGCTTAATTGGTTTAGGGTCGCATGTTGCGTGTGTTGCGCGTGTTGTGTGTCACTTAATTTATGTTGTTTAATGTTTCCGAATGAATTAATTTTCCAAATTACCTGTGAAATGGTGCGTTTACGGTAAAATCTAGTCTGTAACATTTCCCGAAAGTTTGTTTATAATATAATTCGATTTAATCGCAAATAAATTGTCTGAGAATACATCTGATCAATCGGGTTATTGTGTGTTTGGTTAGCTAATACTATTGCAATAAATTTCTGGCATATGAATGGCAAGCCCGCTCGAATGGGCGCACACTCAAAACATTTAAAGTGATTAGAATAGTTGGCTCCAAGTTTTAGGCTGTTGGCTACCCCAAGATTTTCTTGGGTTTTGATTTGGCATGATTTTTCACGGCTTCTGAGCTCCATGGTTTTCCGAATGGAATGGCTGAGGGTACGAATGAATTATCATTATTATGTTCTTAACGGTGAATGTGCAAACTTATTGGAATATTGTCTTGAGGTTTTCATAATATTTTAGAAATAAATTAATTTACTCATATATATTGTTGCAATTCTATGTGAATTATTATACGGCGTAAGTATTGTAATGTACTGATTGGTTATATACTCATCAGTTTTTAATGTCATCGTTTCAAATACTTTATGGACGATAACACTGTTTGTTATTGTTTTTCAACGACAAAAACAACCTTTTGAGACCTTTTAAATACATATGAGTTAATATAAGTCAATATAATTAGTATTATTTTAGTTTGTAGACAAATAAATTGAACTGTATACGCAATTCAACCTAACACTGTGTATTATAATTTAGAACTCTCGTTCAAAAGGAAAAGAACACCTCTGCTCACACGCGTTCGTTATTATTATTAATATTATTAATATTATTATTATTATTATTATTTTTATTATTATTATTATTATTATTATTATTATTATTATTATTATTATTATTATTATCATTATTATCATTATCATAAAGCCATGTTTAAATACAAAATATTCTTCACATATACTGTTACAACAAGATTTGCGCATTAAATTCATACATGTACGTGTTTCTGTTTCAACAGTTCGCGGGCCCAAGACCCCCGCCCGGCGACTGGTTTCCCCCCTACGAAGGATACCCTCCGGTAAGTTACTTTCAGTTCAAACTTCCGTATGCCTATGTTGTATTATCTGAACTTATGTGGCAGTCATTGAAAAAATATACTTGAATAGGTATTCTTGCGTCACAATATTTTTTTTTTTTTTTAATTAAAAACATTTAGCCTTTAAATCATTTGTTATCCATTATCATATTATAGTAAGTTATAATGTGTGGTCAGTCATGAAATGCTCTATTTTAATGCACAATAAAATATGTGACATACAGTTGAATGTTTTCGAAAACTTTGAGCATTGTCGGAGAGTGCCTGGGATTGCTTGATAACAGTAATTATAACGTTTCTTTTAAAAGGTCATCATCTTTTATCATTTAGTATAATCTTGTAGTTTTTATTATTCCAAATTCTTTATTAAATCATATTATTCGGATAAATGCTTCATTTTCGTCTTCTTCCTCGATATTGTCATGGTTAATAGCATTTTAAAAATTTGCTTATATTTTAGATTGAACTTATATGTAAAATACAATACATAAACATAATTTTCGTTTAATTTATAATTGTATGACATGTTAATTTTTCATATTATTCTAAAGAAACAATTCTAATTTACGGAATAAGTTAGTTTTGTTATATCAAATCAAATAAATTTTAATAATTGCTTTGTTTGCGGATTTTATGCCGTGGTATGTTTTGTTTTTTTAACAAGGTGCTTGGCAATAAACATATTTATGTTACGTGCTATTTTATTAATAATTGGCAAAAAATAGACCGTATGTCAGAAACAAACGTATTTAATGCACGTAGGTTCAAATAACGCAGAGCTATTTAATGCCATTTAATATTCCCAAAACCAATGTTAAACAATATGCAATAGACACAAAACCATGCGCAAACATAAAACGCGCGCCAAATATGCAATTGATATTATTAAAATAAATCATTTAATTCGCGTGTAACCCCAGTCAGATGTTTTGAAATGTTGTTGTTTTTTTCAAGCGCGTGAATGTAGAGAAAGTGTAGGCATCTTTCTAACAAGTGTTACGGTTTTATTTTCATTTAAAGAATGCATTCGCACGCGGTGTTTTGAAACGGGGAAACGTTTCAACGCTAGAATTCGAGCTTGTTTTAAATTCCGTTGATGGATGGGCCACGCGCTATGCCACTGAAACATGAAAACAAGAACATTAATCCAAGATAAATGACTCGAGGAATGCTAACAAAGAATTGCTTATTCATAACATCATTTGTCATGTACGCCGCCCGTAGGTTACATTAGGAAATGTCAACCACTGATAGTTTTTCGATCTATGTGAATTATTGCATGAATTGTTGTTTCGATTGTTGTTTTCTTGTTTAAGTGTTATTTCGGGTTGTATTTCAACAACGGTTCATTTGATGAATATTATTTTTAGCATCCGTAGGATGTTTCGATGGTTGTTTTCTTGTAAAAGTGTTATTTCGGGTTGTATTTCAACAACGGTTCATTTGATGAATATTATTTATATCATCCGTAGGATTTTTCGATGGTTGTTTTCTAGTATAAGTGTTACATTATGTATTTCGGGTTGTATTTCAACAACGGTTTATTTGATGAAATATTTAAGGTATATAAGCATATTGAAGTAATTTTATTCGTGTATGATATTTGGGTCATTTAATGATAAAGTTAAACTAAGCTAACGATTCAAATGAAAAATTAGCCATTTTATGATTAAGCCATTCAGCGACCAGTTTTGCGTTGACCATAAAATGTGCGTTTGTACATTCATAATATGCATAAATGGCATGCTATTTTGAGCCGCGTCATGCGAAATGGGCCTTATACCATATGGAATCGCGCAGTCTTGTCGGGAGCTACCCTTTCTTCTTTAGAATCTACGAAACATTGCGTATCTTTCAGGGTAGCTCCTTAGAAGAATGCGCGAATTTGCAGGCTGGTTTGGAGTGACGCTGGTCGCAAATAACATAAGACTCATTTTCGCATGACGCAGCTTATTTTACTTATAACATTCGAATTGTAATCGCCATTTTGTCGTTGTACAAATTATTAGAAAGCATAAACATTAGTACGCGAAATAAATAACTTAATAAAATGTGTAATCTCGTCATAAGATATATTTCTGACAGTGTAACGCCGCGCATCGTATGCACCTCGTCGCATTGGGGGAGCAAATATATGTATACATGCTTTACATAGCATATTGTATTTGCTGCGACATAATAGTGACAAGTACACGCATATATAGATAGATTTATTATAGATAGATAGATAGATTTATTATAGATAGATATATAGATTTATTTCAACATAAAATGCATAGATTTACATGGCAGCATGTTATATACACACAATAAGTAATAAAAACAACCTGCATGTATAAACAAAGCCATGTCAATCAACATTATACGTTAAGGATTGCACAATAAAGGGTTTGCAATTAAACCCTTATTTCCATTGTGGTCCTTTAGTTATAATATTGTATGACATAGGAGACAACGTTTTATATCACAGTATATAGTAATATCACGGTAAATAATAATGAAAGACTTATGACATATTTAAGTTACACTAACCTAAATGCATAGAATATATTCTGATAAGTTCTAGACTAGACGTATGAAACGATTGCAAATTATTTGTATAACATACGAAAACAAATCGAAGAATGAGACTAGTGTGAGTGATGATAACATTACACTTTACTTTATTTGGTTTATCATTAACCCTTTGCATGCTGGGAAATTTGTCATCTGCTAAAATGTCGTCTGCTGAATTTCTAAAATCATCATTTTCTTCACTTTTTTTCAAATAATACTATCCGAATAGCAAACAGTTTGGATCCTGATGAGACGCCACGTTCTGTGGCGTCTCATCTGGATCCAAACTGTTTGCAAAGGCCTTTGAAATTCGGTTCCAGCGCTCAAATGGTTAAGTGAAAATAGTAGAAACAAAGGTCTTAAACAATTTCAAGGCTAACGGGCATAAAGCCACATGGACGAAATCATAAACGACTGCTTTCAATAATGTTCTGTTTATGAACATAGCATATCGTACTTATATGAACACTCCATCGTATTTACATTGACTTTGTTTTGGTTTAAACAACATGTATTTAGCTATTCATAGACAACATTAAGGCAATGTAATACAATAAAAACATACATGCTAATTTAGACAAAAAAAGCTTAACACTAGGACTCGAAAGTGTAATATTACAGAAATAAGAAAAAAAAACTCAAGGCGTATGCTTTGTCTCTGTTCTGTCAATTGGAAGTGCTGCAGATAAGGTCTTAACAAAAAGGCATGTAAATACATTGTATTTAAATGACAAATCAATGAAAAGTGTAGAATATATGTAGATATAAATATACAGTATAGGTATGGGAAAATGATTAAGGAAATGATACAAACATTGTAACAAAATGATGCAGAAAACAAAATGATGTAGACTTTGTTTTGTGCGGCATGGGTGTGTCATTTAACAGACGGGCATGTGAGGTGTTACAAGCATTGGTGTGTCATTTAACAGACGGGCATGTGAGGTGTTACAAGCATTGGTGTGTCATTTAACAGACGGGCATGTGAGGTGTTACAAAGCAATAGAAAGTGTCATTTAACAGCCGGGCATGTGAGGTGTTACAAAGCAATACAAAGTGCCTATGGGTGTGTCATTTAACAGCCGGGCATGTGAGGTGTTACAAAGCAATACAAAGTGCCTATGGGTGTGTCATTTAACAGCCGGGCATGTGAGGTGTTACAAAGCAATAGAAAGTGCCTTAATCTGAATTGACAAACATCAAAATGCGAGAATATAAACAATCTGATACAAACAAATAAATAAGGAACCCTGAAGATCACGACACAATTTTTAAAATTGAACCCAATTACATTTCGTCAATTCTGAAAATATGTCCCACGTGGTACGAATTAATTTGTATGGACTCATACGGCACATATTAAAAATAATATTATTATAATTTTGAATATATATTTTTACTTCAATTACTAAAATGATAAGTTTAGTACGAAATTCTTTGGAATAAACATCAGCCTCTATTTTATGAACAAGAACTCTTCAATATCGGAATAATGAAACTTCAGAAAAATTATCAGGAAAGTAATTCTTGTTGCGATTTTGGCCCGTATTCACCAACACATTCTTATATTTAAGTGTAAATCTCATAGTGTAATACAATATTTCACGAAATGTAATACCTCTTAAAACACATTTTTTTTATTTTAAACTATTTATTTATGACATAAGCAAAATTTAAAGCTGAGTGTATTTTCTTGGTTCTAAGTCTATTCTTTATTCTTAGTCTAAAAATAGGTTGATGAATACTGGCCTAGCTAGTTTACGACAATTTACCATTGCATATACGAGAAAAGACAATACATACAACACAGCAATTACCATTTAATTAGTAAAGCTGTTATCGCCTCCTTGAAACGTTCAATGCGGAGCTTTGGGGGCTTGAAAGGCTAGTCGAACCTCACAATAAGTCTATCATTAATTAGTTAAAATGGAAACTACACGATTGTCAACATAGAAAGTACACAACAGACACGAACACGTCAAAGATAAGTTCTGGGATCAGCGCATTGCAAAGGCCAGTGTGGTAAAACATTGGGGATTAAAACCAAGTGCCGGATTACCCATTAGGCCGAGAAGGCAACTGCCAATGGGCCCCGCGACTTTTAGGGACCCCATGAGACCGTGAAGAAAGAATTGTTTACTTACTTACTCATCTAATGAGTTGACACAGTCAATTATTTTATATCAAAAAGTAGTTGTTAACACGTTATTTAGACGAGAGAAATCGAATGGGCCCTGGCGTTCTAGAAGGCACTTTGCCGATTAGGGGCCTGGGGCGTGGGTCCCAAAAGTTTCATTGCCTATGGGCCTCCACAATGTTTATTCGGCACTGCTCAAGCCCGTTGGAAGGCTGTCCGAACCTCACACTTAGCCCAGAATTAATCACAAAACATACACTTGTAAATTAAACTTTAACTCTTATGATTGCAGTACAAGAGAGTGTTAAGTCTTTTCAAATACAATTTCATTACTCAATTGTGCACTGTTTGGCAGTACATCGACTCACGTCTTGAATTTCTATCAGCAACACAATTTTGTTTAAATTTTACATTTTATCTCACATAAATAATACATTTTTATTAATTGTAATATATCTTTAGAATACTCCAAAACTGTCATGCATTTTAATAGCTCAAACTATGATAGCTAAACATTGTTGTTAAATATAAATATGCTTGCAAGTTACCAAGTTATACATCGCAATGATGGATGGGGCTTTGCAGATGTTATTTTTTTAGTATTTTCCACAATTAAAACCATAGCTGTGATTGTCTTTTATAATTAGTTTGTATTACGTTTGAATTCGATATCGGGATAAGTTAATGGCTTAACGTATTTTTCTAACTGTACATTTATATTACCATTTTAACAAATACGCACTTCGTTCAATAGATTCCGTTAATATTCATTACAGAAACGTATATATATATAAAGATCAAAACAGATAACTCACATTCGGGTTAATGTTATTTACAATAAATTGAACGGCGTTCATTGATGCCTATTAATATACATCGATGTACAAATTAAACCTTTAGTTTCAACACATCATATTACAAATAATATTGTTGATAAATTTCACACAGTAAGCCCTTCGAATTGTCGATGTCAATTGATGACCTCCAGTAAGCCCTTCGAATTGTCGATGTCAATTGATGACCTCCAGAAAGCCCTTCGAATTGTCGATGTCAATTGATGACCTCCAGTAAGCCCTCGAATTGTCGATGTCAATTGATGACCTCCTCTTACGGTAAATTTGGTTATTATATGAATACATTTGTCATTATAAGCATTTTATTTATAATACATTTCTGTAACATAAATCTTTTAAATAAAATAACGTTTTAAACCTTTGTATATTTTACAAACAAGTATACAATATTATTCCATAAATTATTGTATTAGCTTATGGCATTAATGTGTAGATGGTTTTTAATTCTTCGTATTCATGTTCGGTTTTGATACTTCAATTTTTGTTTAATTAAGAGATATGTAGATATAGGAATATACAAAAACGAACACATTGCAGTCATCAAATTTCAAAGCTCTGTTCGTATGTACGAGTATTAATAAGCCCATTCGTGGTCGAGATCTGATTATATTAACATCTACAATAAAAGTCCACCAGTATGATGTGAAAAAATATATATATATAAAGTACAATATCATTTAATTTATAAGAAAATGCCAATTATGAAAAGGTTTCTCATGTCGTAATACAATATGTGTGTTTTATGTTATCCAACTCACTTTTTTTTGGCTTGTAACCTTTAACTTGAAGACATGTTTTATACAAAACCCTCACATTTGTATGTGCGCCTCATAAATCAATTACAATTGTATTAAATTATGAAGAGTTCTAAAACAATTCAGTTTACACACACGTGTGGCACATGGGTCACTTTCAATAAATAAAGGGCTTCTGCTGTAATAAGTATATCTCCTGCTTATGGATTTGAGGTTTCACTTTGTTAATATGTATTACTATAACGCAGTATTTCATTATTATATAAATGATATGTACTTAAACTATGCACTTTTATTGGATGTATCGTGAACTACATTTGCATTCTATATTTCATTGAACGCCACGAAGCACTGTCCCGATTTGAACTATCTGTTAATTGATATTTCCTCGAATTAGTCCAAGCAATGTTTACCTACTGTCTGGAAGATGCGAAAAAAGACTTGCCATGCACATCTGTTTGTCATGGGTTATATTTATATTGCCTGGATACATACCGATAATCCGCTCTCATATTAACGAGGCAGATTTCTATCAGATTTATGGATTAGCAAGATGCAATTTAGTGAAAGCAATTTTCAATCCGAACCTCCAAAATTGATTGAATCAATTTGATAAGAGGGATAGAGAGTCTAGGAATGCCGTAGACAACACCGAAGTTCGTGTGGGAACGTAGACATTTTCCTCACGGGTATTAACTCCGTAACAATTAAACAATACATAATGATCGAATGCAACCCTAGATAAAACAAAATGTTCCGGGAAATCCTGTTAAACCCATTTGAGGTACAACTTCGGTGGATTTATATTTTAATTGATACCATTAGTGAAACAGGCGAGCTTTTGTGGTAAATAATGGTGATGCAGTATTTGTGAAGAATGAAGGATTTTAATCTGACATTTCTCAATTTTTTTTAAAAGAAAGCTTCAGTTATTTCATTCTTTAAGAAAGTATGTGGGTTTTTATTTTTGAAAAAGACTTTGTACGAACCAGTTCTCTTAATTCGGTTTAATTATGTGTGTGCACTAATTAGACTATTTAGGATGCAATAAAATGCCGCCCAAAACACATGTAGGAGATGTTAACATGTTACACATTTCAAACTAATTCCTCTGTTTTAATTACACAACTAACTGTTTTCTTACGTTGAGCACATGTGGAAATTAAGAAAACGTCCTAACATCTGGTTCCTATGCAAGCACTCTCGAGGAAATAAATCAAACTCATTAAATCAAAACAATGTATTCTTTGCGAAATCGGTCTTCTAAATTAACATCAATGATATAATAGAAACATTCCTTAATTGCATGTTATGCAATTAAGCGAGTGTTATCTATAAAACAATTAAATGGTTTGAGACATATTTTGAAACATTTGTCTTAGCAAGTACCAATGATCGGTAACTTGAAGTACAATCTATGGCTCTTAGTACCATAATTATGAGAGAAAATCTCATCGCTTACTAAGAGTCATATACTAAGTATTTTAGGCAAGTGGTCATTGGAGTTGAATGAACGAACCTGCCGATTCTGTAATATGAACCAAATTGAAACAGACTATCATTTTTTACTTGTTTCCCAAATGTATAAGGAGCTCAGAATAAAATATTTGAAACATTGTTACTGTCACGGGTCTATCCTAAAAAAAATCAACATGTAGTACCAGCTTATATAATATTGCCAAATGTATATGTTATGGCGAGAAATTAAGAATAGACCCTTAATAATTTACTTTTTACTATTATTATGAATCCATCTCACTTTTCGTTTAAAAATACTATATGTATAATGTTTCACTATTGTCATTATTGTTAGCACTGTGATGCTAAATACTTTGTTGTATGATCTGTTGACTTTGTACTTCTCCATGACTATATTATTTATTGTGCTTTAGTTTAAACCTATTTATTTTAGCTCGATTGCATCGAAAGCCGTAGGCTTATATAAACGCTCTCGAGTCCGTTTCCTGGGACTATAACCAGTACTTGGTGTCTTTGAGGGAGATCAAGGAACGCTCCCAGTGGGGTTCGAACCCATGACCTCCCGATCGCTAGGCGGACACCATATCCACTACGCCAAGGCGATCTTTGACATTGTATAATATTTATGCAATACATTTTGGACTTGGACTTGGATACAAACTAAATGTATGACTTCGATGTAAACGGGTACGCACGCACACATGCACGTACATTAGTCTTAATCAGTTCAACTAAATCAAGAATATGCCAAACTAACAAAAAAAGTAATCTACCTATTAAACATTGATTTTTTTGGTTATTCATCACAATAAAATATGTTAATCACTTTATTTATGTTACAAGCAGTTGCGAGTAATGCAATACTTATGTTGAGCATTTCTTTTTTCAAGTGTACGTTTGTTTTTCACTGCATGCACTTAACTTTGGAAAGGTGGCAATATTCTAAACTGCATCATTTGATTTAATGAACTAAAGAATTAACGTTACTTAAATATAATATAAAATAAACAAGTTTATGTCATATAATATTGTTGACGAAACGTGCAAATATTTCCAGTCAAGTGGTACATGCTGACTAAGTGACATATTCCACGACTTCGTAAAACACCGATATATGCTTAAAATGTTGATTAAAAAATCATTAAACAGAGAATGGTTGCATTCTACCAAGAATTATAAAAGTTCGCATGCGGCATTAATTTTGTTCCCTTGACTGTTTGTAAGCTGTGGTATATATATATCTTTACTTTCTGCGATCAACATAACTATGCAAGAAACGCGGGTTTACATGACCTTGTCGTGTCACAGTACGGGAATCGCAAATATACGATGGACTAGGACGTCATCAAGTGATGTTAATGTCATGAGAGAAAAAAACATAACATACTGATACATGTGGATAACTGTACGAACGCTTTGCATAGTCATCGCAAAGTTATTTATCAGAAAAGAATATTAAACTACGTTGATTACTATTTGTAGCGTGGTTGGCGTTAAAATAAATAATCTTTAATTGGATTGGCATTCGTGTTTCACTTGTTTGTTTAAGTTGCATTGTTTGCCTTTTTCAACAGTATTTCAGTCATTTCACGGCGGTCAGTGTACCAACTCACACTTTTCCTGTATTAGCTGGTTCACTCATATTAAGTTCACATATTTATGCAAGTAACAGACAATTGCTAAACTTGCATCAGAGCTATTGGGAGGATGGTCGTTGAAAGGATTTCGTGACCTATCCCCACCCAAGTTATGTGTTCGGGCCGGGGATCAAACCTGTGATCCTCGTATTTGGCGTCCAACGCTCTTTCAACTGTTTCACGGCTGAAAGTTTACCATTGATATATGTTCACAAAAAGAATACAATAAAATATAAAAGGACGTGCATTGATGCAAGACAACAAATAAAGGAATATCATTCGGTTTGACATTCTCATCAAAACAATACGATCTTTAAAACTGAATTAAATACACGTTTCCATACTAAATCGCATTCACAAAAAACAATAGTGTGCTAAGAAATGCATTAATATAAATATTGCATCAAATTGAATTGATATGGAAACTTATTCGTCGAATTAGCAAATCTGCATGTTTCATGTGTTCAGATGTTGTTTTAGAGCTAAACATGTGTGGGAAGACCCACGTGCCGGAATATTTTAGAAGATATTAAGATTCAGAATAACGGCTGAAATAATTAATCCCGGTCTTATATTGCAATATATGGCATTACTTTTAGATTCACGGCGCAGCAGGCTGCTGCAACTAAGCATTTGTCCATTGAGCAATTCGCTTCCAAATGACTTCCACGCGGAGAAAGCAAGCTGGAGATGATTAAAAGCAGGTTTCCCTGAATCTCATCCATGGATCATTACCTGTTCGTGTAGTTGTACCGTTCCGCTGCATTTGGATGGAACGTGTTTATTTTGTTCGTTTGAAATACGGACACGGTACCCATCCAGCGTTACAAAATGTGCCGCTCGTTCATATCTGGTTCTAATGCCATTTATGTCAATGCTTCTTGCACTTTACATTGGAGGAAATGGGGGTTTTGGAAGCAGTTTTATTGCACTGCTGCTAGTGTCGGAACGAGGGTCTGCTTGCAAAATCAAACGTGGGTGTCAGCGATTTCGCAATCTGTCTGTTTTAAACGTGCAGGATTAATGCATGAAATTGACGAAAATCCACGCACTTGTTTTTTATTTACTCGCAATATGTTTTGCTATAATTTCACTTGAACTGTTTAAAAATACGTTAATTTGTATTACATGTTTGTCAAAAAAACATTATGTTAGAAGTGCGTGCATAGAAAGTCAACATATCTTGTAGGCTATAATAATGGGAGTTCTTAATTATAATTTCTCCTATAGTACCTATGTGTGCTTGGGTCACAAACTGTCAATGGTTCTATTCTGTTCTTTAATATCTCCTATAGTACCTATTTCTGCGTGGGTAACAAAATGTCTACGGTGATTAATACTTTATACGTTGATACGAGTTATGGGACATTTGCTCTTCATACCTACATGAATTTGTTGTACTGTAAGCCCGCTTAATTATTATAAATGCATATGAATGTAATGTAAAGCTGATATGCAAACGTATATAATAATTTATTTTCTGCCTCAACTCAACTCATTTAAGTGTATGCATTTAGGCAAAAATACAGTATGTATATGATAAAAAGAACATCAAAACCACCTTGCAATGCTTGGCTTTAAAAATAATTTCCTTAGAAAATCCTTCAAATTTCATGAATATATTAAAAGATGTTAAAGGCAGTTGGTTTTGTAGATAAAACATTATTAGTTTTCAGCAAATTATTGACTGCCATTTGATCTCTGACCACTACACCAATTGTACAACTGATTCGCTCTTATTCTCCATAATATATAATCTAAAGCATATAATAAGTAAGTAACTGATAAACGGCGAACATATTTTTGGAGAACTTAAATCCCCTTTCCTGATAACAGCGTTACATGTAAATGAATCGATAACCGCGCTCCCGCGTTAATTATACTGTGTTATAGTTTTTTCGATATTTTCATATTACTATGAATATTATTACCGACATATAGTTTGACTAAGCTTTTGCCAATATTTCTACGTTTATTCATTTGTTCTCAGCTAAAGATTGGTTGATACCAAATCAATATTATAAAAATATATTGTCATATGTTTACATATGTTTACAAATCATTTACAAAAAAAGATCAAAAGAAGTAAATTGACATTGTACTCCTGTTCATATTTGGTGTGAAAGTATTATTATTATTTTTGGTAGTGGTATTACTATTATTATTATGATTATTATTAGTATTAGTATAGGTATTATTAGTATTATGATTATTATAATTATGATTATTATTGTTATTAATAGTATTACTATTGATGCAATAATGATAATGTGGTGGCGGTAAGGTGGTGATGATAATACTTAATGGTGAACGGGTAGTTTCGGTGAGGATTATGGAATACGTGGTGGTCATGATGACGGTTGAGGTTGCTGTAGTATTTGCGGTGGTGGTGTCTACTGGCGGTGATGGTGGTTACAACTCACAATCAAATAAAAGAAACAAATGCGGGTTACATATAAATCAGAAAAATGCACACCCCACATAGTATCCGCGGCAATAAAGTCTATCAACGTATGTTTTGTCCGTGTTATTTTTTATTTAGAGTGATGTACACCAATGTCGAGCTTTCACGTAAGAATGCATGGACTGATGTAACACGTGATAGCTACCTTCCGTACGGGTATTCCCGGAGATATATTTGGCCTTCCAAATACCACGGGCGAACTGCGTATTTCGCAGAACCATGTTCTTTGTATTATCAGGTTATGTTCAGGAGCGAATGCATTAATGTCGTTAAATATTACATGCGATTACCTGTATTTGCGATTTGTCCATTAGTCGGTGTAAATACTGAACAATACGAACATACACATAAATAGTATATGTTGTTTTCGGCTTTATACATGGAATATAGGTGTGCGTGTATTTTGTACTTCAATTCGTAGATAATACATATAAACCACATTATATTCTTTGAAATCGTTATTACCAATGGTCAAATTAAATTATGTGTGAACTGTCATATTGAGGAATCTAGATTGTAAGACATGACCTGTGTATTGTTCAAATTTAATGTTTGTTAAACAAATGTACGTTGTCAACGATTCATAATATATGTTATAATATATATAATGTCAATTTTAAGTGTTTTATATGGCTTATTGACTATGTAAAATATTATGTATAATGTATTGTGTCTCGTTCATAAAATAATAGTTAATAGCTGTAAATTATTTTGTTATCCGAAGGGAAGTGGATTATGTACATAGACATTCGGTTGGCCCCTTGTTGACTTACGCAATGCATTTGATATCAGTGTACACACTGTCTTACTTTCTGACCCTAAAAGCATAGTAATTGTAACATAATAAAGTCAGGATTTAAGTTTGATATATATGAGCTTGTGGAATTGTCTGTTTCCTTTTCGCCTCTTGCTGCTTTAACATGGGAGATATAGCACAAGGAGATATTGTTTAGCCATTCATTTTGTTTTACCTGAATTGAAAATTGACCATTTTGTTCTAACTTATTTTAACTTTGAACGTTATGGAAAAAAATAGTTAAAACACTATCCGTTCCCTTCAAATGATATAATGTTTTATTATTGCAGTCAAATCATAATCGTGATTTTCATATTTAACATACACATTGTGTATGACCTTACAACAATAATTAAACACAATAAAGTTTGTCTTATAAAGGTTTTGCCTTTGTATAATACTCTATACTTGTTATTCTTGAATTTATCGTACCTAAATACATACCAAGAAGTGTGTGTTGCCTTGTTTTACCTTTTGTTCGTTATCCAAATGTTTTTTTCAATAGTGTAGTATTCCGTACTTATCTTCAATGTAGTCGAATTTCAGCCTAAAGCAGTCGTAAGCAGCAGAACTATTTTTGTTATGATATTTACTATCTTTATTACACGTAGTTGTCTGACAGATTTCTGTAGAAACATCGAAAACGTGAAAAATTAAATATCGTTTATAGATGGACCATATATCTGTGTATACTAATAGCTTAAAACCATATCCCCTGATCGCTTAAATAGATCCCCGATACCTGTGCACTCAAATGTGTAACATGCGATTCGCGTCACATTTTGGCATCCGTGTTTTCATTTTCTGGATGAATATGCACATTTTTTTACGTTTGTGACTTATTCTGGAGTTGGTGTGAGGTTGGGCTAACCCTTAAACCGGTTCGGACCCCCAATGCTTTGCATTGACCGTTCCAAGGCAGTCATCCCAGTTTTGATTTAAAGAATTTTTATCGGTTGTGTTGTGTTGTTAAAGTTGTGGATAAGAAAAATAATTTATCTCCAAATATATAGTGTCAAGAGTGTCATCGTTTAGATTGTTTATTAATACATGCCCTTCAATGATATGCCATCCGCAGACTGCTGTGAAAATATGGAATTTACTTTTAAGATACAATGTACGTTCTGGTTAACATATAATATGTTAAAAACAGTTACATTTTCTTTAATTATGATTGGTTTCCTTAATCCCAAATAGTATAAGTTAGTTCTCTTTTCAAATTTCTGTACAACGTATAAGAACGCTTGTGAAAATCGCATAGATTTTACACATGTATATATTGTATACGATAATCATATTATTTATTTATAACAATTGTTAACAAGAACCCAGATCGGATTAAGCGAATCTTTGATGAAATAACTCATGTGGAGCATTACGCGCTAGTGGAAATATTATGTTCTGAATTATGACCAATCATTTGTACGAAAGAACATCAGTTGCATCAGTTCAAATTAAAAACGCGTGAATCACGAATTATTTCAAACGAAAGCTGAACACTCGATCTCTGTTGAACTGAAGACGATAACATTCGTTAACTAACCTGAAAAAATGTTTAGTGTCATATTTTCATTTCTTAGAGATATCCTAATTAAAGTTGTAAGATCAAAGGATTGTCGGTTTGTCTGAAACCAGGTCATTAAGGTAAACAGACGGCGTCGTTAGACAAGAAATAAACCCGGTTTAATCTGAACACTATTCATATCTTTCTGTATTTCGTTTCCTTTGAATAAGCTAGTGCTTGCAGATACATGATTAAATAAATAAATAAGATGTGTGTGATCCTGTTTTAAATAACAGATGCTGCATGTTATCATACGTTATTTCTAATTGATTCGAAACTCATTTATATGTATTTATGAAAATAATAATTTTCATATTTCATTTTCTTTTCTAATAGCTTAAACTTTTATTATGAATCATTTTCACGTTTTGCTTACATGTGTTTTTGGAAAAAAATATTTCTCTTCTTCAACACCGGACTCATTTGTATGACTTAATACAAAACAAAAATATTGTTGTTCTGTCAATGTGATTTTCAATTATATTTATCCATCAATTGATACAATAAAAGAAACGTTACTGAGTATACATATACGTGTTTAGAAACCTTACCTAACTAATCGCATCATAGTCGAAGAAGTGAGCTGAAATATGCGTAAACAATAGCGATTTCATCGCATTGGAATGGTAAAAGCATGTATCATGGTATATAACCCTTGCAGTGCTGGAACCGAAATTTGAAGGCCTTTGCAAACAGTTTGGATCCAGATGAGACGCCACAGAACGTGGCGTCTCATCAGGATCCAAACTGTTTGCTATTCTGATAGTATTCTTTGAAAAAAAAATCGAAGAAATTGCTAATTTAGAAATTCAGCAGACGACATTTTAGCAGACGACAAATTTCCCAGCATGCAAAGGGATAATTTATTGTAGCCTTTATATGAACCATTCCATTTATGATGGTACAGAATAATGATGGTACACAAAAAAGAATTAGTTTTAGCTAAAGATTACAACGCTTAATGATAGGCTGCGGAACTGAAACTTGTCAGGTCAAACAACTTGTTCTTGATTAACTTTTTGTTTCAAAAAAAGCGTATGATAGCAATCAGACCTGATTTACATGAACTTGCTTGTTTTTAAAGAGTTTAGGAACAAATTCAGAATTACCTGAAATGCGTTCCATATGTTTTATGTTGTTCGCTAAAACCATCGCTAATAATAGTAATATATAGCTAAAAATCCAAAACCATGTTGTGCTGATTGATTTTAAAATAGTGTTATAACGTACAGTTTTACATGAATACATCTTTAACGCATAAAAACAACCGTTTTTCAAACAAAAGCTTAGTACGTAAAAGACAAAATGAAAACAGGAAAAAAAAACACGAAGCATCTTTTTAAAAAGACGATTGGCGTTGAAATTAAGATGGAATGCACTTTATACACGTAAACAAGGAAAAATATCATTAATAACCGGATTTTATGACTCAATTACAACAACAAGAAAAACATTTATTCAGTAATAAAGCTTATACAAGCTCATAGTCTACATTATATATGCATTATACAATGTATAAGTAATGGTAGAAGAAAGAAGTTGGACGATAATGTTATGAACTGGTTAACATGGTACACTAATATGCTTTATAATTTTAATTTGATTAGCATTGATTATAGTGTATTCATACTACGCAAATAAAGAATGTAATATCAGTTAAATTTAGGCGTTTAAAAGGACTTCTTTTACTTCGTATTTAACATTCAGAATGATGTTGAACATATTATTAAATAAAATAACATGTAGTGGAGAAGTTGATAATAAGGTGAAATAATGCATAATTCTTAATCAAATACAACCATTATGCCAATGATACTAAATTTACCGTATGAGTATTAAATTAAAATTCCCCATTTAGTGAAATTCTTGTGTTTAAAAAGCATATAAACAATCTAACAAGGAATATGTAACCGTCTATATATTAGTTACGAATTTGTACAATGGCGATTCTATTAATATGCCTTTATCCAGAAAAATAATATTGTATAAAAAAACTGTTAGTATTTTCGGTTATACTGAAACTATTCATAGAATAGAAAACAATGTTTTCTCCAATCCGACATTCTTTAGGACTTGTGTGAAAATATTTCTTATAAAACACTGTTTCATGTTTAATTTTGATATGGAAGGATATTATTATATTTAAAAAGAAAAAGAAAACTTCATGCAAAAATCATTACATCATGATTGTATGTGCAAAGGTCAAATAAATAAAGTAATATTTTGCAAATTAAGTGAACCTTCTCTTTCATGCGTATTGCGTGCGTTTGAACTAGTAGTTGACCCTATATTTTTTAGGGTATTATTTATGAGTGGATTTTATTGTTATTTCTATTGTTGCTTTATTTATACTTTATTGTGTAAAGTAATAAAACGACGCAAAACTATCTATAGTAACTATAGCAATGTTGTGTTGTATACAATAGTACTTTCATACCTTAAATAATACTATGGTGAACGTTATGACTTTCGTGCTAGTGCGAATGCCTGTGCTTATTAGGGACATTCCGTTACTTCGAGGAATATTTATTGCGAAGGTGTCATAACCCGCATATTGTGGTAGCAATTTAACGATGAAGTGGTAACTATGTAATTATTACTAGCTTCCTTGATTGACTAAGGTGATTACACACAAAGTTTAGGTATTAAAAGCGCTAAGTGCAGTCGGAAATATGTGGCGTGTTCTGAGAAAACTGGTCAAAATGCTTGTGCGTAAATTGTCATCCCAGATTAGCCTGTGCAGTCCGCACAGGCTAATTCAGGACGACACTTTCCGCCTAAACTAGATTTTCGTTATTAAGAGACATCATTTAAACGAAAAATTCCATAATAGCGGAAATTGTCGTCCCTGATTAGCCTGTGCGGACTGCACAGGCTAATCTGAGAACACGCCACATTCTATGATGGTGATAACAAACTATTTAAACGGTCGTTGTTAAAAAAAAAATCGTAACATATGTTGTAATTAACTTATTTGTATTACGTGTTCCTAATGTATCTCCCATTATTGTGTTTCATGTAAGGCATTATATGATTATTGTTGTTATTTAAGGATTTTTTTTATTATTATTATATTTGTTTCTCATGCATATTGTGACTAGTTTTATACCCTTTTACAACTTTCAGCAAGTAAACAGGTAATTATAGGCCATAAGGAAGGAGGAATGTGTTTTAAACGACATAAGTGGGTTATTTATTACTTACAAGTCGTTATATATGTATTCCTTTTAGCACTAGGACTGCGTGATTTACTTCAGAAAAGCACATTTATTTTAATTTCCTACTTCTTTGAAGTTGATTATGTAATGTTATTTACATTTATCACCTCGCATGCTATTTGATGCGTCGTATTTCATGCCGTTATTTTATTATACACTAAAATCTTTTATGTGAATGTTCCCATTATAACAATGCAAATGCTGTAACCCTTATTGCGAAACGGGAAAAATCATTTGTGTTTTATGTTATGTCGTTACATAGATTGTATCACAATTCTGTGACTTGTTTACATAATTATATTTTCATTCAATTCCTGTATAATAATGCCATGTTTTTATTCATAAGTTGTAAAGTAGTTAGATATGACACATGCGGCTCGAATCTTTCGCCGTTCACATGTCATATCAATTATTTTCTTCGAAATTTTTAAAACAGGCATATGTTGTGGTTTTAAACTAAAATACAATTCATGTAATGGGAATACACATTTTCCCTCATTTTTTAACCAAAAGATTCGTTCTAATATTTAAATCAGACACGATGCAATGCAGAAGCTAACGACTTTAATAGGTATTCCGGTATACCCCACAAGTACCGGTAAACCCCAAATTGCACTATGAATATCTCGTCTCGGGTGGAATTAATCAATTACAATGACGTCTAATGCAATTGGGATTCCAATGACTTCAGAGGCCTTGCAGTATCTTATGTCAATTTGCACGCGAATATGTCATACCCCGAAGAAGGAAACAATAAAATCGCGCGCGCCTTTCACAGTTTAATTGAAACGGAATGAGGAAAGCACGTGGAAAACGTGTAAGTGATTAAATTCTTTGATACCCAGCGTTATTAATTGGCATTCCGCGAACGTAATTGCAGCACATTGCAATTGCTATGGGGCAAACCGCCCGGTATTAAAAGTCTCTCAACATTTAACTCCCTTACTCATAGAGATAGATCGTGAAATTATCGTAGTTCACGTTGCCTAACGATATTGTATAAAACTGTATTACATGTTGCATATTTATTAACACATCCGATGAAAAAATAACTTGACAGAACACTGCTTTCTGTTTGCATATGCAATCTTTTGTTAGTCGATTAACGAGTTCAATCACAATTATGATCATCTCCAACAGCAAGATGTTTTACATCCACTGTGAATATCAACCGTTGATTAGATACATACACAATTGTGTCGTGTTCTCAGAAAACTGGGCAAATGCTTGTGCGGAAATTGTCATCCGAGATTAGCCTGTTCAGTCCGCACAGGCTAATCAGGGACGACAATTTCCGCTTTTATGGAAGTTTTCGTTTAAATGATGTCTCTTCTTAGCGAAAATCCAGTTTAGGCGGAAAGTGTCGTCCCGGATTAGCCTGTGCGGACTGCACAGGCTAATCTGGGATGACACATTACGCACATGCATTATGCCCAGTTTTCTCAGAGCACGACACAATTAATGTCCAAAATAAATATGAATTGTTCTAGCAACCATATTAAGTTTACATATTTACATTCGTAAATCAAAATACACATAGTTTATAAAAAAAATAAAATTTGCAATTATTTATTAATTGATTCGAATACACATATTTGTGAGTAGCATGTTCACACTGGATCTCAAACATGTTTGTATTCATATATGTCTGAGTCCTATTAAGATCGTATTCTAATCATGTTTTTACCTAAGACAGTGACTAAAGTAATCGGGTTAATATGTTTATATACGGCCTGCAAACAATAGATCCAACTCTATTTTATAATTGCATACATGAATCGATGCAACTTCCCATGTGTTGTTTAGAAAAAGAAATAAGTTTAAAAAAAACTGCAGTATGTAACCTGAAAAAGTAACTATTAGTACACTAGTACTCATAATATTATAAGAATAAGACGCACCATAGTGCGCTGCTGTTGTTTTTTTATTGAACTGAATATTGTTTTTGTTTTTGTATACTCAGAGATATTCACATATAAATTTATACATGTAAAAATACTAAATACACCTTTCTTGCATCCGATAGCTACTTGCCGTTGATTAGTTAAGTTTAAATATATGTATTTTAGCTCGATTGCATCGAAAGCCTAAGGCTTATTTGAAACGATCCCGAGTCCGTTTCCTGGGACTAGAACCATTACTTGGTGTATATGAGGGAACGCTTCCACAGACGGGATCCAACCCGTGACCTCCCATTCGCTAAAGGACACAATGCCCACTACCCCACGGCGACCTTAGAACCGTTGGTTGCTTAGTGTAAAGTTTAGACTTGTTTTATAATGCGGTTGACTCGTGTATTGGAACATTAACACATGTAGTGCAACCATATATTTACAATTAATGAGTAGGACGTCATGCGTACATGTCTATATAATTATGTAACATATATTGAGCAACAGTAATAAGTTTCATCATTTGTCAATATATGAGTCGCGCTCTGTGAAAAGGGGGTTTAATGCATGTGCGTAAAGTGTCGTTCCATATTAGCCTGTGCAGTCCGCACATGCTTAACAGGGACGACACTTTCTGCCTCAACTAGATTTTTTCTAAGAAAAGACTTTCTTTAAACGAAAAATATCGTAAAAGAGGAAAGTGTCGCCCAATATAAGCCTGTGCGGACTGCACAGGCTAATCTGGTACGACACTTTACGCACTTGCATTAAACACCCTTCTCACAGAGCGAGGCTCATATGTGTTCAACACAATGGTAATTGTTAAAGAGCGTCTAGGCAATGCACGTCAACGGCAACTTTACTCTGGAATGTGTGTCTAATGCATTTACACGAAGTCAGACGGCTATCAAATATCCGAACATTTTGTTCAGACTTACTAATATGCAACGCTGCGTGAATCCAGCTATTAACACCTACGTATTACCTTGGCTTAATAAGCAATGTGATTACAAAATACATTATTCGTTAAACAGTTGTCTATATCCAAATAAAACAAACGCACAAATGCATACACCTTTAAATTGGTATGAATGGTATTTATTGGTGCTAAGACGCTAAGTATCTGTGCCTATGTGTCTGCCACCCACATAACTAAGCAATAAATTATTACATTTCTTTCTAAACCGATATCATGACCTTGCAAGTCTACAGAAGTTATGTATTTTGTGTTACATTCGTGACATCGTTTTTTTTTCTTGTGCAAAATATTGAATTGATAGATTTAACTAACGAACGCTATAGAGATTAGGCCAAAAAAAATAGGTCCGTTTCCGGTCTCCTTGGAAAAAAAGACAGGGTCGGTAGGTAGGGATTTTTTTTTTTTTTTTTTTTNGAATAAAAAGTTGAGGGTCGGCGCCGATTCTGGAGACACGGTCGGGCGACCGGAAACGGACCTATTTTTTTGTTGGCCTTAGTAGTTCATCAGGTGTTGTACTTTTCAATCAAAACTCTATATTATATAATTTGCTTATACATTGTAGTTGTAAATTTCAATAAAATATGCGTTGTACCGTGATCCCTTTTCTTTCCGTTCAAATCACAAAATAATCCATTCATTCGTTGTATATATTATTTAATTTCGTTAGGCTGTGATACAGATAAATCTTGAAAAATAATAAAATTTGAAAAATGGCGCAAAATCTTTGCCCTCGAAATAGTAGGCAGTGAAAATGTAGTCCCAACAAACTGTTCGTGGTAAATGCTATGCAGGTTTGTATAAATTACGTGAAACGCCAGATGCAAGAAATCTACGGAACCCAATAAAAGTTAAAGGTATATTGATTGTGAATATCCCAAAATTCGTTCGTTATTGTAGTATAGCAGCTATACGTACATGTAGGATAAGAATTCGTAAAAAAGGAATACCGAACGGCGTGTATTTGCAGCAGTTCTTATGATTTAAACGTCAATCCGTTTTCTTTTGCACGTTCGGTGTCTGTATGTACCATGTTTTACTTCTTTTATCTTTACACCTATTATTTGTGTGTTGAATTTGTCAAATTTAATACTGCTTTTGTGCTATCAATAAACATAACATTTATTTTTAGCTTGCATAAATGTTTTCTTGAATAATGACATACAGGGACAGTTGATTCCTATTCAGAGTATTAAAAAAAAAACATCTATAATTTTACTTACAAAAACAACACCATGTGTTTCGGTGTTACCAAAACATGATTGTGTTATTCCTTAACAATCATGTTGTACACGAAAATCGTTTTTATCTATCTCCTGATCAACTAATAACAAACGAAAATTGGCCGAACTGTGTCTTGTACCTCGTGACACGTGTGCTGATAATCTTTAACCCTTTGAGCGCTGGAACCGGATTTTGAAGGCCTTTGCAAACAGTTTGGATCCAGATGAGACGCCACAGAACGTGGCGTCTCATCAGGATCCAAACTGTTTGCTATTCTGATAGTATTCTTTGAAAAAAAATCAAAGAAAATGCTAATTTTAGAAATTCAGCAGCCGACATTTTAGCAGACGACAAATTTCCCAGCATGCAAAGGGTTAACAAAGACACGGACAATGAAACAATCAAACTCGTGTATCCTCGTACACCCATTGGCTGTGATTGCTAACAGCAGAGAGCATGCAATGTCTGTCAATTACAATAGCGTTTGTTGGGTGATTCGCCGTTTATTACCATTGATTATCTAGAATCTGTACAAAGTAGTGTTCGTCTACAAAATACAAGGCAAATATAATTTGTGTCAGAAGCAATTGGGTACCTTTCTTACAAAATTTACATTTGTTCGTTTTTTCTTCTCGTTCATTTTGTACATTAGCAACTAACACGATTTGTGAGGTCCTATGTCTCTTTAGAACATAGATGATAATTTATGTGCAGGGTTTCTTGTGATTGTTGGTTTTCTTTTCCAATATACAAATAAAAATATACAACAAACACGATGTGTTTTCATCGAATATTTATATTTGAGTATTTAATTTGCATAAAATGGTTGTCCAATAATATTTTAGAAGATAGAAAAACAAAATTCGTAACTAACAATATTATACCATTTAAACGTTTTCGTATTCAGACAATATGTAGAATGAATGCAAAATTTCAACAAAATATACCCAGTAATAACAGGAAAAAAAATATTTTAAATAAGATCACTACATTTGAAATGTGGTATGGCAACGTCATTTCATACTTACCAAACGTCAGAAACGTAACATTTTCTTCGAAGTACTCGAAATGTTTATAGAGCAATGATAATTGCATGTCATCCGTTCCTCATACTAATCGTGAAACTTGGTCATTCAAAATTTAAAGTACCATCGATGTACTAGGGCACCACGACACCATTAATTGCTTTTGGTATTTTTTAGTTTGGACTTTGTTCATCAGTCCATCGTGAAATCGTTTATGACCCTTTTGCAAATGACCATGACACTGGTTTGTATGTGTATGCTTCATATACATAGTGTATTATAATGTTTTAATTATATTGTTTAGTATCTACTATCGGGCAATATTACTTTTGTTTTCCTTACAATAATAGCATTGCCCATTTGATGAAAATATCGTGTTTATTTGCCCCAAAAGTATCAGAAGTACCAGAATAATTCCAACGTACGAGACGTCGTGATATCCTTTTGTGGTTGCTCGTATTTGTAAAATGAACACTTGCACATGGATCCTGTTACAAAGAGATTTAAGCTCGACATCAGGTGCACCACGTTTTCGGGTTGAATGAGCAGCATCTTCGGGCACAAGTTTGTCACTGACCTCGAGATGTTTAACTCATTCTTTTCCGTTATTTCTTTATTAATATCTTCATGGGAAAATGATATTCATTTGAAGCAATGTTTTTTCCTATATATCACACAGACAACGTATCCCAATTTATCAGCTTACCAGATTATAATGTAGCGTATTGACTGATAATTCGGATCGACGTGCGATAGTAGTGATGTTGAAGCCGACGAACAAGCGCTGTCCAGGGTTCTTAGAAGGAAATCTAGCATTGGCTGATGGATTGCTTTTGTAACAGATTTAAATGGAGCTTGACCCTATGCAATTTTTTATTGTTTCATTTCCTCTAATAAATCACTTGAGTTCTGACACTAATGGCGTAAGTTCATGTGAATGATTTACAAACATGCTTGTGTTTAGTTACACAATCTACGGATGTTCTGTACTTGCATAATAAATTATATGAAGGTTCTGAATTTGAATTCCCGAATCAGATTTCATGATCATACTGCTTAGAAGTGCAAATATTCCCCTCGAACAGAACATGAACGCTTTAGTCAATCAATGATTGATGTCTTATTTGCGGATGAAATAAAACTATATTATCATTATTGTGCACTTATAGTGCAGCATTTTTAGCAATTACGTTTATTCGGATGGATTCGAAATAAATCAACATTGGAATAGAACTGTACCATGTCATATGATTATTATTATTAATAATAATAATAATAATAATAATAATAATAATAATAATAATAATAATAATAATAAAATAATAATAAAATAATAACCATTACTATTACTTTTACTATGATTATTATTGTAATTATTATTGTTAATGTTATTATTATATAAAAAAAAACGTTATTGTTTAAAGTTGAATTGTTTCCTATGTTATAAATTCAATACGGTCTCTATAATATAACATTATTAATGGTTATTTATTATACCTTTACATTGATATCGGCCTTATACAACGGGCATGATGTAATGTTTTATATCAGGTTGGTAGGGGTTTATATAAGTCAATGTTTGGAGGTATGACATATTACTCGGAATCAACTATAATTTCTTCTCTTTCGGTTTAAATGAGTTGGAGTCAGTTTGTCTCGATGTCTCCATTGGAATAAATTACGAAACATATCCAACAACAATATAGATCTTTATTGTGATGATAATCGGTTAACGGCTGGAAACAAAATTGTTACCAGCCTTGAGAAGGCCCTCAAAGACCTTCTGGAGCGGGATGCTATTGGACAGTGGAAGACCATCAGGGACTATTTACAATGCCGCCCTTGCCGCCTTTGAAAAGAAGGAGTGACAGAATACTGACTGGTTCAACGCCAAAAACTTGTACCAGTCTCTGCCACATATCGCTCAGCTCTTTTCGCCTACAAAAAGTCACCGTAAAGACGATCTCAGCTTCGAGAACGGCACGGTGCATTGCTCAACAAATCGCCCGACACTGTGCCAACGACTACTGGCTGCAGCTGTGCGAGAGCATCCAGCGCTCAGCGTGGCATGTACAACGGCATCAAAAAGGCAGTTGGCCCCGCGGTCAAGAATACCGCCCTACTCAAGTCCTCCACTGGGGAGACGATCACTGACCGCGACCGACAGATGAGGTGATGTGTGGAGCACTTCTCAGAGCTAAATTCGAGTGTAATTGTTGTCACCGAACCCGCCATTAACGCCATCAGTGAATTGTCCGTAATGGAAGAGTTTGACGCCATACCCACTGTTAGTTTAAACCTATTTATTTTAGCTCGATTGCATCGAAAGCCGTCGGCTTATATAAACGCTCTCGAGTCCGTTTCCTGGGACTATAACCAGTACTTGGTGTCTTTGGGGAGATCAAAGGAACGCTCCCAATGGGGTTCTAACCCATGACCTCCCTATCGCTAGGCGGACACCATATCCACTACGCCACGGCGATCGTATGCCCACTGTTGAAGAACTTGCCAAGGCCATCGACTCGCGGAGCTGTGACAAAGCCCCAGGAAGTGACGGCATCCCACATGAGGCCATCAAATGCGGAAAGACCACCCTACTTCAGCCACGACATGCGAGATGCCACCATAGTCATCCTATACAAGAACAAGCGTAACCGGAGTGACTGTTACAACTACAGAGGCACCTCTCTGCTGAGCGTGGTTGTGAAGGTCTTTGCTTGCAAAGTCCCGAACCGACTTCAGACCATTGCAGCAAGCATCTACACTGAGTTCCAGTGTGGCCTTCGCGCCGGCAGATCCACCACGACGTGATCTTTACTGCGCGTCAAGTCCAAGAAAAGTGCAGAGTACAGGGTATGCCTCTTTATTTGGCCCTAATCTACCTTACAAAGGCTTTCGACCTGGTCAGCAGACCCGGACTTTACGCCTTTTGGAGAAGATCAGTTGCAACCCAAGCTGGGAAGCATTGTGGTGTCCTTCCACGAAGACATACAAAAGGAACTGTCGTTTTCGACGGGCCATCCTCCGAGCCATTCCCCATCAGTTAGTGGCGTCAAGCACGGTTGCGTGCTTGCACCTACCTTGTTTGGTATCTTCTTCTCGGTACTGATGCAGTATGCCTTTGACTCGTCCACTGATTGCATCTACATTCACGCCAGGTCTGATGGTAAATTGTTCAACCTCGCACGTCTACGAGCAAGAACAAAAATGACCGAAGTCCTCGTCAGAGAGATGCTGTTTACGGAAGATTCTGCCTTGGCCCTTCAGAGACTCATAGACCTCTAAGGGATGTACCTTACTGTCAGCTTAAGGGAAGGCAAACATCATGGACCAGGATGCCAGCAACACACCCTGCATCAAGATCGGGGACTATACCCTGGAGGTGGTTGACGACTTCACCTACCTTGGGTCCACCATCAGCGGAAACCTGTCCTTTGATACCGAGCTAAGCAAGCGCATCGGAAAGGCTTCAGCTACCATGGCCAGACTGGCAAAGAGAGTCTGGGAAAATAAGCTTCTAACAGAGAAGACCAAGACCAGGATATACCAGGCCTGTGTCCTCAGCACCCTGCGTTCGGAAGCGAAACCTGGACGACCCTCATGCGTCATTAACGCCCCCTCAACACCTTCCATATGCGGTGCCTAAAGGGCATTTTGGAGATTAAGTGGCAGGATCGTTTCCCTCACAGTAACATATTATACCTTGCTGGGATCCCAAGCATGTATACATTTCTAACTCAACGTCGACTCCGCTGGCTTGGTCACGTTCACCGAATGGAGGACGGACGCCTACCAAAGGACGTCATGTACGGCCAGCTTGCAACTGGCACGCGACCCGTGGTTCGCCCAGCACTCAGGAACAAGGATGCCTGCAAGAGGGACTTCAAAACCTGTGGCATCGCAACAGACACCTGGGAGACCCTGGCCGAGGATCGCACCGCCTGGCGACAGTCAATACGTAGAGGCATCGAGGCAGCTGAGGCAAGCAGATCCGAGCATGCAACTCGAAAGAAAAGCATGCGGAAAGCGCACGCCGCCATTTCACCGATTGCAAGCCTCTTGCTAAGCCACAGCATGCGTTGCCTCCAGAAGTTACAAACAAAGCGCATCAGCATAGTCTCCCGAGACTCAGCTCTGCCAACAACAATCGGTGTACGGGTGGTTGACCATATCTCAAACATGTTCTATACATGCATGAACATGATATGTACAATGTATATCATAGCGTTCATGACTTCGCCGTCACTCTTCTTTACAATTATGCGTGTGGCATAACCGTGATGTGTATCATTGGAATTCGGACATACATGTTCTAATGTCTACGGCAGTGATTTATATTTCTTCTGTTGCAGAAGTGCGTTCGTTCTTTTTTATGTATTAAAATAACTGACACGAGATAACTTTAATGTGGTTAAAGAAAAGTCTGAGGGCAAAAAATAAATAAAGTTTCCAGAAACACTACTCATAGACCACGCCTACGAGATCCAAACGTTTGGGGTTTCCAGCATATAATACTTCTTAAAAAACACTGCTGACTACAATGTGATTTTAATGTTGCGTTCATTGATCTGAATCTCAGTATTATATTTCATGTATTTATTATTATTAAGATAGTATTTATTATTCATGTATTACTAGTGCCTCTCTATGTCGTGCCACCACAATGGAAATAAGGGATATTGCTCTTTTTTGTGTAATCCTTGGCGTTAGTTTGCATGCCATAGTGCATTCAATGCATGTACTTTTCAATTATGATTGTTTTTTTACTTCATATTGTTTTATGTACATGATGTTTTAATGAATTGTGTGTATGTATGCTTTCTCCAAAATAAATCTATCTATCTATCTATCTATCTATCTATATGTAATACTTTAAAGCAATACTTTATTTTCATTTTGTATTTAAAAAAAAAACATCAAAGACCAATAGCAATATATCTGATGAGCATTAAATGATCAACTTACCAAATAATCTGAAGCCATATTAGTAATCAGAATTATTAATATAAAAAGATAAAAAAAAATGGACATGAAATAGATATGAGGTTCGCTCTGTGAAAAGGTGGTTAATACATGTGCGTAATGTGTCCGCACAGGCTAATCAGGGACGACACTTTCCGCTTTTCTTAAATTTTTCGTTTAAAGGAAGACTGTTCTTGACGAAAATCCAGTTTAGGCGGACAGTGTCGTCCCTGATTCGTCTGTGCGGACACTTTACGCACATTAATGAAAATCCCTTTTCTCAGAGCGAGGCTCATATAAAATAGTAAAAAATATGTACATAAAATAGCAATATATGTGACAAGATCGCCTTTAGAATGCGAGGAATGTGCCATGTCACTGTTGAACAGTGCCGCCTGTTGCACCTCAACCGCAATAAACACATCCCATTTCTTCCTGTTTAAACGACTTGACAGAGAATGCATCTGTAAGCATAACTCAACCTGGCTGATTAACCATCGGGGTTTCTTCTTGTAGACTCGTCGCATATTGGCCTTATGGTGATCTACCACTGTTTCCAGAATACGGGTTATTAATTAATTTGAAAAGTTCCATAGCGGTTGGTATAATGGTGTTGTTATTTGAAAAGAAAGAATTGTGTTTGGTTGTTTTAGTATATAAACCTGTTGGAATGAACTATTTTAGTGTTATTATATGATAAATAGGTGTTAGTGTCAACTCTGCCATAATATGGCCTTCCACAGCCATTCCTATGCGCGCATGCCAAATATTTATTTCGTTGTTTTCATTGTCTGAATTCATAGACTATATTTATAGATTGCATGAGCATAGTATCCAATATGCATAATGTGAAACGTCTGCGTTTGTAACACTTTTATAGTACTTAACGAGCTTGTTTGTGCGAAAAGTATTTAAGCACAACATTCTTTTGGTGAACAAAAATATGTGGGCGGACTCGGTCCACTTCGCCTACTTAACTTAACGTACCGTCGTTAAGCCAAGGGCTGTAGCTCCGTCATAATTAAACATGCTTTTCATTCCCACCTGAGATTGATCTTATGTAAATGTGCATGTCTAGACAACCACCTGTGCTGAACGTTGTAGCCAGAGAAGCCCGTGTAGAAATGTTAGGGGATTACACTTGCACAGACCTTTAGAACAAGGCCAGATATATCGCTAATGAGTGAACGAATGTTGGGTTGTTCTGCGTGGCTATTGAGCCTTCTCAACCATTACATTGACTGTAACGGGCAATTAGACTTTGGAGATTGCGCGTATAAATTGATAGAGTTGAACTCGACTTCAAAAAAACGTTTGTGAAATAACGAGACAGTTATTTACCATATATAATTGTATTACATTACTTGAACTAGCTTTTTGGAAAAATATTAGATTTTAAAACAAAAATTGTATACTAGTATTCTAATTTTATACAAATATAAATATGATGTTAAGAATGCAAAACGTAATTATTTAAGAATGTTTCCTTATTTTCCGAATCTTAGTAGGTTATGCCAACCTGCTCGCAATCCTGCTTCGTCAAAGTGTAAACTTCAAACATGCGATATGCTGCGTGTTTTTTTCGAAACATATCTAAATAATGATATGCGCTGTAGAAGTATTAGTGATTGCGGGCTGGGTTCGCAGCTGGTTTTCAGGGATTTTTAAAAACTTCACTATTTTTAATCGCAATGGATGACTACATGTTTACTTTTCACATTTATTTAGTGTTTAAACTTTAATGTTTCGAATATTCAATTGTGTGACCATAATTGTATAATCACAATTCCCTTACATTTGACTCAGCTTGGCGTATCAGACAACATATATAATACGAACTAAAGTTTTAAAATGATTCACATATTTTCTTGAGTAAACTCAATAATTTAGAAAAACAACACACGCATAAGCCAAGCCGCCCATAAACAATCACGCGCTTAACTTTGGCATGATGGAATGAATATTATCAAATATATGAGCCTCGCTCTGTGAAAAGGGGGTTTAATGTATGTGCGTAAAGTGTCATATAAGATTAGCCTGTGCAGTCCGCACAGGCTGATCAGGGATGACACTTTCCGCCTCTTCTAGATTTTTGCTAAGAAGAGACTTTCTTTAAACGAAAAATATCAGAAAAGCGGAAAGTGTCGTCCCTGATTAGCCTGTGCGGACTGCACAGGCTTATCTGGGACGACACTTAACGCACATGCATTAAACCCCCCTTTCACAGAGCGAGACTCATATGTAAGAAATAATTCGTTAGGTAGTTGATCGGATATTAAACACCCGATTTAACCTTCAAAGACATGTGAGCTCAACAACGAGGGCGCTAGCTCTAGGATCAATTCGCACAGGGGAGCTTTATGTTTATATGAGCCGCGGTCTACGAAAACTGGGCTTAATGCGTGTGCAAAAAGTGTCGTCTGCACATACTAATCACGGATGACACTTTCCGCTTTTAATGAAATTTTCGTTTAAAGGAAGTATCCTCAAAACAATAATCCAGTCTAGGCGGATAATGTCGACCCTGATAAGCCTGTGCGAAATACACATGCTAATCTATGCCGAAACTTTACGGGCATGCTTTAAGACCAGTTTTCTAATATCGCGACTACATATATATTTGAACATGATATGACACCATCATTCAGAAAAGCATGGCGAACAAAATTTTGCCAATGCTGAAACTACCAGTTTCCTGTTGTGCGTAAATTACTTTAAATTTAAACATGTTTTGGTGGGCATTTGTATAATTTAAATAAGAACTATATTATATTATGCGATGCTAAGTTTCGACACTTTTGCTTTTTTTCCAGGAGTTTAACTACGCTTATTGTCTACTTTTTTTATGAAGTTCGGCGAGTATAGAAATTTGCGTCGCGTTAATTGTCGTATGTCGACCTCAAAGGGTGACAGATGACATTCAATCTGACACTTTACGGATTCCGTATATATTTGTTTTCATGGGTTTCATATCAAACGATAGGCACCAGTCTTTCAAATAAATGTATAATATTAGAAATTGCGTTTTGATGTTCTTATTTGTTTTTGAAATATTTTGTTAATTTGTACGTATTTTATACCGGTAAATCTAATGTTGAAACAGATAAAGTATTGAATAAATGAATCGATGAACGAATAAATGATTTACACAATTAATGTTATATTTATAAGTTATCAGTATATGCTTTTTTACTACATGAATCTTCTTTAATCAGATTATACACTAGTGAAATCCAACATAAAGACTATACCTTCTTCAACCTATCGGTACCATACGTGAACTTTTCAGATAAGCTGATGAAATCTCAATGAAAATGCCTCCAGTGAAACATAGCTGAGACTAATTGGATTATGTTATATGTAAATATTATAACTATCTATTTTCATAATAGCGTGGGAATCTACGTTTATTCGGCCAACATGAAACAGTTCGCTTGTCTGTTCTCATCTGCGCGTTTCTTTGATAACATCCGAAGTAAAACTGTCTGGTTAACCGGCTATGAGAACTTTGATGAGCACTACTGAAAATGAAAGCGCGAAAAAAAGAATGGGTCTGACTATAGCAAGACTAGTTACATTATATTTCCGTGATCAATTTACTTCAGAAAAATATGAAAAATACGGTTTGAAACTTGTGTTGTCATTTGTTACTATGAAATGTATATTTCAAAAGATAAACAAATTAAGCAACAAAGATTTTTAATCGTATATGATTTATCCGTTAAAAAATAAAACACTATACAGTTACATATAATAGAGAATTTGCGCATATTCGAGCGTATTTAACAGAAGGTAATTTCTGATTGGAAAATGTGTCTATTTCCTTTACTTAAATACAAATTTCATATGCGCTTTAAATAGTTAACATTTAGTTGACTTTATATTTTTCTTATATTTTGCTTAGAACCCATAAATTAATATCTCCAAAGGTCACAGCAGAATTTCAAGCTGTTATACATATTTATACAAAAAAAAAGCACACACACACTCACAAACAAAATCCCCTATTTACTTCTTTTATATTTGTCCCCTTTAGTTCTTTTATTTTCGTATATATGAACATGTATAAAAAAAAATACCAAGCTGCACCTATTTATGTAGTGGTTTTTTTCAACAACGATTGAAGATGTTTTCAAAACATCACGTATTGCATCTGATTTGTTTTTTACTTGATGACATTCAATAGAGTTTTGACATTTAAACCAATTTAAACAATAAATATACACTAAATGCTGTACTGCCACCGTATGTATCAATATACAAATATACAACAAAAAAAACGGAGACATGAAGAACAATATTAAGTCCAACAAACACACGTTAGTGTATAATTTTACTTATTTGGCCAAAATGGAAAGGTCATTTGTATCTACGTACATCGTCAAAGATGAGAAAGTAAGAAGGTCGACTCAAACTTGTTTCGTTATCCTTTTTTTTTCGATTCTCTATTTTTATAGAATTGTGCAACAGCATGTGATTTTTTTATTATTATTATATTGTTTTGTTTTTGTTAAGGTACACTTAATTCATAATCAAATCTAAAAACAATCCTCGCAAATTTAAAAGTTAATTAATAAATAATGATCGAATTTAGCAAAAGGGTCGAAAACACAAAAATTATCATCGGTCGAGTTAGAGAAAAAATAAATAGTTTAAGCATGTGAGAAATCCGAATTGAAATGCTATCTTTGCGATAAAATTTAAATTATGAATCAATAGTCCAGTAACATAATGTATCAACTATACGCATGACATAAATCAAAAAGATTGTAAAGAAATGAATGCATATGTGAATGTGTGTGTACTTAAAAATCAAAATTTATCTCGCTTCCTGTTTGAAAACAGTTTTTTTTTCTTCTTTCAAATAGAAACGTGAAGACACAAAGGTGATGTAAATTTGTTAAACCATCACGTCTCATAAATCGCGTTCTCATCTCGGTTTTATCTTAATTTCTGATAAATGACAACCAATTTACTTAATTGCACAAACGAGAACAGTGGCACGGGTCAGGGACCAAATCTCTCGTGCGTTCATAAATTCCAATTTACCCGTGCATATCGTGAAGATAAATCAGGGTAAATAATTGAATCACTTTGTCAAAGCCTGACGGGCTTATCGGGGCTGTGAAGAGACTGGAAGCCAGTTTGAAAGATAGATTAGCCAATGAGCTGCACTATTGAGTAGTGTATGGCAAACGTGAGGTGTATTATGTGGCGAGAGATTTTTACATCCGGGATTCGTTTCGATTAACAGGTCTTAACTTCTTTGCACCTTCCCGGTCACAGTTTTGTGCACTGTTTGATACTAATATATACAAATCATAGTTTTGAAAATATCAGAAGTAAATGGGATCTCATGTTTTACTTGTTTTGCAATCTTAGTTGGGGAAAATGCGCAGCAATGGTGTTGTGGACATTGTTTTTGCCTTACTTCCAATAAGTCCCGGGATCGATCCCCACACGGGGAGCGTTCTCAACATCTTTCTAAAGACACTTAATACTGGTTCTACCCAGGAAATGGACTTAAGAATGTATATATAAGCTCAAGATTTGTTATTCAACTAAAAGAATGTTTAAACTAACTAAACTAAGAATGTAATTGGCATAAAAAGGACAAGTGTGTAGATTCACAGACAACCTAGGCTGATAAGATTTTAAAGATACATTACATTACAAATGTGCATGATGATACTTTTATATGTGAAAACTAGTATCTCAATGTTCACGCCTGATTAATGAACAATTGTATTTTACAGTCCATTAAGCCATTTATGCCTAGCGTCTAGAAAAAAAGGTCTTGGCAAACAGCGTAGACCCAGATGAGACGCCGCACAATGCGGCGTCTCATCAGGGTCTGCGCTGTTTGCTTAAAAGGAATTTCTGTAAGAAATATTCTAACTATAGATCTAAATATAATAGACATCCCTAATTTTGGAAATAAATTGATCTAATTTAGAAAGATGGGAGAGTCCACTAGGCATAAATGGGTTAATAGAACATGTACCCGTAATGTTCTTTCGGATCTCCTCTGCTGGCGTATATTGATAAAAAAAATGCATAAAGTGTCGTCCAAGTAAGCCTGTGCAGTCCCCACAGTTTAACCACGGACGTCACTTTCCACTTTAATTGATTTTTTTTTTTCGTTTAAAGAAAGTCTCTTCTAAACGAAAATCCAGACTAGGCGGAAAGCGTCGTCCCCGATTAGCCTGTGAGGTGTGCACATCTGAGTCTGGGACGACACTTTACGCGCATGCATTAAGCCCTGTTTTCACAGAGCGCGGCTTATTTGTAGTTTGTGTAAGCCAACTGAACATTTCAAGGGATAACACTCGTGCAAGATTTCAGTGGATACGGGAACAGTATTGCTGTCCGTTATTGAATTATCTACGCTGTTTTAAAGTGGTCTCGTATGATCACGTATAATATTTGTGTACACAATTTACAAAAATATCATACTCGATCAGAGAGATGCGTGCGCATTGAAAGTGTAGATGCCGAGGATTGAACCCGGGGCCACTCACAAACGGAGCGTTCGGTTTGGTCGTTTTACACGTTTTGCACTAGTTTAATGAGACCATAACAGTATACTTAGTGAGACCATAACAGTATACTTAGTGAGGTACGATTGAATTGATTGAATCGCCGTGGCGTAGTGGATATGGTGTCCGCCTAGCGATCGGGAGGTCATGGGTTCGAACCCCACTGGGAGCGTTCCTTTGATCTCCCTCAAAGACACCAAGTACTGGTTATAGTCCCAGGAAACGGACTCGAGAGCGTTTACGGCTTTCGATGCAATCGAGCTAAAATAAATAGGTTTAAACTAATTGATTGAATTTGCTTTTTAGTACGTAAACATTCATTCTTTGTAACAGTACTTTAATATATTCATGCAAAGATCGGTGCCAGTGTAATATTGGGGATCTTTACGACGTTTTACAAGTTGGCCGCATACGACGTGGTACATATACAAAGAAGAAATAACTTAAGCATTAATGCATGTAATTGACTGTGCCGTTGGTGCAAAAGTAATGTATATGCCGGGGATTGAATCCGGGGCCTATCACATGCAACGCAAGCGCTTTACCACTGAGCTACATCCCCACACACATTCATAGGTTGTAACATGTCTATATAACTACGTAGGATATAAAATAGACCGGTCCATTCCTTCAAGTCCATGTAACAAACCAATGAACACATATGGAACAACCTCATTATATACGTTCAATAAATGTTTTACAATATAATTGTGTGAGAAACATGGCAACGAATTGCATATTTACGTAGAATCTTTTGCAATATGACGTTGTATAAAGCGCTTATTGTGGCTGTTCTGATGATAATGATCGTGATGGTGTTTATCAAGGTAGTGTTATAGACAATTTGGAATTACAGTAAACCGATAAATATAAGGTTTTAATTAGTACCTGTGCAGATATTGCTAATGGCACACGTCTTTATTAACTGAGTATTTTTGGGGGATGTGGTGGCAGTCAGGTGTTTGGGTGGCTGGGTATGTTATGGTGGTAGAAAATGGTAAAAAGTACTGAAGATGCCGGGGATTGAATCCCGGGCCTCTCACTTGCGATGCGAGCGCTCTACTACTGAGCTACATCCCCATGTTGATTGTCGTATATACGTTTGAACATCTCATCACGACTTCTGTACTTTAGTTTAGAAACGATTACAATGTATTTGCAAATGTTACAGTCTTCATATCAATGTTATATACACATGAACAATCTGGAATAAGGCGATACCTGTCAGAAATATGGTTTTACGCGTATGTCTTCCATACATTGTGATTGCTTTTTAATCAAGCATAATCCATAGAATGAGTTCAAACCTAATAGATTCCGCGATAATCAAGCGTTTTCCGAAACGCATATTTTAGAAAATTAACGAATCGGGTGATGTTCACAATGTTGTTCGTATGTTCGAACACGTGTTACCATAACTGGGCCTAGTTTGTGAAAAAAATCATGGAGATGCCGGGGATTTAACCCTAGGCTTATCACATACAAAGCGAGCGCTCTACCAATGAGCTGCATCACCACACAAAAACATTGGTTGTAACACGTCTATATAACTACGTAGGAAATAAAATAGACCGGTCCATTCCTTCAATTCCATGCAACCAAAAATATTAACAAATATGGAACAACATGATTATATTAGTTCAATAAATATGCAATAACATGGCAACGAATTGCATATCTACGTCGAATCTACTGTAATATGACGTTGTCAAAAGCGTTTATTGCGGTTGTAGTGATGATAAAGATCGTGATTGTGTTTATCAAGGTATTCTTACAGGCAATGAGGAATTACAAGACACACTGTCAGATCAATATATTGTTCTAATTAGTACCTGTGAGTATGTTGCTAATGGTACACGTCTTTATTTAGTTAGTTTTTTTGTTGGGTGATGTGGTGTGGTGGGTGGAGCTCGGTGTGTATATGATGGCAGAAAATGGTATAAAAATAATTGGAGATGCCGGGGATTAAACCCGGGGCCTCCCACTTGTGATGCGAGCGCTCTACCACTGAGGTACATGCCCATTTTAGTGTCATGTTGGAACATGTCATCATCGCGACTCCTGTAGTGTATGTTAATCAAAGCGCTGAAGGCACTGCAGTTGTTCGCTATTGNATTATTAGCTTATTACGTCTCATGACTTCTTGGTCTGTAACAACAAGTGAAAGCGCTTTTCACTTTTCAGATAAAATACATGATGTAATATTAAGTGACCAATATCATCTCAAATACACCTTAGCGCCTACCATTTAAGTTATATATATATAAATATACGAATTATTATACGATGTTTCTTATATTATTGTTTTTTGCTCGTTTGTTTATGTAGTCTTAGCGGCTATAACAATGTATGACGTCATCGGGTAAATTAACCCCTGGATTACGTCATAACCGAACTCTTATATATATTTTTTAATTTTAGAAAGGTGTTTCTTAGCTCATTTTTGAATATATACGTTTATTCACCTCTTAATGGTATGGTGTTGCTAACCATATAAATGAATGTCGTCTTATTTTCTAGATTATATTCAAATACTTTTTTACGGGACATGACTCGTCATGAGTGATTTTCATGATGATTTTGGTTACGATCTTTTACTGGAGAAAATCTTAACTTAAGAGCAACAAAATATAAATATTGGTCGAATACAAATACAAAAACTAAAGCATCAAGCATGCAGGGTTTTTGAGTGCAGAATCGTGGATTTATTAAATTGTATTAAAGTTTCAAGAATATATGAAGCAAAATATCTAATCTCGAAACAAATTGTTTACACAACTAGGCCTAGATCTACTGAGCATTTTCAATATCGCATTTTATAGATCTATACTTTTATTCCTCCATATACAAGATACGAAGATCAAAACACAATATAACTATATATGAACAATGGTTCAGGTAAATACAAACATAAACGATATATATGGATGTTAATATCAACATCATAAAAAAGAGAGAACTTTATAATATTATTTAGTAAAAATATGTTTAGTTACGTAGAAGAGTCTCCAAGTTGTCCCATCTAGGAGGCAAAAGCGAAATTCTAGTCAGGCAGCCAGGAGTATCGTGTTATCGTGATCATTATGTTAAGTTAAATATATAACCAGCCAATCTCTAGCCTAGCACCGAAACACGAAATTGCTAGACAGACGATGCCTGGCTGTAAAAAAAAAGACTATTAAAGTGTACTGTATATAATATATATTTATCTTAATATAAACGCAATGTAATCATTTAATGAGTCCCCTACTGTAAAAACATTTTGCAGACTAGTGATGAAAGTATTGTATGATTGAGGTTGTAAGAGTTTATATCAAGAAACATCCGGAGTATATAATTGCACTGCTCAGAAAGACTAGAGCGACACATCTGGTTGAAAGCACTTAGTCCGTTTGTGTCCGTTTGTGTATATTATGGTATTCCATAACTGTTCACGAGTGTTACAATTCACATTACAGAGCAGAATACGCTGTTGCACTATATTCGAATTCACTCCATTACAAAGTGCACATGTATTTATATACGCGGGCATAGTAAGTCGCCCAATTACATAAACCACACACTCCGTCGGACCGTAATATTGTTGAGCCAAGGAGGGGGTACTTCTCTGAACACTCTTGAAACAGATTTATAGTCCTTTTTTGTGTAACGTGTCGGCGGAGCATGGCTTTTCACCGGGAACAGGCCTTCTGCAATGTATTGATCCATGATGTGGTGAAGTTCGTACTTGCACAATATCGCACGTATGTCAGGAATGAAACCATGGTGTTGCTTGTCAACGTTTTCATATTATAAGAGTCTGCTGTTAAACAAATGTTTGGCCATGTATGTATTTGGCAGGTTGCAGAGTTGTTCTAGAAAAACCAGCTTTCTGTAATCAATTAATGTCTCCATAGGCACGGCATGGATAGCACATAAAGTAAAGTTAGTTGCAGTGTTTCGTGGCAGACCCTGTATGTGTTTTAGGCAAAACCTATGAGAGCGTTCTAGCTTAATTATGTCCTCTGCACTTATTCAAGTCCACAGTTCACAGCCATATAATGCTTTAGGCATCACAACAGAGTTATTAACTTTTATAGATGTTGATGGGTTGAGTGCAAGGGGAGATATTCCACTATTAACGATACTCAGATATGTCCCTCGAAGCTTGTTGTATGCATCATCAACCATTCCTGTAGAACGTAGAAACGGGTCGCACTTCAAACCGAGCTGAACGTAGGAAGATGCCTCTTTGATTGTGTGAGTACCAAGTTTGAAAATTCGGTTTGTCTCTCCCTTCAAGCGTTCATTAAAAACAACGATTGCACATTTGTTCGAGTTATATTGGTACTGCCACTGTTTTGAATAGTTGCTACAGATTTCAAGCATTGCATTTAACCCATGAACAGAGTATGACAGAAACAGCATGTCGTCGGCGACTGTAGGTGAGCTGACCCGAATATCGTACACACAGATGCCAGCCCCATATTTCTCTAAGGTACTGATAAGCCCGTTGATGTAGAGTAAGTAGAGCAACGGGGAGCTGTGTCCACCTTGCCTCTTGCCCTGAAGGACGTCGAACCACTCTGAGTGTTTCCCCAGATACCGGATACAGGAACGGATCCAACATTATATATACGACACATTATAAATAAGTTGCCATAGATTCCAATAGTACAAGTTTTCATTATATATAAACAGTCGAAATTTCGCGAACGACGAAGAAATATAAAATAAATATCTCTTCGAGTAATAATATTCATCAATCGAAAGGGACAAAATAACAAGTTTTTGATTCGCTTTTTATTGGTAATTTTAGAGCATGTTTAAATAAACATGTATTAATCACATCGCGTTTAATACACGTGAAATAAAAGAAGGTATAACGCCGAGTGGAAGCGCGTTTATCATTTTCTCATAGAATTCGTTTTCTTGGCAAAATCCTAATTCGGATAGCACATGATTACAAGAACCGTCCTCAAATTATCGTTTACATCACACCGAACATAAATGA
The DNA here is from genome assembly GCA_007657795.1 of Dreissena rostriformis. Taxonomy (NCBI): domain Eukaryota; kingdom Metazoa; phylum Mollusca; class Bivalvia; order Myida; family Dreissenidae; genus Dreissena; species Dreissena rostriformis. Next base: position 39,609 of record VMBQ01000336.1, on the reverse strand, counting down.
CGCACACTGTACACATTAAAGGATAGGTTACCAATCCTGCTCACCCCTGGGTTAACACATATTTGTAGGTAATATACGTTTTCGATATAATTGTTTAAGCATATACAGTACATATATTTTGGGGTAAGTCTGGGGCAGATGGGGCGGTAGGCACGTGCTCTCTGTGCCCCCAGCCACGGGCTCGAAGCATCGGCGTAATAATGAAACCATGACTCAGTACGGATAATTACAATTTTACCATTATAATCAGAAGCATATAAGCACCACACAGGAAGGGAAAAGCTTAAAATAATGTATGGTCAGAGAATAAGTGTTGTTCAGTTATTTAGTGAATAAAGTCTAATTATATAAAATAGTATAATAAAAAGTATAAGTGAAAAAAATAATGTCGATATTATATCCAATGCTCCGTGTTGTGTTTGAACCTGCTACACAAGGGGTTGCGATGCAAGTGCGCTACCACTAGACCACGCACGAAATCCCATCATTTGATGTTAGCATTAAAAAGTCCATTGTAAAATACAGTATGTAGACAAGTTTCCTTGAAATGAAATGTGTACATGACCCCCTGTAAGCACAGTGGGTCTGACGTGTATTCCGAAGTTTATGTCCTTACGCCGCCCCCGAGGCTGCATTACCGGTATTAGTGGACCCGGAGTGTGTCTCAGCACCCCTACATAATTAACTTACGCAGTGGTAGTACAAATGGTAGCCGTGGCGTAGTGGATATGGTGTCCGCCTAGCGACCGAGCTACCGAGAGGTAATGTGTTCGATCCCATCAGTGGGAGCGTTTTTTAGATCTTCCGAAAAAAATACATCGAGTACTGGTTCTACCCAGGAAACAAGTTTAGAGGCAAGTTTATATCCAAACTTAATGAAACTTGGACCAAAAAGTATAATTTGACAATCTTTAGGCCTAGTTCGAATCTTGGTCACGTGCGTCTTCGACATATATGACTCAATCTTGATGAAACTTTGTCATAATGTTTTTCTTGACAATATCTTAGCTGATTTTTAATCTATAGCGACCGGAGTGAGAGTCGACGACAGAGGGACTCCTTTATAGGGGAACATCTTCATTGAAAGTTTTCATTTAAAACCAATTCAACTCGACAGGAGTGCCGTGGCAAGCAACGCAATAAGAAACATGTTATTGTTGGAGTACAACATGGCCGGATACTTTCACATTAGCCTCTCTCTGGGAAAACCGAGTTTAATTGAATGTATGTGCGTTAAATGTCGTCCCAGGTTAGCATGTGCAGTCCGCACAGGCTAATCAGGGACAACACATTCCGCCTAAACTGGATTTTCGCAAGGAATAGACTTCTTTTAAGCATTAAATTCCCATAAAAGCGGACAGTGTCGTCTCTTATTAGCATGTGCAATTTGTTACGGCACTGCACGGGATTATAAGGAACGACAATTTCCACATAAACTGAATTTTCGGTAGGGAGAAACTCCATTCAAACACAAAATTACAATTAAAGCGGAAAGTGTGGTACCTGATTAGCCTGTATTGACTGCACAGGCAAATAAGGAAATACACTTTACACATATGTATTAAGCTCCGTTTTCCCAGAACGCGTATCTCAAATTAAGGAGGGTCCATACGGCATCACGTCTATTCGTCCATCCATCCAGCTTTGCGTCCGTCCGAGCTTGTCCAGCATATAAGTTTATCATTCATCACATATGGGCATCATACAGCTTGTACAGACTGTTACTTCATCATTCATTAACCTGTGCATACTGCAGAGTCTAATCTGGAGGACACTACGCGCATGCAGTTAACCCCGTTTTCCCAGAGCGAGGCTCAATTTCATGATATTTAACAAATCGGACAATGTAGTACGATTCAGCGAAGATTAATTCGTCCACAAATATACAGAAACATACAATTACAACCCATTTGGAAACGTGAAGACCTTTATAAGTTGAGGCATGTTGGAGATTTTGAAAGCAAATCGATGTCTTTTGCCTGCGTGACGAGCAAATTTACATCCGATTAATTCGCTAACGACATGAAACGATTCCGTTCAACATTTACCAGTTGCTGCATCCACAAACAAATTGGCTTCTTGCAGATCTTATAGATAATTTTGTAATTTTCCAAAAGAAATAGAGCCAATGCGAAGGAGGTGGCGCTAATGACAGGGGTTGGCGCCGATGCACGATCTATATGAATTTTCACATGACTTACATTTTAAGATAATGTTCCTTTTTCGTAGTCATTTTTTTTTATTTTTCAACGAAAATAAGTAAACCCAAATCTATACAGAACATATACCCATTCTAAAATAAACATTTAAATCTGTAAATATATAAGAAACCGTCCATAAGCGAATGTTTTTTGTTGACGCTGAAACTTTTATATTTTGAAAGCAACTGTTTCATGACATTACCGATATAATTTGTTACATATTTGCTCTTCACACACGAAAAATCATCGATTCGTTGGTTCAAAACTACATCATGTCACAACTTGTTAAGGTGCTTACGTTTCCAAATTAATTGGTAGTAGTACAGTCCCTGGGCACCTCCAGTGTGCAAAAAAGAGTGAAAGCTGATTTATATATCATTTTTTAGGTAAATTTCTGAAGTGTCGGAAAATTTTGGGTGGAAGTGCCGCGTGATGGTACGTTTTTTTGTAATCCAAGATGGCGTCCAAGATGGCCGCCGAAAATGATAAAAAATCCAATTATCTATTTGTTAGTCTGAATTTTCTGAAATTGATGTCGATTCTTATTTTTTTCTTGAATAAACAATGGGAAACATGTTTTATTTCGCAAAATATGTCACTTTCTGCCATATGTTTCGACAAATATTAAAGTAAATGACAAAATAAGTATCAAAAAAGGTCGAAAAAAGAAAGTGCAAACTTTCATTTCCCTTGATTGTAATTTTGTAAATTATTTCAACTTTAAAGCTGTATTGTGTACGGGCATCAATATTCTTTACATTGATGCTATTTTCATCTTAAACGGACGCGGCGTTGTTGTTTAATTCCCATTAAGAGGTGGGTGGGGTAAATCAGAATTCAACAAAAAATTACATAACTGTAGTAGGGTCAATATATGAAAAAAATACCTTCAACCACCAAAAAGTTGCTACAAAAGGTATTTTAACTGATCCTGGTAAAGTAGAAGGCCCTAAAAAACATATCAAAAGTTTACCACAATCGGACTTCCGGAGAGTTGTTTTTTACAAGATGGCCACCAAGATGGCCGCCAAGACCTATTAATAATCATAACTATGCAACTATACGATCAAATTTGATGTTTTTGGTGTCTTTACATAGGTTTCAAGGAGCAAAGAACACATATGATCATCAGACATTGTTTAAGTTTAATATAGTTCACACAAATCCAACATGGCGCCCAAAATGGCCGCCAAGATGGCCACCAAAACCTATAAATGATCATAACTATGTAACTATCCACTCAAATTTGATGAATTTGGTGTCTAAACATAGATTTCAAGGGTCAAATAACACATTAATATCATAAGACAAAGTGTAAGTTAATTATGTTTCACAGAAATCCAACATGGCGTCCAAAATGGCCACCAAGATGGCCGCCAAAACCTATTTATGATCATAACTATGTTACTATCCACTCAAATTTGACGATTTTGATGTCTATACATAGGTTTCAGGGGGCAATGAGCACATTAAGATTATCAGACATTGTTTAAGTTGATAATATTACACACAAATCCAACACAGCGTCCAAAATGGCCTCCAAGATGGCCGCCAAAACCTATTTATGATCATTAAATATAACCATGTAACTATCCACTCAAATTTGATGGATTTGGTGTATATACACAGGTTTCAGAGAGCAAAGAACACATTAATATCACATTTACATCATCAGACAAAATGTAAGCTAATTATGTTACACAGAAATCCAACACGGCGTCCAGAATTGCCATCGACACAATACGAAGGTCCATAACTTGTTACTCAAACGTTATGGTTGTTATGTAAAACGCCATAGTTTAGGAGACATGGACCACTTTAATTGAATTGAGGTTATCACTAAGGAGTTGAGTACTCATAAAATCCAATTTACGACATTTGGAAGAGAGAATGAACTATCACATGACTTCATGATAGGATCAGTTTTTACTAACTTATGTAGACTTCATTTTTTACCGTTGCTGAAAATCATTGAAGATTAATTACAGCCTGAATAAGCACGAGTTCTTTCAAAAGGTTAATATTATACACTTTGCGTTCCTTCGACTATTTATTTACATCAAAGCGGAAGTAGATGGTCTTAGTGTCTCTTTTGGAGTAATGAACGATCAAGATGAGCAAATCTGTATCCTCGCTCACCAACGTTGTGGTGCAACCACGGGATTATTATACTGTTGCTTGAACAATTTCAACGTCTGCATCCCCTGAAGACAGAACAACATAGCATCCCATTTTAGTCAGAGTTATGCTGATCAGAGAAATCATGCCGGCGTTGTTTCTGTCACGAGACAAAATCTTCCTTTTTTAAATGAACATTCTGTTTCTTTGCGGAAACTCACAATATGATTCACGTTTGTTTCGTCGTCTCCGGTGCGTTTCGACTTTGTTATAATGACCGTCTTCGTAGCCATCGAACCCCACTGTCGCTTGTCCGTAACGCCTTTCTCTGAATCTACATAAGACTCGGCTATTGCGTTATATGAACTACTAACAGAACTACATAGCATCCCATTTAAGTCAGAGTTATGCTAATAAGAGCATTCATGCCGGCTTTGTTTCTGTCACGAGACAAAAAGTCTTTCTTTTTTACATAAGCATTCTGTTTCTTTGCGGAAACTCAAAATATGATTCACGTTTCCGGTGCGCTTTGTCTTTGTTATAATGACCGTCTTCGTAGCCATCGAACCCCACTGTCGCTTGTCCGTAATGCCTTTTTCTGAATCTACATAAGACTCGGCTATTGCGTTATATGAGTCGCCCTTCTCCATGGTCAACGATGCAGCGAAGTGCCACCATCATGCATCTGTTTCATGAATACAGTTCATCACAGCCTCACATGATGTGTCTACAGCATACTCTCAAATTGCCTGAGCGATCTGAGGCTTATCTGCTGTACAAAGTATGTTCTTGGCTTCAAAGAAGGCAGCAGGATGGGAGCTCAGTTCATAAGACAATACGACTGCAAGGGAAGGATCTCCAGATTTTGACACGACCAGAAAACGCTGGAACAGAAGATCAGGAACAAAACTACGGTCAGAAGCGATCTTAACAGCCAAGCTATTCCCAAGAGCTTTGGCTCTGTATTTTCTCGTGAATTAATAAGCAAAGATTGACTTTCCTATGATATCTCTTATAGTCGTTTCCCAACCCCCTCAATTACATGAACATTCACATCGGACCCAGCCACTATCTAATTGACCATGTTTCTCATAGTAGGGTCAGCTGTGTATGGTGAGAAGGTTGTAATCTGTGTCTGCATTTTCTCTAGATCAGAAGAATCCCCATCATCAGTTGAGTCTTTGTGTTGTGGACTTTTAGTATAGGTCAGGTCTGTGAAATCATGCATCGCACTGTTGTGCTCGGATGTTGCAGATAAGGTCCAAGGGGTTTGCATTTCCTCGGCCATTCCACTGCCTCGAGTTAGACCACATGTGCTCTATAAAAACATCATCAATGTTTGCTCAATGACAAGATCACGTCCTAGCCCAGCCCAGCACTGATGGCTCCTACGAACAACGTAAAAACCAATACCGAACTTTCGATAAATGTCCGGGTGCGTTTCCTCTAGGTTGCCTATTTGCTGCAGATACATGTAGTAATAAGCAGATTGCAGGTAATGTACTCAGCTGCAGCAAAGATGGATAGCAAATCGGACACTGCCTGCTAATGCATCAGCCAACACCCAGTACGATATGCTTTAATCAACACCCTTGAATTGTTAATCATAAGCTGATAATTCAGCCATACTATGCTTGTCATTGAGGTCTGGGCAAGTTCATGTTTCTTCTTCTCTGTTACCCTCTCGAGTTTGATCAAAATCGCATAACATGTATCATCTGCTAGCGTCGTTTTGCCCCTAAGAAGTGAAGAGTACAAATCCTTGGCATGATCCAGCAGTATCTGAATGTCTGAATCTTCCTGGGTCATTTCGGCTGTAAGCTGGCTGTGTATGCACTTTGCAACAAGAAGTTGGTCCCGTGGAGCCCTCTGGACAGCTTTTCGTGTCTTCCATTTCTTCCATGAGGGATCCTTTGCCCCCCCACCCCGCAAGTTCATACGTTTATGAAACATCCCAAATTCTGAACAACATTTTCAACTTATTTGTGGCGCATCAATCATGATTTCGACAGCCTTCCAATACAAGGGTTGGTCAAACGTTACAATGGTGTGCAGAATGTGGCAAGCTTGCAAACTTATGCTTATGTTGACAGAATGCACACTTTGTCCCCATTGTACATATGAATCATAGGCAAGAATTTGACTGACACCAGCCCATGGTACTGGCGTTGCCGATGCAAGATACGCATCATTCCCTGCCAATTCAGTGTTGCCTGAAACTGAAAATTATCGATTCTCTTGTCAAAATCCAGAAATCGCAACAGGTCCAAACTAATGGACTTGCGGTCATTCGTATTGTGTCGTTGGACACAATGTTAGATTTCAGTGTAACATAATAAACTTAAGCTATGTCTGACAATCGTAATGTGTTCTTTGCCCCTCGAAACCTCGGTATAGACACCAAAAACTCAAATGTGAGTGGATATTTACATAGTTGTGATAATTTATAGGTTTTTGCGGCCATCTTGGCGGCCATTTTAGACGCCATGTTGGATTTTTGTGTACTATTGTAATCTTAAACAAGGTCTGATGATCTTAATGTGTTCTTTGCCCCTTGAAACCTATGTATAGACACCAAATTTATCAAATTTGTGTGGAAAGTTACATTGTTATGATCATTGAAAGGTTTTGGTGGCCGTCTTGACGGCCATTTTGGACGCCATTTTGGATTTGGGTGTAATATAATAAACTTATACAAAGTCTGATGATCCTAATGTGTTCTTTGCCCTTTTTAACCTATGTATAGCCACCAAAATAATCAAATTTGAGTGGATATTTACATAGTTTTGATCATTTATAGGTTTTGGCGGCCATCTTGGCGGCCATTTTGGACGCTGTGTTGGATTTGTGTGTACTATTGTAAACTTAAAAAATGTCTGATGATCTTAATGTGTTCTTTGCCCCTTGAAACCTATGTATAGACACCAAAATTCCTCAAATTTGAGTGGATCATTACATAGTTTTGATCATTTATAGGTTTTGGTGGCCATTTTGGACGCCATGTTGGATTTGTGTGTATTATTGTAAACGCAAACAATGTCTGGCGATCGTTCTGTGTTCTTTGCCCCTTGAAACCTATGTATAGACACCAAATTCATCAAATTTGATCGTATAGTTACATAGTTATGATCATTAATAGGTCTTGGCGGCAATCTTGGCGGCCATCTTGTAAAAAATTTCTTTTCGGGAGTCGATTGTGGTTAAATTTTGATATGTTTTTAAGGACCTTCTACCCTACCAGGATCAGTTAAAATACCTTTTGTAGCAACTTTTTGGTGGTTGGAGTTTTTTTTCCATATATTGACCCTACTACAGTTATGTATTTTTTTGTTGAATTCTGATTTACCCCACCCACCCTTTAATGGGAATAAAACAACAACGCCGTGTCCGTTTTAGATGAAAATAGCATCAATGTAAAGAATATTGATGCTCGTACACTATACAGCTATAAAGTTGAAATAATTAACAAAATTACAATCAAGAGAAATGAAAGTTTGCACACACTTTCAATTTTTATGCCTTTTTTCGCCTTTTTTGATACTTTTTTTGTATTTTTTTTTAATAATTGTCGAAAAATATGGCAGAAAGTGACAAATTTTGCGAAAAAAAAAACATGTTTTCCATTGTTTATTCAAGAAAAAATAAGAATCTACTTCAATTGCAGAAAATTCAGACTGAAAAACAGATAATTGGATTTTTTATCATTTTTGGCGGCCATCTTGGACGCCATCTTGGATTACAAAAAAAAACGTACCATCACGCGGCACGTCAACCCAAAATTTTCTGACGCTTCAGACATTTACCTAAAAAATGATATATAAATCAGCTTTCACTCTTTTTTGCACACTGGGGTTGCCCAGCGATTGCATTGATTCAATATTTTAATGAAGGCGAATTAAGTTGATTTTTTTAATATATAACCTTAAATAATTAATAGATTTCTGCAACATTAAAAAAACGCCCCGTCCTATAGCGCCATCTCGGACGTTTCAATGGATCGTTTATTACTTCAGCAAGTGATTAGCGATCGAGACAAACTTTCATGTGGCGAAGTGGGTTGCGACAAAGGCTGAAAGAGGCACACACAATCGGCATTTATTTCTTCGGTGGAAATGTGTGGTTATTGAAATTGCTTAGGCTTGTAATATACCTCAACGTTGCACCTTCGATCGTAGCCCGATTGCTTTTTAAATACGCACCAATCAAAGATCTATCAATACAAATAGAAATAAAAGTACACTCATATAGCGCAACAATTATTTGACAATATTCATACGCACTATACAACAGTTCTACAACTAAAAAAAGCTTATTTGTCATAGAAAACGCTATAAACAAATGCGTTTTAAGTTTAGTTTTAATCTAAAATTCGCTCTGTGTGCATTTTAATCTTCTGGGAGAGCATTCCACCTCTTGGGTCCAATAACTGCTATTGATCTATCCGACATATTTGTTCGAGTTCTTGGGATATTTAAGTTATCATCATCAATTGATGTAAGTCTGTATCGACCTTCACCAGTTGTGAACAGCTCTCTGATGTAAATTGGAGCGGTTCCACATTAAGTTATAAACATGAGCACGAGTATCTTAAATTGAACATTGCACCAGCCAAAGACCTATAAAATACAGTTTAATTATATAGGTCTTTGCACCAACATGTATTGGGAGCCAGCGCAGTGACCTGAGAATCCCCTCGATTGGTTGATCATGCGAAACATCGGCGACTTTTTCTGGCTGCTCATTTTTGAATTCGCTGAAGTCTGTTAATCTGGTATTTTGGGATTTCAGTGAAAAGTTCGTTGCAAAAGTCTAGATGAGAATGATTAAGGGCGTGCACAAGGACCTCGTCAGATTTTTGTGATACGTGCCTACGAATGATTTTTAGATTTTTCAATAACTATCTTTGCCTCAATATTATGATAATATAATACCCGAAAGGGGAGTTAGGCAGTATTGATAGATAGATAGAGACTACTGGCGTGCATTTTTCGTAACATTTATTTGGAATATTTTAGAAGGTCGATAGTTTGGTTGAGAAGGCCTCAATGAAAACTGCGTCCGCATTTTAAACGTTTCGCTTGTCATTGTGAGATTGAAATTGAATGCTAATGGGAAAAACGCAACATTGCTCTCAAATAGGCCCTACAATCAGTTAAAAATGAATATGTTTACATATTGTGTAAAGAGAGCAACCTATGTAATCTGCAAAAGTTGTAAATTGAAGCAAAATACTTATTTTGGCGTTCTGGCATATCAAAGGTAATTTTGTCGCGAAAACACGTTGCAACTCATTTTGTCCGAAAGTTTTAATAAGTTATAAAATTCGGGGTGAGCCCGACACACACATTTATAACCTTCTTCTTTGTTTTTGATAAAGAGAGGCATATATCAGTTGTTTTTTTACTAACAATTACAGAATTGGCCGTACAATATCAGACCAGTTCCGAAATTAATATTAGATTTGGGACATTTTGAATTTCGGACACACTCTTTTTTATCTAAAATTATTATGTTTTGTTTAAGTTATAAAACTTTTTGGTTATGGAAACAGAATTCGTATATATCTATTAACATACAACATGTACCCCTGTCTTACTCGCCATATTCTGTAGAATTACCTGTGTTTGTTTTTACATTTAACAATCTTTTGTAGAATTTTAAATGAACGCGTTCGATCTCTTTTGATTTATCCAAACCCCATATTTCAGAGGCATAGCAATAAATAGACCCAACAAAAGAATCAAACAACTGAAAAATAGTTTCGGTTTAAGATTATACTGCTTACATTTATACAGTAAAAAAATCATGGCCTTAAGGCTCTTGCCTTGGTAACAATAGAGTTAAAATGAATTGCCAAATCTTCATGAAAGTTGGTCAGAGCATTTGTTTTTCATTTGAGTTTGAAATTGGTTCACAAGATTTAAAAAACTAGGTCACAATTTAAAATTAAAGAAAATGCTTGTGAACCCTCTAGCGGCCACATTTATATCCGAATTGTCATGAAACTTGGTTAGAACAAAATGTTTGCCCAATGATATTTTGAACAAGTTTGAAACTGCATCATGTGGGGGTCAAAAACTAGGTCACTAGGCAGCGATTTTTTTGCCCAGTTGGGAAAAGTACCTGTACCAGCTCGCGTCTGAAGTCTTCATATTGGGAAATTGGTGCATTAGATTTTTTGCTCCCAAATACTTTAAAACTGATAACTTAGTGTTGTCAATATTATATTTACTTAGGTTCAAGCCATAGAGCTGCATAAGGAAACTAACTAAATGTTGCATTTTAGTTATAAAAAATAATAAAAAATGGGGGGGGGGAACCTTCAATTGGGATTTTTTTGACAGCATTTGGGAAATTTGTAGGTTTTTTCTAATCGGGAAAGTGCCGTTTTCCGGTACTTTATTAAGAAGGAAAAAAATCGCTGCTAGGTCAGATAAAAGGAAAAGCTTGTGAACACTCAAGAGGCCACATTTATTTCCCAATTGTCATTAAACTTGGTCAGAAAAATGTGTCCCAATATTTTGCGAGTTTGAAAATGGGTCATGTGGAATAAAAAACTAGTTAAGTAGGTCAAACTAAATAAAAAGCCTGCAAACACTAGAGGCCACATGTTTCCCAATGATATCTCAACCTTGTTTGAAACTGGGTCATTTGGGTTCATAGTGTAGGTCATTAGATCAAATTAAATAAAAAGCTTGTGTCAGAACACTCTAGATGCCAAATTTCTTGCCAAATCTTCATGAAACTTAATCAGAACATATGTACCAATTATATCTCCACATAAATTGGTCACATCGTGTTAACTTGATAAATAGGTAAAATTAAATAAAAATCTGAAACCTAGTGAACAGTACGGAAAACAATTAAGTTCTTAGGGTTTGAGGTGATTGCCTTAGGGCCTATGACCATCTTGCAATTACTGGGGTTATCTTGCTCAAACTTTTCACAGTCATGTGATATATCTCAAACCAAAAAATGTAGAGTTCTCGTTCATTTAATGATTTCATTATTCCAAATTAAGATGCTTGTTTCAGATTTATATGAAATTGTTCTGTCTGATAACATATTTGTATGCAACATCATATTGCAACCAACAGAAATCGGTTGGTTGCGTTCTTGACATTTACATATCTATGTTACTTCCTGCGTTCTTGACATTTACATATCTATGTTACTTCCTTATGTGTATTAAATAATGATGCCACAAAACACAATAATTTGTTGCTCTGACATAAATTAAGAGAATAATATCTTTTCACAGCATTTTTTGTAACTACGCTTAAATATTGTAGTAAGTATATTGAAAAGCACTGACATTTTTAGATATCTACAGGATGAGTAAATGCATGTAAGTGTTATATAATTGTATGCACTGATCCAATTTGTCCAATACCTGAGGTATTTGAGAAGTAATTTGTTGTGCATTTTATAAAAAATTATGTATGATCCGATGGCAAATAAAAGTGTTATGTAGTAATTCCACAAACATTTTGACCATCGCTTGTAGACTATGCATGTGGGCATACAAACAAACCTTGACAACCAATCAGAAGGGCGGTAACAGTGCGTCACAGTGTACATGGTGGAGATTTTCAATCCTTTGAAAACTAAACATAGGCTAGTTTTTTAATAGGTAAAGCATATAAACACTTCTTGAGTGCTTTTGGGCATCTTGGCCCTCTTGTGATGTTCCAATTTAAATGTGTAAATACACATATATGCATCTTATCTGGAACTTTGCATAGACATGAGAGATATAAATTGATGATTGAATTTTCACATCTCAATTATTTTTTCGTCACATTTCAGGACTTCAAGTAAACAGGCATTTCATACCTCTTCATTTCTGAGTCACAAACTCGATGAATTCTTCTCTATCGACAACATGGATGTAAAGAAAGTGGAAGCAGGTAAATGTCATTGAATATAATTATTTTGTCATCATGTTTCTCATTAAATCTTATTTTTCAACAAAAATCACTGTGTTTAATTGGTTTGGAGGATTTATTATTCTTAAAAGTGAGTGTGCAAGATTTGGTAAAATATTTATGAATTTATATAAAATGTGTAAAAAACTTATTATACATATATTTCAATATAAATTAAAATAAAAGTTAAGAAGAACATGTGTCGAAAAATGAGAAATAAGCCAGATATTTCATTCTGAAATCGAAAATGTCTGTACAGTAGTATTCGCCAGCATGTATATCATGCGTGTATGATGTGAATCTAAATTTAGTTTTACGGATTATTTTAATTTCCTGCAATGATATCTATCCATACGACACTGGAACACTAACTCGGATCCTAATAAAAAGACGAATGCTTAGGTTATTGCAGGAAAATATGTACGAAATATCTTCGTCACAATCGGCTCGGGCGCTAATTTGTCTTTGCTGCATTTTATGAAATTTGTTTCCAATGACAATGTATAATTAATCTTGCCTATTTTGTGTTATTGAAACATATTTTTATCAATATTTAACATTATAACACATATCAAAATCATGCATACTCACTTTAAATATTATTGTTATGTAATTGACTGTTATTTTTTTATTTTTCATTCAAGGGCGCCCATGGAAAACTGATGAATTGAGATTAAAAAGCAATGAGGACCTACACAAACTATGGTAGGAAACTATTGAGGAGTATCTTTTCCCATTACTTAAGGGCCAATAAACCTCTTTTAATGACCCGCTTCAAAGAAGGCGGCATATTGTAGTCACAATGTAGTCTGGATGTTGTCAAAACAATTCTTGTCTCAGCCATATCTTTGCCATATATTGATGGCTTATAAAATAGCTTTGGACAAAATGTAAACTGTTATAAGATGCGGTGAAGCCTGTAACTAATTTGTCCATACCTCAAAGGTCAAGGTTATGCTAAGAGGTCAAAGCTCAAATTTGGCCGGCTTGAAAATTCCTGTCTCGGCTATAACTTTGCCATAAATTGGTGGATTTAAAAATAACTCAGTAAAAAATTAAACCATCATTAGCCGTGAGATGTGTCGTGTTTTAAACTGGTCTCCCTACCTCAAAGGTCAAGGTCACATGTAGAGGTCAAAGGTAGCATTTGAAATGTCCTGTCTCAGCCATAACTTTGACACATATTGATGGATTTTAATATAACAGTTAGTTCAAAGGTCAAATTTGGCCAGCTTGAAAATTCCTGTCCCAGCAATAACTTTGCAATAAATTGGTGGATTTAAAAATAATGAAAACGAAATTAAGAGAAGTTCAAGTGTAACAACCATCTCCTACTTCAAAAGGACACACTTAGAGGTCAAAGATTAAAATTGAAAATAAAAGTGGAATATGGGGGCATCTACATCCATTGAACACAGTCTCATTTTTAACTGCAGTATACATTTATTCATTACTTTGGAAAAGGAATTATGTGTCTAACACTGCTGTATGACGTGTCACAAATGTGTCTGACTGTTCTGTATGTTGTGTCACGTATATGTCTGACTGTGCTGTATGTTGTGTAACCTATGTGTCTGACTGTGCTGTATGTTGTGTCACGTATATGTCTGACTGTGCTGTATGTTGTGTCACCTATGTGTCTGACTGTGCTGTATGTTTACCAGGTATGTGTCTGACTGTGCTGTATTTTGTGTCACCTATGTGTCTGACTGTACTGTATGTTGTGTCAGGTATATGTCTTACTGTATTGTGTGTATATAT
>VMBQ01000336.1:0-22660 GCA_007657795.1 Dreissena rostriformis | reverse complement strand
TGGGGCCGGGTCAGAGATTTTCACTCATTTTTTAATGTTATTTTACATTAACTTCTTCATTTCTACACCAATTTACTTCAAATTGATACTGAACATCTCTTATGACAAAACGGTCAATCTCAACTATGCATTGCCCCATTCCCAACCCTGGGGCGCCCCGCCCACATAGGCCACACCCACCAAAAATTTCCATTTACTATAATTTCTTCATTTCTACACGGATTCACTTCAAATTGATACTGAACTTCTCTTATGACATTAGGGTCAATCTCAACTATGCATGTCCCCATTACCAACCCTGGGGCGCCCTGCCCACATTGGTCACACCCACCCAAAATTGCCTTTACTATAACTTATTCATTTCTACACCTACTCACTTCTAATTGATACTGAACTTCTCTATGACAATACGGTCAATCTCGACTATGCATGGCCCCATTACCAACCCTGGGGCACACCTAGGTCAAACATTCAGTGTGGGGATACGCGTCGGCCTCTGCCGCGCCATTTCTAGTTTAAATATTACTTCAGGGTTATTTTGTAAGGTTACAAGCCAAGGTGTTACTGGGGCAGGTTTGTCCAGACAAGGTCAAGGTCGATGTTAGTAAAAATAGGAAAGCAGTTTTGACTCGATGACTTTAGTTTGGATGGACATATCACACTGAAGTTTGTGTTAGGGTAGCTTACATGAAGACCTAGCTTAGAATTGCATTTGAGACCATTGCAGTCAAGGTCACAGTTCTGGAAAAAGATCAACAGCAAACAAAGTGGTTTGCAGTCAATAACTTAAGTTCACATAGATCAATCTTGATGAAAGTTGCATATAGCTTCATTGAGATCTAGCTGTGCATTGTATTGAGGGTGTTTTGGGTCAAGTTCAATGTCATTGTGTTGCTAAAAGAAGAAAAACAGTCTCTTCTCAATAACTTGAATTTTGATAGAGATATTGCTCTGAAAATGTACGTGTTGGTAGCTTACATGAAAACCTAGATTTTATTTTATTTAGGGCCAGTTGGTTCATGGTCTCGTTCACTGTTACTAAACATAGAAAATTAGCATAGTTGGGTGATTTCCAGTCAATGAATTTATTTCCCAATCTTAAACTAAAGAAACATAAGATATGGCATGCTTGCATGGAGCAATAGATTGGGATTGTGTTTGGGGCATTTCAGGTGAAGGTCAAGGTCATTGTTATCAAAAATGGATTTCTTTCAATAACTTGAGTTTGGATGGTTGTATTTTACTTGAATTTTATATGTAGGTAGATTACACGCAAAGTTAGCTTGGTGTTGCATTTTGGGCCTTTCAGGTCAAGATAAAGGTCACTGTTTAAAAAAATAGAATAACAGTTTCCTGTGAATTAAGTTTCGATTGAGGTATTGGGCTGACATTTTGTGTGGAGGTTGTTTATATGAAAGTCTAGCATGGAAGTTGATTTGGGGCCAGTGGGGTTCAGTCAAGGTCACTTGCACTTAACATAAAAAAGGTTTATGCTTCAAAAATAACTTGAGTTTGGATGGAGATATTGTGTTAAAAAATGTGTGTGTAGGTATCTTACATGTATACCTTGCTTGGGATTCCAGCTGGGTCAAGATCAAGTTCACAGTTTCTAAAGATACACCATTTCCTTTTAATGGTTTGAGTTGTTATATGGGTATTGTTCTCAAATTGTTTATCTTGTAAGTTTTTCAGTCAGACCTAGCACTTGGCATTGAATTCGGGACTAGTTGGATCATGATCAAGGTCACTACTATGTATAAAAAAAAATGTTTTCGGCTCAATTACTTGAGTTTGATTGGAGGTATTGTGTTGAAATTGTGTGTGTAGCTTGAGATTGCACACAGTTTTAAATAAATATCTTAAACATTGAAATCCTTGTTTTGAATGTTGCCAAATTTGATTGTTTTTTAATTAGATCATAATTTATGTATTCTTTTGTACTTAGTTGTTGTGAAACAACTGTTTTATCATCATGTTTATATCAATGGACTTTTGGTTTTGTTTGAACAAAAAAATCTTCTTTTTTTTACATGCACTCCATATGGTTCATCTTCTGAATACATCTTTTAGTCTCATGCCATAGTTCCTTGTATTTCATAATAATGTTCATAAAACTATAACGAATAATCTTTATAAAGGTGTGTCTATTAACAGATTTCCTGATCTGCTTCAGTAAAATATGGTATGAAATTTAAATTATTGTGTGATCCTTTTTGTAACAACATGTTTTTGTCTGTTTAAGGCTTTAACAAACTAATTGGATAACAAATTTGGATCAGGTTTACATGTTTACCTTACATGTTCCTTTTATAAAGTACAATAAGATGTAAGAAAGGCATGATGCTGTCTTATTGCAGATAGTGATGCTGTAAGTGTAGCCAAACTTGCATGTGTTTGTTGCAGGTTGAGGAGAGCATGGAGAACGTGCTGTCAGTGGTGAGAGAGAGAGACGAGGCATACAGTGTGCTGGAACACGGGCAGTCACTGACACGCTCTGGGAGGGTGGTTAGAAACGCTGTGGGTGAGTTGCCTGTGTGACATGCTCTGGGAGGGTGGTTAGAAACGCTGTGGTGAGTTGCCTGTGTGACACGCTCTGGGAGGGTGGTTAGAAACGCTGTGGGTGAGTTGCCTGTGCACAATTTGATTTTTAAGAAATAAAGAAGAACTGCAATTGCAAGGCCATGCATGGTATTAAGTAATTTTAAACAAACGACTATAAATCCTTAAAATATAATTATATCGCCTAACTTTGACAATATGTGCTGCTGAAGCTTTGTGAGACTGTAAAAGTTGGACAAATATAGGGCACAAAATGTAGGAGTTGCAAACAGAGGCTTTTATATAAAAGTTTTAATAAAGGGCAATAACTTAAAAAAAAAACTCAATCGCAAACCTGGATAATATGTGCAGTAGCACTTGCAAATAATTATTCTGTAAAATGCATGCAAGTATAGGAAGAGTTGCGACAGAAGAGTGTAACAGACGGAAGCATGCACTCATGACCATAATGACACAATTTCTATTTCCTTATGCCTTTGGGCGGGAGATAAAAAGGTGTAATTTTATTGCAGCTGATTTTCTTAATAATTTTTGCTGCAATTTGATAAAAAAAAATCAATAACCCGGTACTATTTATTCTGTAATGATAAATTAAAACACAATTTAAACAGTTAATATATTCTGTGAGGTTTCTTTAAACTGTGTTATTGCTATTTTTTCTGTAAAAGTATAATCTAATGAGACCCTTTTTGGCAGGTTTATACAATGGACATGTTTATTAACTTAGTAGGGGCTTTTGTGACCAATTTTTGCAACAATAAAGCACAACTGTGAATACACTGTATTTGATTGGTAAGAGCTTGTTCTGCTGCAGGACTTCCATACTACAAGAATCCCTCTCAGCACTATAAGCCAAGGGAGTCCAATATTCACTATAAACGTCTTCACCTGGATTACCAGCGGTGGATGGACAAGCACCTGTCGCGCTATGAGGAGGTGCTGCGGCGGCGCCACAAGCAGCATGTGCGCCGGGTGGAGGAGGAGAAGCGGCGTCTGGAGAGCCTGTATCCCGGGATGGAGGGCGAGGATCTGGAGGCCTACGTGAGGGACCGCATGGACCAGGGCGGCAACAAGCTGCAGGAATACCTCAACATCACCGCGGAACTCAATGACCATTCCAAGTGAACACTGATTTTATTTAGGAAAATGATGTTGAATACGCACTACTGGGCATATGGTTGCTGACTTACCCTTGGTTGCAAGTTTGAGACTGGCCACTAGCTAGGGTTATGATATAGGTACTTTGGAATGTAAAGTGTATACAGATGTGATTTAGATGAGATGTGACAACAAATTGTAACAAAACATTAAATCATGGTCTTTTTAATGTATTCAAACAGCAACTTAGTTTTTGTTTGATAAAACAGTTCAGTTATAAATGGATTCAACGATCTTTGGTAGATGTTGCTGAATGTTATTTAATAAATTAAAATTATCCAATAAACATGAAAATGTCTTCTCTGTGTCATTCATTGTGCATTGTGTTATTCTAATGCCTTAAGATAAGTCATAAAATATGTTTTGTGCTTTTCAAATAATATTATACCACTTTCTCTCTAAAACAAGACTAAATAAATCAAATATCTAATAGTGTCTTTATAAAGTATTGCACGTGTTCATCAGTCCTGACTAAATTGAGCTTTTATTAGGCAGTTTTAAATGAGCCATGTGTAAGTGATGACCATATGTAGACATTATACAGCTGGTCCAAATTGTAACTTTCATATCGGGCTATTTGTAAATAATTTGCCACACAAAAATTGCCTTGTGGAAAAAGGATTGTTCTTCCTTTAAATTTTGTATACATGAAGACTAGTATAACATTTTCCGAAGTTTGTTTTTAGGGCCTAGCATAAGTGTAGCACTACATTTTCTGATTACAAATGATCACCATGAACAGAGGGCATGTCATGCACAAAACATGTGTCAGCGTGTCAATCTCTAATATGGTTGTACTGTTGCATACATTTGCTGTTTAATATTTAAATAATACAACAACCTGATTTGTTCTATACCAGTATGTTTTGGCAATGCATTCATAGTCTGTGTACAATACTTGGGTTGTATGGTGGATCTATGTTTGTAACACTACTTGTTTTCTTGAAAAAAAAATAGCTGAATAAAGCATAATCTGCTTTTTGTATTTCATTTTCATCATTGTGTTCATATTGTATAAACGACAGTTACAAGAATGTAAGCAACTATTCAGTTAAATACTATACATGTTTATTATGCTCCCCATATATATATATATATATATATGGGGGAGCATATAGTCGCCACTTTGTGTCTCCGTGTGTGGAATTTGTCCGGGCTATTTCTCAGCAANTAAGGTAGAGTCATCTGCATAAAGATCTAACGTTCCCTTTTGAAGGAAAAACGGCATGTCATTAATATATACAAGGAAGATCTTTTTGCCATTTTGCTGCATATAACCTCTCATCCATACGTACATTTATTGCCATATAGAAAACTTTTGACTATACTTATAGTTGATTTTCTTCTCCAATTTGTTATGTTTAATTATTTGGCTATATATTATTATCATTACGTGTATTTTATTCACAATGTATACTATTTCTAAATTCTAAGCACATTTTATTTGTAAGTGTGTGCATTGTAAAATGGGGTTCCACGAAGAATGTATAGTTCTATGGTATAATGATCACGGAATCTAACACGCATACTTCGGCCATGGAACGCGTGGATATTCGCGTCTGATTTGGTCGGGGTCTACCAGCTTCTGCGCTTAAACGACACATATTTATTAGTCAAAAGTCTAATAAAGATTGCCAAATTTGTCTGTCCGAGGATTTCGAGTCGATCGACGTGATCAATCAACCACGTGCCTTTTATTCCCGCTGTAAAATAATAATACACTTGCCAGAGTTGGTCATTGATCGTCGAGAATCTATTGCTCAATTGCGTGCCTGCAGTGAATTCTTATTCTTGTGTTTTTTGTTTAGTTTTTTTTGTTGTTGTTTTATTGAATTAACTTAAGTAAGCGAAAATTATCTATCTGCGTTCCAGGTCGAACACGTTCGTGCTAATCGCCATCATGAAAGAGGGAATAGTCTTGCAGCCTAGCGCCCTCTACGACACTTCCCCTGGGTATGCGCCCTGCTCCAGCTCCCAGGCGTTCGTCCGTTTGTCCGTGGGGCAGCGAGTGTGGGTGGAGAGCAGGCGGACGAACAACGGAAACATGCTCTACGAGGACGAGGGACGCTGGACGAGCTTTTCCGGAGTTGTGCTGCAGGCGTAGTGATATGTCTTTTGCGGCAGAACAATCAAGCGCGTGACTTTAATTATATTTAAATCATCAATGGATCCTTCCAAAAAGTAAACGTGTTAAAGGGACTGTCCAACATATAAAGCGTCGTTCGACGCGAAACAATATTTTGGGAAACTACGAGGGTTGCTTATATCGCAAAAAAAAACATGCTTTAAAAACATGAGCGTGGATGGTCGAGTGGTCTAAACGGGTATCCTTTTTACTCCAGGACTCCAGGAATCCAGGGGTCAGTGGTTCCAGCCCTGTTTAGGGTTACTTTTTTTTCCTTCTTTAAAATTGTATTCTTGTTTTTTTTTACTGGAGATTTTTAGTTCAAATGTTTAAATTTATCAAAATAAAGCATTTAAAGCATTTAATGACAAGCTTCAAAAGATGCCAAAATCTGTCGGATGGCCCCTTTAATCTATTTTTTTTGCAAGTCCATGTGCAGTACATTTGTGCCGGATTTCTCTTTTTTACCCTAAGTTTCAGAGTGTGTCGTTAGTTATCTGTTAAATCCTGTTCGTGTATATTTCTACCTTTTCCATGTTTACCGGTATGTACTTCTAAAGTCTTAATTATAAGATTAAAACAATCATCAACATGTTATACATTTTTGTTCATGGTTGATGGCAAAGAAATATTTCAGGAACATTTTGTTTGTGTGTGGAATTTAAATGTACATTTTGTATGTACAAAATCAATTAGGACGACGAACGTTTTTAAGTCGCCGGCTTTTCTACACATACTGATGAAATATGTAAAGAATGAAAGCGCACGATCTTTTTGTTTCTTTATATCATTTAAAAAGGAAAATAAATGCGACGAGTAATGCAATGTCTAGAGTATCATTCATAATGCTTTGTGATTAGAATAACAACTGGAAATGATATAGGCAAATACTTCCGTTTAAAATGTCACGAAAATATACTACATGTACATATATATATATGAGCCTCGTTCTGTGAAAAGGGGGTTAAATGCATGTGTGTAAAGTGCCGTCCCAGATTTGCCTGTGCAGTCCGCGTAAATATTGCTCTTCCGTTCTTTCGTCAACTTCATTCCCTGAACAATAAAACAATCTGTCAATATTGAAGAAAAAAAACTATTTTCCCACTAAAAATGTAATAAAGTATAAATATGACGCAGATCTATGATACCCGAAAATCGAGTTCATAAGTACAAAAACAATATAATTAACATAACTTTAAGGATTCAAAACAACAACACGTTCATTACGTTTTCAAAGAAATTCGTTGTATGAAATTGACTTCTTGTCCAAAAAGAATATAATACTATGAAATAATATAATATTGTTCTTGTATCATCCAGATCGTGAATAATGAACAATTATCTAATTAGCAGCACGATATTCAGTGAATCACTTATCAAGTCAATAATCCGATCCGAATCGCACGTGTCAACAGGTCCCGTATAGTTGTCACACCACGTGACAATTATCAAGTTCCAATATCGCTCCGATTGAACACGTGTATCGGTTATTATCGGCAAACGATACGATCGCCAAGATGAAAAGGTGCGAATTCAATTATTTTTAATTTAATTTGAATTTCTTGATTACAATTATGGCATGAGTATATAAGGCGCAAAACAAGTTCGGAATCTCCATTCAAGATTTATCGTTCGTTTAGCAATATCCGTGAAATAAAAATGGATATCGCGGACAGAATAAGAAAATCCGTGTCTAAAGCTATCCACAAAATTCGAAAACAACACAAACTAAATAAAAGCGGAAATGATACGCGTTTAGAGCAGAAAGCTAAGAAAGTTTCTGTTCTGAAGAAACTTCTCAAAGATGCGTTGAAAAGAGAGAAATGTCAAGGGGAGAGCATCGATGTTGATAAAAGCTTACAAGGTAAGCGTTATGGTGGCAAGGACACGTATACACTTGATCTAAAAATGGTGGCAACAGAATCGAAGTCAAACAAACAAAATGTTGGCAAAAAACCAGCAACAAGAATCGCTGACCTCCCTAACGAAAGAAGGATATCTGCCGACGAAATGGAGACGCCAAAACGCTCCATCAGAACAAACTGTCGGCGTCGTATATGCTCTGAACCAGACACATTTCATGAGAGACCCAAATTGCGTCGGCTTCAACCAGACACATTTCAAGAGAGACCCAAATTACGTCGTTGCCGACGTGCCGACGAAAGAATCGTCGTCGATGAGAGCAGCCATTGTGAAAGTTGCAGACATGCGCGTCGGAGAAGTTTTTGTATGGCGACGAACCATGAAGTAACTCTAGAGACATCATTATCCGAAATCGAACGAATCTTGGACTCAAAGCGAAGACGAGACGTGACAATGAAAGGTGGCCGAGCGCGTTCACAAAGCTGCAGAAGGTACGATTCCTTCGGCATGTCCGACAGACGTCGACGGCCCTTGCACGTTGACGACATTGAATTCTGGGAGTTGGAAAATGACGTGCGTCATGGATTCAATTTCAGCAGAACGACACTTGGCGTTGAAAGGGGACCTCCCGACGGACGTAGCTCTGTTGTTGACGATTTAAATCGCGGGTATATCGACGCTGACACATCAAAATCACGTCAATACGACAACGCCCCTTTTTACGTTAATATTGACTCGCTCATAAGCAATGATTCAAATGAAACTGACGTCACAAAATGGGGGAAAAGGATTTTTGCGGATATCGAGTATTGGTCGAGATTTCTTTGGGCCGACGAGAAAGCGATTACAACTTGCTACCCTGGCGGCGACGGGGGAATTAACGTCGGGCCCCTGCGCGAGTTCTCTGACGTCACGTTAAACAGGGCGTACGTCGATACGTCGTCGGGAAGTGACGTCAGCACCGACATTGAAATCGAGCAAGTTTCTTACGTTTAATATGCACAGAATAACAAATTTTTGACATGCCGTGTTTGTAAATAAACGTTTTAATTGAATATTCTTATTCTAACAAAGCTTTATAACTGTTGTTTAACTTTAGATTTTATTTGCAAAAAAAAGTAATACTCACACACGCTGTTGTTTTTGTTTTTCTTTTTGATAAAGCAAGTGTTTATTATTATTCAAAAGTAGTTCCTTCGTATAAATTGACATGGGTAAAAAACGAATTATGGTATATCTAAAATATTGGCTTCTTGTCTAAAAAAGAAAAAAAAATCGGATCTTTAAGATGATATTTTGCTACAAGATCGTTTCGTTATCTTAAGAAGAGATTGTGAATATAAATACCAATTATCTTATTAGCAGTATGATATATTCTTATCCAGTTATAATCCTATCTGAATCTCACGTATCAACGGGTCCCGTAGAGTTGTCACAACACGTGACACTATTAATAAACCGATATCGCTCCGATTGAACACGTGTAAAGGTAATAGTCAGCACGATCGTCCATATAAAATGCTGTATTTTTTTTTAATTACATAGAGGATATTTGTTGGATTGGGTGGAATATCGATTTTAATTCACGAGTGATGTTAGAAAATGTATTTTTCAATGATCACAGTGAATTCAAATATAAATTCAACATATCCAACAAATTATACTTTTATTTTACGCGTTTCAACCGTATATTTTCATTTTAAAAGAGTTAAACCAGAGAATTTCACTTGAAAAATGTCATGATGTCGCATAAATGACGTCATTTCACAGTAAAACAGTGAAAATTATCGATAATTTTCACTGTTATTTTTCACTGTTTGAAACAGTGAATTATCAGTTTAAATTTACTGATATTTCTCTATAAACCACCGGAAAGCATAAAATAATTGATTATAATTACGGCAATAATATATAAGACGCGAAACTCTTTCAGATTTCGTTTTGCGTTTAACAATATTTTTTAAGCAAAATAAATATTGCGAACATAATTGCGAAACTCGCATTTAAAGTTATGCTTAATTCAAAAGCAACCAAAAACAAGTTAAACCGGAAATAATGCGCGTTTAGAGCACAAAGCTACGAAAGTTTCTATTCTGAGGAAATTTCCAATTGGAGCTTTGAAAAGAGATAAACAAAAAAATGCAATGTTCATAAGATTACAAGAAAATCTTTGTTGGTGGTATCGAAATGTACACAAATGAATGGATTGTGGTGGTAAAAGAACCAAATTCAAATGAACAAGATTGCAGCTGACATAAATACCAGAAGCAGAATATCCACCGACGACATTTAGACGCCGCAACGATCCATTGGTACCAACTATAGGTGTCGTATATGCGCTGAGCGTATCAAGAGAAGCGATACTAGCGTCGAAGCCGAAGTGCCGACAAAAGAATTGTCGTGAATGAAGGCGATCTCTTTGAACGTGGCCGACGAAAATGTCGGAGAAGCTCTTGTTCGGTGACGTACCATCGCGTAACTCAAGACTCACATGAAAGAGGAGACGTGGCCAAGAAATGTTGCCGTGAATGTGCACATTTGCTTCAAAAAGTCACACTTCCGTCGTCATTTCCAATAGACGACGGCATTAGAATCTGGGGGCTGGGAAACGGTATGGGTTAAGCATTTAAGACTAGCTCTGGGATAACGGGGTTTAATGCATAACGTGTCGTCCTAGATTATCCCTTCATTCCGCACAGGCTAATCATGGACAATACTTTCCGCCTTAAGTGGATTTTCGCTAAAAAGAGACTTCCTTTGAACGAAAAATAAAATAAAAGCGGAAACGGTCGTCCCTGATTAGCCTGTGCGAGATGTACAAGCAAGGTTTACGCACTTGCATTAATTTTCCAATAGTTAGGCTCATTTACTTTCAGCAGAACGTCGCCCGAACATTGAACGGGGACTTCCTGTCGGACGCCGCTAAGTCGTTAATGTAGAATTTATCGACGACGACGCCCCCAAAGTACGTCAAAACGACAACTCTAGCGTTAACGTATATGTGGTCTCTTTCATATTAAAGATTCCAATGGAAACTACGTAAAAATTGCGGAACGGTTATTGTTAAATTCGTGTCCAAAACATATAAATGTATTCCGTTTTTAACAATTTGATTGCTGATATCGAATTTGGAGGTCGAAAATCTGAAATATCTTTTTTTTTCTAAACTGTTAACTCGCGTATTAGTATTTCGAAGTTTATAAGGTCCTTTGTTTAAGGATAAATTATGTGACTGGATTTTGTACCAGTAATCCTTTCTATATAAACCGGTATTATTTGGAAACAACAAACAAATTTAATTTTGAAAAAAACTTTTCACGTAACTAAAATGCGTAAATAATATAGCTTAAAGTAAACATATATTAATCACAATTACATATTCACAATGGAAGAATACGTTTAATAAATATGAAGATTTTAATGTTATGTGATATGGCATGACTTAGGGTGTTTATGAAAGACGGCCTTAGTTCGATTTTCTTCCGACGGGACGACGAATAAAGCCTTTAAATTGTCACTACCGACGTACACATGGTACAGCATATCGGTACATATGGTTTTGCATAAACTTTAACATATTTGTTTTAACTTTAACATATGTACTATCTATTATTGTACTGAATATGATTATATTATTCGAAGTACTTTGAATGTAATTATACATGTTCCGCATCGATCTTTACATATATTTTATTTGTATTGTATAAAACGTTACGTGTTTTTTGTACAACGTAGTCAGTCTGTACATGTATTCACTTGAGCGTTTCTTTCTCGATGTTTTTGGACATGCACTTGGAACTCGCGGTATGAAAACATCAGCAATTTCATTTTATTAAACGATTGCGATACCGCTTATTTATATTTTTATTAATATTAAATGTGAAGTGTTAACTTAATGTATTCATGGTTATTTTTATTTTTTAATATATATTTTAAATTGTATATGTTGATTTTATTTACATGCTTTTATGCACCGATTATCGATACTTTGGGACACAAGCGGTTTGAAGCATAAGCATCGTTACATGCATTTCTTGCAAACATTATATGTAACTTATACTTGTTTTGCTGTATTGTTTGACATACATCAATACAGTTTAAATTCACGAATAATTATTTGTGTCGCGTTCTGAGAAAACTGGACAAAATGCATGTGCGTAAAGTGTCATTCCAGATTAGCCTGTGCAGTCCGCACAGGCTAATCAGGGACGACANCACGAGTAAAATAAAATCGATTATCCACCGAATCCAACATATTTTCTTTTAATTTTATGCTTTTTTTACCGTTTATTTACATTGTAAAAGAGTTTAACTGAAGAATTTCCCTGGAATAATGACTTCATTTCGTCAACAAATGACGTCAAAAATGACATCATTTCAATGTATTGAGGCACGCCACGGGAGAGAGGGTCACTTTTCAGCGAAAGGGAAATTATAATTAATTATTTTCTTGAAAAAGGGGCATAAAAGAAACAGAAAATTTGTTCATGTCAGTGTAAGATCGTTTGTTATTTCACTCGTGATCATAGAAAAATAATATTTTCACTCGTGGCTGCGCCACTCGTGAAAATATATTTTCTATGATCACTCGTGAAATAACAAACGATCTTACACTGACATGAACAAATATCCTCTATTTCTTTTATTCATATACTTGGGCACTAAAACAATGGAAATCCAATACGTAGAAAGATATGCATCATTACCCGTCTATTGACGAAAACGACAGCGGTATTGTTTAAAACCCCATTGCAGATAAACCACTTAAACGGAATACGTTTGCAATAGATATACCGATCCACTTAACACTTTATGCAGTCAATTAAAAGCTCACTATTAAGACTATGAAGAACATATTTGTTTTATTATGGATATTATTTGTGATTTCCAAAGGTATTTTTATTTTAGCATATATGTTTTTCTTAAGCGATGAAAACTACAATTATAATTATGACTTTAATACCATGCATGACTATAAGCAAAAGCGGATTTTATGGATAGATTTTAAATTGGCTGTATTAACTTAATAAATACCGTTGAATCAAAGGATATTAATTCAAGATGTGTTGATTAAAGCCCCTTATGGCACTAGCCAAAATTTCAGAATATTGAACCACAATGAATAAAAAGGAGCATTTTGTATATTGTCAAATCTATGTTACAGACCACATCCAGCGATGAAACTTTGGCTATTGCTATAAGAAACACTGATTATGTGTTAACTTTATTTTACGAAATATTTTACAAAATATTCGTTGATTTTGAGTGTTAATGGGGCTTTAAATCCTGACATATCTTGCAATAATTCCTTTCAGTGGACGCGGCATGCTCTGGCACGAACATATACGGCAACGACTACACAGCTGATCCTACGTTAGAAGTTGGAGAGGATTCTGGCTATGGTAAAATATAACATAATACGGACATCACTATTTCCACAACGACAATAACAACAACGAAGACGACGAAAACAACAACAGCACCGTTACTTTAAACGTATACGTAATAATTTACAAAACACTTTTTATTCGTTTACTTTTCGAAAGTTAAACATTAAAGCTGCATATACATGTTGTATCTGTTTCGTCATCTTAGATCGATTGAGACAACACTGGTGTTTTTCAATCATGGTCACGTTATTTGAACAACGTTTTTCAAGTGGTACGGGCATAAACAGAGGTAGTTATCACGTGATAGTGAAGATGGCAACGTGGCCGTTTCATTCCCTTTATTACTTGTATCAGCTTTTTTTAATGCCGCTGACTTTACAGCCACATACCGATAAGCAAGATCGTTTTGAGCGTGTTTTTACGTAAATATATTCGCTTTATATCTCGACTTTACTCGCTACGAAATTTCTTAGCGAGTAAAGTCGAGATATAAAGCGAATAATAATACGAAGTAAACTCTAAACACTTTTTTTACCGATATGGCTGGAAAGTGAGCGGCATTTACAAATTTATCAAAAGTAATACACGGCATAAAACGGCGAAACATACCTGACTCGGCAAGGACGTCGTCATCTCGACTATCAAGTGATTACCCCCTCTGATTCAAGACCTTAAACATAAGCGAGATGTAGCGATAACTCGATAGCATTAAAATACAAAAAAAAAAACAACAAAAAAACATGTATTTCTTGACCTCACCACTGAAAGAAAACCCGACATTGAGCTATTGTTCACATTTTTTTTCTCAGAAGCCTTATATTGTCACCGGTTTTTCACCCCGAAAACAAACAAAATACTTCGGTCCCGTTTTTCGAGTAAGCCTATTACGTTAAGTTTAAACTTAAGCACACCATTTGTAGTTGTTCGCTTAAGAACAACTAAGGGTATTAGCACGTTTTGCAATCCAGAATGCCTAATGATTGAAAACCTGGTTCCATCCCGCATCTGCGCCAAGAAAGAGTTCGCGGCGCGGTTTCAATTTTTGAACTTTTATTTACAAAGTGACACATGATATGAAAATCATGTTAAATGGAATAATTAAAAATGGATCGTATACAGAAAAAGTAAAAAAAAAAAACTATACGTGTCGCGGAATAGTAATTTTATGAATTATTAAATAGTGGACTATGTTCTACGTCAGAAACGTAGTATTTTTGCGCAGCGCAGGTCATTCACAATCTGAAGCTATTAAAAGATCAGGGAAAATAAAACTACTGCGCGGAAAATTATTCTTTACATTACATGTTTGCGTCATGAAAATAGTCCACTGCGTGTTACGTTTAAATCGCATAACGTAGCTCTCCTTAAAGGTCACAGGTGCAGGTCAGCCAATAGTTGCATTCGCGAAGACGCAGCGTACATGAAATACACACATGCGCGCGCGCAGCACAGCAGCTGCGGCTATTTATACGCAACCTGAATAACAGCCGTATCCTCATCAGATTAACGGAGAGAAAAACGGATAAACCCTTCTAAGTGATAAAAATAACCATTATTCAATATGTAAAGCAAACAAAAAAGTAATGAGATATAAATGTTTTATTTTAATATGCATATAAATTCCATTTCATTGTTGTTTTATAATGATACGTAATACGCTGTTAATTGAGAAAAATCGTGAAAATCGGAAATAATTTATAAGCTCATAACACACATTTCACGCGGTGAATATGCGACTACGATTTCTCCTGTATTCTCAATTGCACGGGTGATAACAACATTCGGCGTACCGGTAAATGCTGACTTTGAAATAAAGTTAGAAAATTTACGAAATAATTAAATCGTGTATTTTTTAACTTGTTAGTCGCATATCCACCGCATGAAATATGTGCAATTACAGTCAAACCACACAATAGTGTTCGTAGAAAAAAACTACTGTAGATTATGCTTTTCTTCACATGGCTTTTTATGAGTTTATTTCTTCTCCATCGAAATATATAGTATGTCTTTATTTGATTTACACGCAGTTTTCTTCGACACATTTAAATCACACTTTCGTAGCATCGTCATACGAAAATGGGTCTTATGGCGTTTCGGCCAGCGTAGCTCAAGCCCAGCCTGCGCAATTGGGCAGTCTGTTCAGAGGCGACGCTGTCCGCTATAAAATCACGCAATGTTCAATGGTCTCATTATGCATCTCCTGACCAGACTGCGAGATGCGCAGGCTGGGCTATAGCTATGAGGGTCGTATATGGAATAAGACCCATTTTCGCATGGCGCGAGTCTTAAAAATCTCATTGCGTATTGTAAATGACACATTTAGCACAATGCTTTTCAATATAAAATTAAATTCAAAATGTGTTATTTATAGCAAACTGACCAAATAAGGGTAGCCTATTCAGGCGTTCAGGCACGATTTTCAGACGGGCTGACCGAGTACTGCAAACATTTGTAATTAGATAATTAAACGATTCCCTCTTATCGTGACACTATAGTCTTTCGGTAGTTTTTTGTTTTCTCATCTTGAAAGCAAAACTATCTAATCAACGTTTATCGATGGACCATTATGTCTTCCCCTGACGATTACAGACCATGACATTCAGCGAGATGGATTTTAACGCGTAATTGTAACTAGGCCACAATTTGTGTTACATCCTTTACGCTGTGCACAGACGAAGTGATTGGGCCAAATTTCTCTCGAATCAGCCAATGAAATATTCGAATTTATTCATTCGGGTCTGGTCGCGTTATTTAGAGGTCATTTATGGTGAAAAGCTGGGTAAAACAGCTACCCCGAAAAAGCGCATTAGTGTTCTATACCGATCTTTATGACTACCTAATTCGCGAGTTAAAAGTATTGCTCGCAGATTTATTTTGTATTTATTTTCATCAATAATCTTCTTGGATAGTTTGCATGTTTATATGGTGTCAACAAAATAAAGTTTTGTAAAGGGAATTTCCATCATGAAATTATATTCTTAGTGTGATAGGTTTCGATATTCCAACCATATTCACTAAAAATGATGGTAATTGCAAATTTTATTTTATATTAACTGCTTCTCATTATACAATTTTCATACTATTGTCCATGCTTTCAGAACGTCTAAAAAGTGACATGCTGTTGTTATTTCGTCTAAGTTATCTCTAAAACATCAATAGGATGATAAACAGCGCACACAAATCTCTAGCTGTGCGTTAAGACACACTCTTTATAAATTTGGGTTGTGCATATTTCAAACTTGTGATTTTAAAAACCGATAACATAATTTTGAAAATGAGTTGCGTCAAAGGTTATGCAACAGCGAACAACTTCAGTGCCTTCAGCGCTTTGATTTATGTATTGTCTGTTCTGTACTATATTGAACTCTCTTAATAGAAATTCGTTGTATCTATAAATTCATTAAACTATAATAAGGAAAGATAATGCGGAAACAATATAACAAATAAGTATTATTTTATAAATTAAAAATGTAAGCAAATTGATGTAGGTAGCTAAGTGAAACGGGAACTTCTTTCTACCGTCGAATCATGTGTAAATAAGCCGCGCTCTGGGAAAACGGGGATTAATGCATGTGGGTAAAGTTTCCTCCCAGATTACCATGTGCAGTCCGCACAGGCAATTCAGGGACGATACTTTCCGCTCATTTGGTATTTTTCGTTTAAAGGGAGTCTCTTCTTTGCGAAAATCCAGTTTAGGCGGAAAGTGTCGTCCTTGATTAGCCTTTGCGGACTGCACAGACTAATCTGGGACGATACTTTACGCACATGCATTAAGCGCATGGTTTAAATATTTTCCTCACAGGATATACAGTTGTCATGCCCGAAGCCAAGATAACGTGTAGCTGCGGGATCATTACCCAATGGATTTTCTATGCTCGAAAAAACGGAACTCTGATTTTCTACGCACTGAACGGAAATACGATAGTGGGCCACACCAAAGTCCACGTTCCACGTACGTATAACTATTGTAGAACTTTGCATAGTGGTTATCCCCAATCACTAACATGCCTACGCAAATATAAATAATCTTATTGATCTGCCAGGATAGCGTTCTCGTAGATAAAAATTTGTATGCCACCCTTTGCATTCCGATGTTCTATCCATGGGCTAATTAAATTATTAATTAAAGCCACGCAGTTCAGTGACTTCTGACAAGCAGTTCCATGATTGCTGACGTGCAGTTCCATAACGTCTGACACGCAGTTCCATAGCAGTGAATTTACTGCTTAGACGCAGTTCAATGAATTGTGATATGAAGATCCATGATTTCTGTCACGCAGTTCCATACATCTGACACGCAGTTCCATAACGTCTTACACGCAGTAACATAACGTCTTACACTCAGTTCCATAACGTTTGACACGCAGTTCCATAACGTCTGACACGCAGTTCCATAACGTCTGACACGCAGTTCCATAACGTCTGACACACATTTCCATGACTTCTGAAACGCAGTTCAAAAACGTCTGACACGCTGTTAAATAACGTCTGACACGCAATTCCATGATTTGTGGCACGCATTTCCATGACTTCTGACACGCAGTTCCATAACGTCTGACACGCAGTTCCATAACGTCTGCCACGCAGTAACATTACGTCTGCCACGCAGTAACATAACGTCTGACACGCAGTTACATAACGTCTGACACGCAGTTACATAAAGTCTGACACGCAGTTCCATAACGCCTGACACGCAGTTTCATAACGTCTTACACGCAGTTCCATAACGTCTGACACGCAGTAGCATAACGTCTTACACTCTGTTCCATAACGTCTTACACTCAGTTCCATAACGTCTGACACGAAGTTCCATAACGTCTGACACGCAGTTCCATAACGTCTGACACGCATTTCCATGACTTCTGACATGCAGTTCCATAACGTCTGATACGCATTTCCATGACTTCTGACACAGAGTTTCATAACGTCTTACACGCAGTTCCATAACGTCTGACACGCAGTTCCATAACGTCTGACACACATTTCCATGACTTCTGAAACGCAGTTTCATAACGTCTGACACGCTGTTACATAACGTCTTACACGCAGTTCCATAACGTCTGCCACGCAGTAACATAACGTCTGACACGCAGTTACATAACGTCTGACACACGGTTACATAAAGTCTGACACGCAGTTCCATAACGCCTGACACGCAGTTCCATAACGTTTTACACGCAGTTCCATAACGTCTTACACGCAGTTCCATAACGTCTTACACGCAGTAACATAACGTCTGACACGCAGTAACATAACGTCTGACACGCAGTAACACAACGTCTGACACGCAGTAACATAACGTTTGACACGAAGTAACATAACGACTGAAACGCAGTAACATAACGTTTGACACGCAGTAACATAACGACTGAAACGCAGTAACATAACGTGTGACACGCAGTAACATAACGACTGACACGCAGTAACATCACGTCTGACACGCAGCAACATAACGTCTGACACACAGTTCCATGACTTGTGACACGCAGTAACATGACTTGTGACACGCAGTAACATAACGTCTGACACTCAGTTCCATAACGTCTGACACGCAGTAACATTACTTGTGATACGCAGTTCCATGACGTATGACACGCATTTCAATGACTTGTGACACGAAGTTCCATGACTTGTGGCAAGCAGTTCCATTACTTGTGGCACGCAGTTCAATGACTTGTGGCACGCAGTTCCATGACTTGTGACACGCAGTTCAATGAGTTGTAACACACAGTTAAATGACTTGTGATACGCAGTTCCATGACGTGTGATACGCAGTTCCATGACTTGTAACACGCAGTTCCACGACTTGTGGCACGCAGTTCCATGACTTGTTACACGCAGTTCTATGACTTGTGTCACGCAGTTCCATGACTTGGGACACGCAGTTCAATGACTTGTAACATACAGTCAAATGACTTGTGATACGCAGTTCCATGACTTGTTACACGCAGTTCCATGACTTGTGTCACGCAGTTCCATGACTTGGGACACGCAGTTCAATGACTTGTAACATACAGTTAAATGACTTGTGATACGCAGTTCCATGACGTCTGACACGCAGGTCCATGAATTGTGGCACGCAGTTCCATAACTTGTGGCACGCAGTTCCATGACTTGTTACACGCAGTTCAATGCCTTGTAACACGCAGTTCAATGACTTGTGACCCGCAGTTCAATGACTTGTGACCCGCAGTTTAATTACTCGTGATACGCAGTTCCATGACTTTTGACACGCAATTCCAAAACTTGTGATACGCAGTTCTATAACTTGTGATACGCAGCTCCATGACTTGTGACACGCAGTTCAATGACTTGTGACACGCAGTTCAATGACTTGTGACACGCAGTTCCATAACAGTTAATTTACTGCTGACACGCATTTCCTTGATTTCTGACACGCAGTGCCATAACGTCTGACACGCAGTTCCATAACAGTTATTTTACTGCTCAGTTCATAGGCATATCTGCCTTTTTAAAATTTATCGCTAATATATTCTGGGACATGTCTGTCTCTGGCTAGCTCTGTTGATAGTGTACCGGATAATAAATTATAGGATCGCGGGTTCGATTCCCAGCCCGGCCACTTATCTTGTTTGGGGATATGTCATGAAATAATTTCTAAGGCCATGTTCGTGCTACCTCAGATTCAAATAGGGCAGTTGTCAGGTACTAGTACTTGAATAAGAATGTGCACCTAGTACATGTATTGGCAAACCAGCTTACACAAGAAATGTTCGAGTAGGTTTACTGGCCGCCGTTATATGACTGAAATACTGTTGATTACGACAAAACGCCAAATTAACATAAAACAGCAACAAAAGACGCACACAACATTAATATAATTGTTGTCGAAACTATTTTTAAACAGTAAATATATGGATCTAAACAATGTCGGCCCCCATGACA
This sequence comes from Dreissena rostriformis, assembly GCA_007657795.1. Classification (NCBI taxonomy): domain Eukaryota; kingdom Metazoa; phylum Mollusca; class Bivalvia; order Myida; family Dreissenidae; genus Dreissena; species Dreissena rostriformis. The sequence goes on along the minus strand of VMBQ01000336.1, from coordinate 2,659 downwards.
GTTTTATTCATATATGTGATATTTTGAGTGAATTTGAGATGACTTAAAAAAAGATTACTGATTTAAAACAATATATCAAATTTCGGAGGAAGTTTCCTTTTCATTGCAGAGTTCGTTGGTGGTGGCGGTAACAATCACTTCGTGCTGCCCCTCTCTCAGCCCATGTGGATCCCCGTACAATCTAATTACAGCCTGGCATTGTAAGTTACCAACGCCATCCTCCTACTCCATTATCATTATCATTATTATTATCATTATCATTATCAGTATCATTATCATTATTTTCTCTCAACAGCTACAGTCAACACGAGTTCCAAATCACATACTCGACTAGTTCTGCTTCTGGACACATGTCTTACGGATATAACAGTCCTAATAGCAGCGGTTTGGTCAATGGTGGTTCCCTTCAAGCAAACTCTGGTGATACAACAAGATACAATCGAAGATACGCTGTTGCTGCTGTTGTAGAAGAAGGTATTTATGATCTGTATTATCCACCCAAACTATTCTTATGTTTGACTTAAGTAACTTTTAATGAAGTCGTATCTCGTGTAGTATTTTGAAGTTGAAAACATGTAAACAGGTTATGAATTCAACAATTCACGCAATAAACATCACTCTGAACGTTTCTGACCAGAAGTTAGTAAATTATCCTTGAAAAACTACATCATGTTACGTTATGTGAACAACGAATGACTTTTACCTTCGAGTCACGTGAGTATTTTAGTATTAGTTTAGTTTAGTTTAAACCTATTTATTTTAGCTCGATTGCATTTAAAGTACTTACTAATTATTTGAAACGCTCTCTAGTCCGTCTTCTGGGACTAGAACCAGTACTTGGTGTCTAAGGGGGAGATCTAAAGAACGCTCCCACAGTGGGGATCGAACCCGTGACCTCCCGGTCGCTAGGCGAACACCATTTTAGTATTCAAACAGATCAGGGCGCGAAATGTTTGCTCATAGTGATAACGAGTATCAGTTCACTATTTGCGAACTATACCATAATTTCGCGGGCAAAATTCACTTCTGCAAAACCGAAAAAATACTGTTTACATTGGAGTTAAGGAATGTGTGTTATATTCGGACCAATACGACATGTAACGACAGCCCTGGCATATATTATGCATTTTCTTGAAAACTCAATGTTTGATGAAATATTTGTTGTCTAACCCATCCCCAATGTTTGTGTATCAGAACATAACCTGTAGAGTATAATTGTAAGATTGATATTCGTCAAGTTATATTGTCTACTTTTTAGCCCATGCCCCAATGTTTGTGAACGCCCCCTATGAGACGACTATCTTCACGCACGATATCGGCAAGGTCATCTTCACGGCGTCCGTCCTTGACATTGATGGCGGAGACGTCCTTTCGATATCCATGGCCGCTAAGACTGGTTTCAGCTTCACAGCAGTAACTGGTATGTTGTTTTTATTTGAGCCTTGCGTCATGAAAAGGGGGTTTAATGGATGTGCGTAAAGTGTCGTCCCAGAGTAGCCTGTGCAGTTCGCACAGGCTAATCAAAGACGACACTATCCGCAAAAACTTGATGTTTGCTTAGAAGAGACTTTCTTTAACGAAAAAAACATGTTCCATAAAACGGAAAGTGTCGTCCCTGATAAGCCTGTGCGGACTTCACAGGCTAATCTGGGACGACACTTTACGCACATGCATTAATCCCCCTTTTGACAGAGCGAGTCTCATTTCATTTGTTAATTGTCGTCATTGATGTTTCTTGTATACATTGCACCAAACATTAAACAGAACGGCAAGGCTAACGCACAAACAGTAAGCATTAAAGGGACATTCTTTTTTTTTTTAATAAAATAAAATTAAATCTGTAATATTTTTAATAGTTTTAAATAATTATTAAAATGGGGAAAAATGAAAGTTAGCCTGCCCTTGGGATCGAACTCACATTAACTACACCACGCAGGCTTTTAAATCTTTTAATAGTTTATGCAATAATGTAGAGAATAGTACTTGACTTTTGTGATGTTGACTTTTGTTTTGTTCGTGTAATTAAATTTATCTATATGCCATCGTCGTATTTGCTTCTAAAGATAACATTTGATAATCAAAATATATTTATTTTGTGGTTTTTCTAACAATAGCGCAGACTTTTGCTGTTCGAGTTATGGTTAACGCGTATTTTTTTTATATTTTACAAGACGACAGCGATTACACGGTTTATTGCTCATTGATAACCGTTATAGCCAATAGGGTAATCGGGATTTTCGAAACTAAGTCGAATAAGAGATGTCTCCCATTCGGGTAGGTATGCTCACTTCCGGTTGTGTTAAACGTAACAATTGAAAAAGAAAACAATGGGCAAATTCTATTGCTGTATGCCTGACTGTAAACATTTTGGGGGGAAATTTGGCGGATATGGCAAGCCTTTAACGCTACACAAATTGTGCCACTAGACCCGCTTGGATAAGGGCTATTAGCAGAAAAGATTGGAAGCCAACCGGGTAGGTATATTTGTACATGTATATCCACGTCTTATCTGTCGATGTACATAAACCTCGTATTTGTAGGGGTAGTACACAGTGTACATGGCTAGCAGAATTATTATACACATGTTTTTATTATTAATCGGCTAATAAACTAATTACATTCGATTTAATATGGCCAAATTTGTTGACATTTCACACCA